>CM022951.1:16401074-16538471 GCA_012931725.1 Litsea cubeba
ATTCGTTGCATTTAAATTATCGAAAACATTTTGCAATACAGTTTCTGCCACTGCTTGTCGATGTAAAGACATCTGAAAATCTGGCTCATCAACTACATACAAATGTATTGAAAATGTTACCAATACAGTCTCAGTCACTGATTGATAAGAGATATATTGGTACCTGTAACTGTAATAGACCCAGTTGCAGTCTAGCCAGTGCATTTCAATCCATAAGCTATGTGAGAATAAAGTTGTGAATGTACTTAAAGCATCAAATCAAGGCCAATAGGATCATATAAAAATGAGAGAGAGAGAGAGAGAGAGAGAGATGAGAGAATAATCCATCAATCTAAAACATGGCCATCTGTAAATCTACGACCATACAGTATAGCTTCTGCACTTTATCATAGCCAAATAAATCAACTTATTTAAACATTGTAATAATTAAACGTGAAGAACTTAAAATTAGTTCCATAACCAAATTATATCTATATATTTAAAATTCCAGCTATCACCAAAAAAAAAAAAAAAACCATTAGAGCAGTCACCACATTGAGTGCCAACCCAAAGACTGCAAAAATATGGAAGAAAATTACTCCCCCTAAACACTATATAAATGATACTTTTCTATTATAACAAAATCTATAAACCCTCACATGCATCAACTGCAATAATGGCGAAATCAACAATAAAATAGACCCCAAAGGAACATAGGAAATGAACAATTATATATATTTTGAGAGGGGGCGGGGTGGGTTTGGTGATCTATGATACTATGGTTGACAGAGAAATGTTCTACGAGCTTCGAACTCGAAACCTTTGGCTCTAATACCATGACAGAGTTGCTAGCAAGTAATCCCAAAACCAATTGGTGATAGAAAACTGCACAAAAACTACTTAACACCTTTATCTTCCATTGGTTTGAACTTTGAATACTCAAAGAAATCTATGGTTAAAAGACCACTAAACGTTAAGGCTATTAAATCAAGGGCTAGGATTATCTTATGAGGCTGGTTTTTTGTTGGCATGTATCCATAAGGAGCCTTTCCATGTACCCCACCCCCCTAATGATAAGTCATTTTAAGTGGGCCCCACGAGCAGGACTACATATTTCTTATATGCAGTCCACTCATATGAGAACATTGCCCCTATGTGAAACGCTTGTTAATTAAATATGTGACTATACATACCAAGGAGCATAGATTCCCTAAAATACATGCATTTCTGTCACATGCCATGAACTGAAAGCATTTAAATGGGATACCTCAACTTCGAGATCCAGACCCACCTCTACTTCAAATAAGTAGGGGCAAGAGACATAATCTCACTGACTGGATCTCTACAAATCTTCCCATTATTTGGCTAAACAAGGGGTTGATAGTGCCCACCCCCATTTAATGCTGTAATTGGGTAGTTTGTTTTGGTTTTTTATAATGGTAACAAGATTTTATTAAAAGAACTCAGCAGTAAAAGAGACTTATACAGTAATTGGTAGGTGTTGGTTCTGGCTTTTGGTATAATGCACTTAAACCTACGCTTTCCTTCTTGTTGTTTGTTGTTCTCTGATTTGTTGTGTACTCTGGCCCTGTTCTAATAACGAAATTTTACTTGTTATCCCTAAAACAAACAAAATCTCCCTATGATGGACCCCAACTTCAAAAACAGTCTTGCATTTTAAGAATCTAGCCTAGCAATTGGTGCACTGGGAAGAGAACAAAATATCTAGTTTGGATCTTTTGTCCTGTTCTTTTAGGAATAGATGCTAACAGTCTGTGGTCAAGGAGAGGATGGACTAGATTCAATCTCATTTTCTCACACATGGTCGGGTCTGGCATTGGATGGAGAATGTTCCCATATCTTAGCATGTCATGAAGACATTACCTCCAAATCAATGGTCACTGACAATCAATAAACCATGTCCAGAATAATTTGTTTTCTATCTCTACAATCCTGATTGCAGATGGAAGACACCATTATTAGCATCTCAACCAATAGCTGAAACCAGCATTCCCCTGAATTTTTTCCTTCAAAAAGGTGCCACTTAGGACGATCACCATTAAGAAACCAACGATGCAAGCCTGGTATGGAACAAAAAAATCATAAGAAAGATCCATCACATCCCAAGGCATACTCTACAATGCTTCTCAAGTTATATTTGAGAATGGTCCGTGCAAAAAAGAGAATCAAGTAATATGATCCTCGCATAATACATGAATGCGTTGCCAAGCAATTTCTTTCACACGCCGCATTTTCAACAACTGAATTTCAATATCAGATTTTCATAAAAAAAAAAAACCCTCACACACCACTTAATTATCCATTCTTACAACTTCATCCTTCTTCACTTGTCTTCTTTCTTGATAGCCACTAAGATGATTCCATGCGAGTTCCAGTATTGGTAGTGCATGATTGTTTGTCTTTTAAATTATAATTAAAGACCACACACCATGAAATCCCCATTGAAGCATCTCACCATCAAGCATTGCCTATCGTGCTTCACAAATTTTATGTCAAAAACATTTTGGATGAATTGATCTCTTATAGTCGTTTGGATGACACCAAAATTGATGAATTGATGCCTGACCTCCAGGCAGAGGAGAAGAAATGATGGGGTTGAAGCCAACGAAAAGATAAGAAAGGAAGAAAAGATAAAAGTAAGGAGATGGTTTCTCACACATGAATTTTAAAAATAAAATAAAATAAAAAAGAATAAAGCTGTAACTTCTGGAAAAACCCATTATGGTTATAAACATATTAAAACACCACTCACAATGACTATGAGTTCCTACACTCCCTCGCAAGTTGGAGCATGGATATCAAACATACCTAACTTGCCACATGTACATTGATGACAACATTATCTGTTTAATCAAGTCTGCAAGCTGGTCTTGTAAGTTGTAACAGCACATTGTAATTTCTTCCGATGCAACTTTTCTAACAAATGAAAATCTGTGTCAATATGTCTCATGCGCTCATGATATAATAGATCGGAAGAGACATGAACAGCTGCCATTCGATCATAATGAAGCTCCTTGGGAAGAGACACCTTCATCCTTAATCCTGCAACCAAATTCTTTAACCATGAAAGTTCAAAAATTCCATACACCCCTACCCTGTTACCCAGTCTCTGCACTTAATTGAGCCACCACATGTTTTTATTATTCCATATAAACAAAGTTTTTTACCTTCTAACATTTCATACGATCCATAGTCTGAGTGTCGAATGTTGAGCCTAATTCACTCGCAAATGCGAAAGTCTTAAGAGTTAGGGACCATAATTTGCATGGAATTGAGTTCCTAGAGATTTATGGTAAAATTGGTTTCTACAAAAGAATATTAAAACTGTCAAGGGTGAAGGATATGAGATAGATATCTTCTGGAAGTCTCATGTTCCGTGAATAGCCGAGCCATTGAGGAATATCCGGAACGGAATTTCGAGAATCCATCTGATTTTATCTCTCCATTTTAGATCTTTCCTAAAAGATTTGGTCTACTAGGATGATGGCTGGATATTTATTTTCCACCGAAGATGAGATTTGATGGTAATTAGTGGATCTTCACCCCCTCTTCTTTGATTTAGCCACTTTGATAGGAATACTTTTCTCATAATTCTTAGAAATGTGAAAAGGTTATAGCATTGCGGTGCTGTTACATAGGATTATTTGATTTAGCCTTTATATAGGATGTTTTATTTAGCTCTTATATGGGTTATATAGAATGTTTCTCAGGATTATGTCCTAGAATTTGTGAATCTTCAGTATTTGGACTAGAGAGAGCTAGCAAAATGCATGTCATGGTCAAGCTATGATACCCAACATACCTATGTCAAACCAATACAACACTAATATCAGTGCTCAATCCTACATCAATACTTTAGAGACAAGTTTAGCATATCATATGTAACAGGTGCATTATTCTATGAAATTTTTTTTTTCAGTTTTCTTACCTTTCGACATAAGAAATATAAGAAAGGGATGCAAACAGTGATAATTTCATCAATTCAAAAATCTTTTAATGAGAAATTAGGATAATCATATCTGTATCCATGTCTAGATTTCTGAAAGTGCAGAATCGTATCCCCAATCCTTGTATTTGCATCCATGTCTGTGTCCGTACCTGGGCATAATAGATGTCATTGTGAGTACAGAGGAGTGAGTAAGAACATAAACAAAAATTTGGAAAAACTGCAGCATGCACTCTTGTAAAAATCTCTTTAGTTGTCGAAATTAATTGGAGGAAATAGATTCATCTAATGTAAAAAAATATTTTATACAAAAAGGATCCCGTTTATAGTTTACACAAAAATAATTTGCGAATATTGAATTCCACTTAGTCATGATACTCAAAAACTACATAGATTTGTATTATATAGCACATCCATATATATATATTTATATATATAAACAACTATTCATCAAACCATGTTTATCTGCAATGAGTAGAAACGTTAGCACAATACAATTAGAAGTAGATAAAATATATAAACTACGGTATAGATGAATACTAAAGAAAAGAATGTGTTACGGTTGCCCATCTTTGTGATAAAAAATGTGCATAAAAATAAATGTGAAAAACAGAAAAAAGTAGAAAATAAAGCAAAAAAAAAAAAAAAACTTGGTTGCAAAATAACTCCAAAGCATTATGAAAAAAATGAATATCTGCTTGTCACAGAGAGCTTCTACGCAGTCAGTCCATAGCCATTTTTATCTGCAAAAGAATAATAAAACAATCACATATGGCCATAGATAATCAAATAACTTGATCCATTTGAAAATGAAAAAGTAAAGTAGGATATATATTCACATATTCCTACATAAAGCTTGAAAGAATTACCCTTCATTTCTTAGCCCACAAAAGATGGGAAATACCGCATGATATAAAGATCTGTCTTCTCAAAGTCTTCATCTGAGGTGGGCCATCCAACTTGAGAATAGATCAGCATTTTCTGTTTTCTTTGCAGGCTTAGATATCTCCGGAGTTCCAAAGACGTTCCAGAACATCAGCTTCTCATCCCCTGCAGATGCTACTGTGCATCCATTGGGACTCTGAAAATTAGAGTAATGAATTACAAAATAATCAGGCTCAATAAAGAAGAATGAAACCCAATTGAAATAACATAAATATAAATAGGAAGACATCCCGGATTACTACCTGAGCTGTGAACAACACTCTTGAAACATCGCCATTAAGCTGTGCAATCTACCCATGGATGGGTACTTCCACAAGATAAGTTGGTTTTGCATAGTGGCATGAGAACTCAAACAGTTCCCTCTGGTTCTTACTTGACAACAATGAAGAAACTTGGGCTCCCGTGTCAATTGAATTCAAACAGACGCCTGTATTGATATTCCAAAACTTAATACAATGGTCTCCACTCCATCCACCAGAAGCAAGCAAATTGCTTTGGAACTGATCACACCAAGCGAGCGCTTTCACTGCAGCCTTATGATGATCAAATCTATGAAGCCATTGGGCTGTACGATTTGAAGAGGCCATTGACCTGTCCCATATGTAGAGGAGATTATCATTCCCCCCACTTGCCAAATGTTGTCCGTTGTTGGACCATTTTAGCCCGCACACCTCTTGACAGTGGCCTCTGTATGTTTGGACTGTGTAGGATCTCATTCTCACATCATTGTTAATTATTATGGAATCCGATCCTCCCGTTGTGAGAATATGATTGTTCCAAGAAAGTGAACCCACTCGACCTTGATGCCCTCCTTGCAAGGTTGTCAACTGTAGGAAAAAAGAAGATTAGAAAAATGAATTCAAATAAATGGTCATACAAACGCACAGCATAAATAATTTTTTTGAATAAATGCACAACACAAATAAATAGAAATCAAATATTATTATAGCATGTGATTAGTCACAAAAGTATAGCATAAAATAGACCCATATGATTCAAGGAAAAAGGGCATTCACCTTTCTATTGGTGATCATGTCCCAGAGATCCACAACAGAACTATTAAAACCCAGAGCAATATCTTGTCCACCGGGAGCCCAACTTACACTCGTTACAGGTCCATTCTCTTCAACCACGGTCAGGAGCTCTGAGCTAGACCCATTTGAAGCATTCCACAGATACACTTTATTTTTCAGAGCAATTGCCAAAATGTTGCTGGTGCTCCAGTCGAGCAAATTCAGATAATAATCATCTATAAGGTCAGGAGCATCCAGTGTCCTATCTGGAGACTGCAATATAATAAAGGGAAAAGAAGCAATCAAATTAGAAAAGAAAACAAGAATCCTCTAAAAGAAAGACCATGAAATAGGAAAGCAAACCGAAGAATCACAGAATCAAGAAAAGAATCAAGAAACAAACTAAAAAGAAATAAAATACCTTAGGGATGTATCTTTGTTGCTGGGATGATTTTACTCTGAAATTTCATTTGTGGGTGCATGAGGTTTTCTCCAAAAAGATAGAATTCGGGTTCTATCCATCATTGTAGCTTCTGCTAGAAGGTTCCTGTAAGTCCCATTCAATGGAGAAGCAACTTTCTTGTTCTCTTTTCCTTTCCTGGCATCCTCTAGCAAGTAGCGTGCCAAGTCAAAATCAATAGCAGATCTGTTTGGGATAAATCTGTCGCCCTGTAAATCACCAAAAAGAAGATGGCAGTCAGAAACAAGTGCAAATTCATTCAAATTCTTTTAGGAGTTATAAAAAAAAAAACCCATAAACATAAAAACAGGAAAAGTGAAAATTCATTCAAATTCTTTTTTCTTTTTTTGCCAGAAAGAAGGGAGTTGCTTGCTGCACATAAGTTACTAAAGCAAGGCTGTCACATTTCTATCTGAAGGAATGAAACTTGAACTTTTCCGTGAAGTTTGTAGCACTCTTCAATTGTATGTCCATCACGAAGACAGTAACGACAAGTCTTAGTAGAACGAGGGATGCCATTGTTGCCACTGTTACCGGTCCGACGATGTGTGTCAAACCCAATAACCTTTTTAGCAGCCAAAGCAGCGGCCTCTGTGGATGGCAAATGCGAAAAACATAGTTCTCTTTGTGCATAAACCTTGTTGACAGAGGGAAATGGTTCGATAAGCAGAATGTGACTGCGAAGTGCGGAGAAAGACTCATGTAGTCCTTGAAGAAATTGCATTACTCGGTCTTGTTGGATGAGGTCAGAGGCAGACTTGACTGTCCCACATGAACACAAGCTGGGAGAGATGTTAGAGATGACTGTTCATCCCATAAGGCCTTGAGACGAGTGAAATAAGCAGAGATGGAAAGTTGGTCTTGTCGTAGAGAGGAAATTTGAGCCGTGGGGCATTGGGCTGATGAAATCGTCCAGCTAAATCATCCCATACATCTTTGGCAGTATTTGCATATAGAATGCTTGAAGCCAGATCTGTATGGATGGACAGCAAAATCCAGGAAATGACAAGATCATTCCATCTTTATCATTGAGGAATTTGAGTAGCCGAGGAAGGCTTAGAGATATCGCCCGTGACGAAACCCAACTTGTTCTTGGCACGAAGGGCCATACGCATAGCACGCACCCAAGTGCTGTAGTTATCTCCAGTAAGAGAAGGAGAAACTAGAACAGCCATGGGGATGTCTGAGTGATGTATGTAGAGTGGGTTGTTCTCAGACACATCATCTTTCTCTATGGTTGAAGAGATAAAAGAATTGTAAAACAAATGACAGAAGATGATGCAACGTGAGATGGAGTGCAACACAAATATAAAAAAAAAAAAAAAAAAAAAACTTGACTTGATATTGATGGCAATTGCAATAGTCAAATGATAATGAGACTAAGCAGGGAGAAGATATCTACTGTTATTGGAGTGGATAAGAGATAAGATCTGATACACGATTTTAAATAATTTTGTATGTTGTGTATTTCATTTGATGGGATAACCCACTTAAATAATGTTCAATACAACTGTATGCCCTTGATCTCAAGAATTGTTACACTAGTAAGATACGAAGATAAACATAATGAACAACCCAATGGAATCGGTTAATTGTGGAATGATTCAATAAAACAGGGTAGGATACTGTTGTAACACACCTCATCAACCTATCTATGAAAATAGGATGGAAAGTTGGAAACCTATGGACTTCAGGAAACCATGAATAAAATGCCCAGGACAACTTATCCTAGGCTTTAGAAATGTCTAGCTTTAAAGCCCAACATTTTTTCCTCCTATTCGTCTGATTCATGTTGTGCAAAATCTCTTTGGCAATGATGATGTTAGCCATTGCGCGTTTACCCCGGTTGGAAATTTAAAAGAAATGGTATTTCTGATTAATTGCAGAACGAAACCCTAAATTAGAGATTATAATGAAACTTCGTTCAAATTCTTCAAAGCACACATTACAAAGTAAGGATAAACAAATGAGAGAACAAACCCAGAAATAAAAACGTAAAATCAAAGTACATACGTAATAACGATGATGATGATGATGCTGGTGCTCTCGATCCATGATATTAGCCGAACACAAATGGAACTGCAAAAAAACAAACAAGAAAAAAGCAACTGCAAAAGAAAAGCGCACAAAAAAAAACCCGTGAATGCAGTAATCAGTATTCGCAGAGCGACGAGAGTGAGAGAAGATTGAGCGAGAGCGCCTGTATGTATAAATAGGTTTGTTTTTCAGTTGAGTCGGTATATGTAGGGCCCATCAAGATCTTTTGATCACCCATCCCACTAATTGGTGGGGCCCTGCTGGGCCCACAGCACGAGGCGGTATTCTCATGATTTTCATGAGAGATAACTCTCTTACTTACTCTACATAGGGCCCATTTATATACGATCATAGGAGGCGGCACAGATCCTCACCCTTTCTGATCCTAGTTGGGGCCTAGTATGATCCACTCCATCCCTTGTGGGGCCCAATTGCAAAACAAAGAAAAGCCTTTGTGTGATTGCAATTATTAACAAATTTCTCAATAGCATCATAAAAACATTGTAATAAAATCACAAGATTGGCCAAGGCTCCCCTAAGCTCGAGCTTAGGGAGAAATTTTTGTAAGCTCGTGCTTGTGGGGCCCACCTTTGGTCCATCCAAATAGACCAAATACATGACCCTCTTAAATTGCACATGTCCACCAACTTTCAGTAAGATCCGAATTTACTGGACCGTTGGATTGACTATATATCAATCCGAATGGATTGTTGACCATTAAACTCTTGGGCCCATATGGAGATGACAGAAATTACGGTTGAGGCTAATTTTTTGTAAGGAGGAAGATCCTAGAGAGTCCTTGAAATCCCCCCACCCCCACCCCCATCCCCATCCCCATATGGGTCTCCAAGTGGGCCCCGCCACACACTTGAGCTTACCTTATCCTAAGCTTGAGCTTAGGGGAGCCTTGCTCCACAATATTTACCTAGAAGGAGTTTTATACGAGATATTTTATCTTTTCAAAATATAGCAAAATGAATAGAACCAAAGAATCTCAATGGTATTGGAAAATCAAAATGCTGATTGTTCTTCTTCTTCTTTTTTTATTTGTTGATCAAATAACAAAAATCGAACATAAACACCTAGCTAATTCCTCAACCAATCGAGCCAAGGATGGATCCCAGTTGTTTTCTGGAAGAGGGAGATGCCTCACTACTAAACTATCAGCGGATTGATTGACAATGGTATATTTCTTTTAGAGTGTATGAAAACATGCACAAACATAGGAAAACGGTATTTGAAGAACGAGAATAGTTTGTCCGAGATAAACGGATACCCTTGATAAAAATATTCTCCTCTAGTGAATTGCAAAGGTGGAGACTTGTAATTCAACCCAGTATTTCAATCAGATTACAAATATATGAGAGTATTGTTCTTTGAGTTTTTTATAGGGCAAGTTTTGCGCATCAAGTTTAATTTTGCAGCAATTTTCTCATAATTGTTTGTTACCTTTCATGAAAATTGTCACCTCTCCCCTTGTTGTTGTGCCATGGTAGTAGATGGTGCATAGGTGATGGATGTAAGGTCACACTCTAGCTGGATCAAGGCCATATATATTCTCCCTTTCCCTGTGGCTGGTTCTTTCAGAAAATGTCATAGTTTCTGTAGGTGCAGAAAATTATGACCCACAATAAGAGGGTGCCTTATAGGACTTATCCGAGAAGATGATGGTGTCTGGAATGTCTGGATGCCGTCCGAGAGCCTGAAATGGAATAGCAAACGGTCAGAGGACCCTGGCCTGAGCGGCGCAAGGCTCTCCGATGCCAAAGTCAGTATATGAACTGGAACGATGGAAGAAAGGGAGAGGAGAGGCAGAATAAGGGCTCTGTGAATAATCATGTGCGTACCTTGCATGGTGTTTGAAGGTCTATTTATAGAGGAATGGATCGTATCTCTCAAAGAATATCTGGGTGTGGGTCCTCTGACTGGGAAGTCATGATCAGCCCACAAAGTAATAAATGCGGTCTAATCCGGCCCACTCAGCATTTAATGCCAGTCGGGTCAGCCCACATTGCATTAAATGCATGTCTTGTTGGGCCAGATTGTGTTGGGCGCCTTTGGCGGTAGGAGTACCAGCGGATCTGCCCTCGGGCCTTGCCCTGATGTGGCCTCAGCCGCTGGATGCTGCCATGTGGCGGTCTGGCGAAGATAGTGGGCGGCTGGATGTCGTGTCTGTCCCACTAGATCGTGACCCTATCCTTCCACGTGTCTGGTGACGTGGGGGATGAGGGGTCCAGGCGAAGGTTCTTTCTCACTTCGGTTACTGTTCTGGCTTCTTCAGCCGAGGTGGCTTTAGCCGAGGTAGGGTTATCTGCGGAGATAGCGTCCGGGGTGGCCTTGCCGATGTGGACTCTCTGCTGAGATGATTCCCGAGGTGGTCCAGTTCGGCGCTTGTGGCCTGGAGATGTATGATGTCGGCCAAGGCCTCTGCCCTGGTAGCCGGGATGAGATCGGTGCCACGTGGATGGCACGCGGATGGCACGCGGATGGCACGCGGATGGCACGTGAGAATGTTTAGCCCCGTATGATGGCTGTGATTAGCTTAATCCTGTAGCTCTGGGAATTTCCCCACACAATTGCCCCCTAGCTTCTGAGCTCGCGTAGAACGTCAGTGCCGTGAGGTCGGGAGCTATGTGCCGGGTCTATCTGTAGGAGATCCTCTTTCGGCCCTGACTCGCTGTCGCTTTGGATGTTCGAGGTGATAAATGGCGTCCCCTATTCAACGCTGAAGACAGTTCGACGGCTCCACGTGTCGTCCCCTGGCTGGTTGTCTGTCTCTTCGAGGTCGTACGCGCCGTTTCGTCAGGGGCGCAATCAATTTTTGAAATGATTTGCGCGCCGCTTCAGGGAGGCGTAATAAATTTTCGAAATGATTCGCGCGAAATCCCAGGGGGGGGCGCCCCTTGGCACGCCCGATTAGGGTTTCTGTAAAAAAGGGGGAACTCTCTGCTATTTATAGGGCAGTTGAGGTCTGTTCCATCCTTCGTTTGCGATTCTGAATCAGAGGCGAGCGTCAGAAGAGGGAAGGCTACTGTGAGGGAGCTTCATCCGAGAAGTGGTGCGCTGCTGAGGTCAGGTCTCTTCGCTGTCCGGCGTCTTCGTTCTGCTTCTGTAAGTTCTTCCTGCTCTGCTTCTTCTTCTGCGGGTTTCTCTGCTTTTAGACTGGGATAGGAATGGGGATTTACAACCACTGGTTAGAGAGCGAGGCGGCGGTCGAGGGCTTTAGGTCGGCCTTTAGGATCCCTGCTGATGTCCAAGTCAGGGGTGCTGACCCCCATGGCTACAACCCTCGCGCCTTTATGGGAGGCTGGATGCCTTTTCCGCTGGTGGCTGTGATAGAAGGCGGGGTCCGATTCCCCCTTCATCCGCTTCTCAGGAGGTGCCTAAGTCAGTGGCGTCTCTGCCCTTGCCAACTGCTGCCGAATGCCTTCAAGATCGTGATGGGCACGGTCAAGTTGAATGAGGTCCTGGGCACCGACTTCGGCGTCTTCGATCTTGAGGACGTCTATGACATATGCAGGTCCGGGGAATCTTATTATCTCCGGGCTAAGTCAGGCCGGGATGGCTTCGTCCGATACTTGGAGGATTCGAGCAAGTATGCCGGGGACGATCTTCTATACGTCTCTGGGAACTGGGAGTTTGGGGAGGCCGACACCGATAGAGGCTACCAGGTCCCTCGCCACTTCGGAACCATCCCAAGTAAACATCCTCCGTTTCTTTTTCTTTTTTCATGAGTTTCTTTTTATTCTGCCGTGCTTATGATTCTGACTGCTGCAGCTTTGAAGGAGAGGAGACGGGCTGCCAAATACATTTGGAAGAGGAACGATGCCTGGCTCCGTCTGGTGAAGCGGTACAGCGGTCACGACGGCAGGGCGGCTTGGTCGCTGCTAGGATATGAGCCGAAGTACCGCGGGTATCTGAGGGGGCACCGTAGAGCCGATCCCGAGTGAAGGTGTCGGATCCGGGGTTGGTCAGGAGCAGGCCGTTCCGGAGGTCGCAGAGCCCTCGCGGGCGTCGTCTGAAGCTAGGGCAGCATCTGGAATCCTAGCTTCCTTAGCGGAATCGAGACTACCCCAGGTCTCAGGAAGGGAATCGAGTCAATCTGCCCGATCTCCCTCGCCAGGATCCGGGATGAGGCACACCAGGCGTTTGTCCTTCGAGGACCTCGAGGCCTTGGCGCTTGGAGTGGAGGACGTCCGAGCCCCCGAGGAGCCGGTAGATTCTCCGAGGCATCCGTCTCCGAGGGCTCGGGTGGCTTCTCCTGCAGAGGGGGCGGAGGTGCCACTACAAGAAAGTTGGCATTTTGCCGCGAAATTTTTCGCGGCTAAAAGTCTCAAAGTCGCCACTAAAAGTTTTAGTGGCAATATTTTTCTCGCGGCTAAGCTGTCGCTAATAGTGCTGTCACTAATTGTTTTAGCCGCAATTTCCAAATAGTCGCAGCTAAATGTTAAAGTTTTAGCCGCGACACTAAAATTGTCACTAAAAGTCTAATATTTAGTGACAAGATTTACCGCCGCTAATTGAAGAAATAATTGCCACTAAAATTACAAAGTCGCAGCTAAAAAAAATATCATAAGCACATGAAAGCGTACTTTTAGCGGCGACTTGTAGTCGCAGCTAAAAGTTAAAACATTTAGCTGCGACTATAAGTCGCCGCTAACTATTTAACTTGTAGCTGCGAATACAAGTTGCCGCTAAATACTTAACTGTTAGCTGCGACTTATTGTTGCCGCAAACAAATAAGACTTTTAGCCACAAGCACAAAATTGACACTAAAAGTATTAGTTATAGCAATTTTAAAGGTACATTCAGTGGCGACTTACAGTTGCAGCTAAAAGTTCATGTTTTAGTGGCAACATATCTCATACTCATACTAGCTACTTGTTGCCGCGACTAAAAGTTTAGAATTAAAAATAAATAAAAAATATTTTTTATTTATTAAATTTATTTTCTTTCCATTTATCTGCTTTTCACGAACCTGCTTATACAAGATGAAAGCAGTAAAATTTTCAATCACCATCAGGTATTGCAACATAACTTCAAATTCCAAATCATTAAATTCCTACGTATTTAACTAGCAAAAGTTAAGTCTACATCATCATAATCAAATAAAAGCTGAAATAAAATATAAAAAAATATGATCTTGGTCTTTTGACTAGTTATGAATCACATCGGAATTTGCCCTCTATCTGTGAACTGCTGGAAGAGGGTGATGAATTGAGACTTTACTGAAGCTTGCACCTCATGCATCTGTGCTTGTTGCGAGGCTACCTGGGACTCTAGGGACTCTAGTCGTAAAGCCATCTCCCTTTTCTCCTTTTCCATCTCCTCGAAGAGCCTTCTATCCTCCTCAGCTCGCCTCCTGAACTCCTCATTCTCCCTTTCTAGTTGCGCGCGGATCCGCTGCCCAGCTGTACATGTCGTGGGCTTTGGACCAGCCCCACGACCACGTATATATGCCGATCGCTCTGGTCCAAGCACTGCCTCAAACCTCTCATCCTCAGTCATGGGAGGAATGCCCTCCTCCAACGGTTGAGACTCTAGCTTCTTAAGCTTGTCCTACATTCAACAACCAATTTTTATTATCAATCAATTTAGTGATATATCAATATAAAAAATTAAAATGGAAATAAAGAATGGAACAATAAGTTACATAGACTTCCTGGGAACTCGAATCCACCCAAGTGCCTTTCTTCTCACTAAATCGGGTAGTGAACCACAACTTAGTCCGGGAAGGCTCGTTCCCCGTCTCAAGATCACGCTGTCATTACACAAGTTAACACATATAATATTTATTTAATAAATAAATTGTTCTAAACACTATGAGTGAAGTTTACACTATCATAGCTGATCCGAGCAAAAGCCTTTGTCCCGGCTATATGGCCAATAGTCTGTTTTTTTCCTGTTCTCCTTGTTTCTATTGCTAATTTTCTGCATTCAGGAACCATAAATTATAAGCAATACATGTATAAATGATAGATTGAAAGGATAGACAATATAACTTAATTAACATCCATCCTAACAAGATCAACCCAATCATCGTTGCTCACACTTAAGGGGGGATTCTCGAGTCTCATTTCATCTGTGTCGTACTTGCAATAATGATCTTTATGCAGCCTATGTCGATAGTCTCGATATTGGCGATTTAGCTGCTGATATACAGCTTCCTGGATATGGGAATGCTCCTCGAGAGTAAATTTTTGCTGCACGGTATTTTAAGAGGAAGTAAACATAGATGCAAGGTAATACATCGAATGTAACTAGAGCTTTTCATCCTAACACATAAGCTTTTTAATTTAAATGACTTACTTTTGCAGCATGCCACATTTTCAGCTTGTCATCATCCGGAATTGACTTCCATTTGGAACAATGGAGTGGGGCCATTTGTCTGACAATAATGCCCAATTCAGTAATTAATACTTGGGCATTATTACCTACAGCTCGCATCAGGTTTGGTGGAATGTCCACCGCTAGCTTTTCCCCCTCGCGCCTCCTCTTTATGAGTGTAGTGTTCCTGGTCTTCCCTCGTCCTTTCTTCCCGGACATGCATGACCCTATTCACTCAGAAATTCAATTAAACATGTTAGCTTCCGTCAACATGAGTTTATATATATAATGCATAAACTATAAAAAAAAGCAAATGCACAATTTAAATTAATATTTAACATACCGGCGTTGCTGATGGCAACCTCATTTTGAGCAAATGCAGGGTCTGAGGGTCCCGCCTCTAATGTAGGCTGCCCAATCTGTGAGGGCTGGCCTACCCGATCGCTCCTCCTCGTCTACCTCCACCTCGGCCTCTATTGGCCATATTTGTGTTCTATCCTGCAACACTTTACATTAAATTGATTACTCATTAAGCATATGTATACACATCAAGCACACGTATCACATCAAAGAATGATTAATGTATGAGAAAGAAATATAAGCTTCCCTTAATGTATTAGTTTGTCAAAAATGATAATGAACATATCATATAAATTACATTAAGTCATTGGTCTCACTATCATCATCAGTATTCATTTCATCTTCCTCAGTATCATCATCAATGGAGGCACCGTCCTCCTCACTTTCATCATTAATGAAAGTGTTAATATCCTCATGTTCCCTTTCCTCATTCATTACAAGATTTGCATCAATAAGAATTGGAGGAATATCATCTCTTTGCCACGCCATGAAGTCGTCATCACTAACTATCAATTCGTCAGCTACACTATATGACTCATTCTGTTGATATGGCTCGTCATCACCAATTGACTCTTCATCTTCATCTTCCGGGACATCGTACAAGTCTCGAGGTTGTGTCTTCACCACAACGTGCCAATTATTGCCTAATTTGGAGTCTTTTACATAAAAAACTTGTTCTGCTTGAGATGCTAGCACAAATGGCTCATTGGTATTCCATTTCTTTGCTAAATTGACACTGGTATAGTTGTGTTTATCTGTTTGGATTCCTCTACCATCTTTGCCGACGTCCCACCAATCGCACTTGAACAAAAAAACATTATTGTCCCCAAAATAATCCAATTGAATAATGTCTGTCAGGACACCATAGTAATCTTGGTTTCCTGATTCGTCATCTCCCTTTACAATCACGCCGCTATTCTGACTTTTTCGAAGCATCTCACGATCTTTTGTGTGAAATCGTAGGCCATTAATGATAAAACCCTTGTATCGTGTCACTCTTCTGTCAGGACCTCGTGCTAAGTCTAGAAGTTGCTTATTGACACGTGCGTTTCCTTGATTGTACAATTGTGTAACCTGTCCATACTTGTGAGTGAGATAAATATAATATGATATAAGTAATGTGTGATGTAAAAATATTTATGTTGCATGACACTTACACGTTCTTCAAACCATTTAGGAAACTTCTGTTCGTGCCTCTTTACTACATTCCTTAGACTCTCTCTCTCCAACTGTTCCTTGTGTTCACTATACAAAAAGACATACAATTATAGCCCCAAGGAATTACATTAAAAGAGAGATAAAAATGGACAATTGAAAAATACTAAATATATATCAAATACTCTGGAATAAGTGTCCTACATAAGAAACGGCAGAACTTCATCACAATTTTTCAATATGTAAATACGAGCTTGCTCCCAATCTCTGTCATCAATATATCCATATTCTCCTTTCCCTAGTGGACGACGATCCTTTGAAAAAAGGGATAAGCCTTTATGCGTTTGTTTGTTACTTCCATCATCATTTCTTTCTACTCTATTGAACTTGGTCTCAACCCCATGCAAGTACATTGAGCAAAATGTAAGGCATTCTGCGGCAATGTAACCTTCTGCTATTGACCCTTCTGGAAAAGCTTTATTGCTCACATAACGCTTCAGTGTATATAAGTACCTAATGAAATAAAAATTCAGGATGGGACGCATCTCATATCTATGGGAGGCCAGAATGGGATCAAAATAGGCATTTGATGAGTGGCAGGGGGTGGGAAATGAGTGCAGATATTTGGAAGGGGCATAAAGAAAATGAAATGGCAGAATTTCCAGCATCTAAGAATGAGTTTGATTATTCAGCGCTTGTCCTGTCAGATGAGCATCGGCCTGGGAATTCCAGCAACCGGTCCCATGATTATATCAATCAACCTAAAGATTTACCGGCTGGGAGAAGTGAAGCCAAGCGGTCTGACCATACTCCAGAAAAAATTTCTGCCAAAGGACCTCAAAAAATTGTACATGAAGACACACCTAAGAACTCTAAAACATCAAGTAGTGACAGTTCTGTTCTTTGTTGTCTGTATCTCTCTATGCTCGACATCTCTGTAGATCTCGCCTCTCCAGAATTGTATGAACATTGCACAAGCTTGAAGGAACTAGATCAGGGCACAAAAAGTGCTACTAGACAAATTTATCCAGAGGTATCCGGAGAGATTTATTTCTTGGGGAAGAACTATAATGGAAGACCCGTGGCCTCTTCTGTTAGTTTCTCCGTCTTTTTTCTTTTATTTTATTTTTTTGTACATTCAAATGTAACACTTTTTTTTTTTTGCTATTTTTGAGCAGGACAAATTAGAGATGGTGGGATCAAGATGCCCCAACCACATATTGAATATAAGTTCAAAACTTTAGTGTTTTTACTTATCTGTTAGGTGCATGATCTATCACATACAATCGGCTCAACCCTGCAGTAAACACCTCCTTTGGCACCATATGAGAAGGAAAAAAAAAACAATATGGAATGTATTTATTTATCCATGTTATCCATTTTAGCAATTGGATTGGAGCTTCACTTTGCCTGAAAAAGATAAGCATTGGATACAGTATTTATGGTAGATATAGAAGCTTAAATCTCAGGGTTTGACCACTTCTGCAAAATATAAAAGGTAAGTTCATCTAGATAAACAAGAAGAAATAAAACTAATCAATTATGGGTCTCAACTCTGGAAAAAGTAATTTTTCTACTTGCTTTGCTTTTGCATTTTCATTCATTTATTTGGACTATAAAATGTTATGATTCCTGCATGTATTTTTTGTGTCTTTTCCAACATCTTTTTCTTCGCTAGTAACTATGCTCACATTAATCCTAAACATAAAATAGAAAGAAAATGGCAACGTAGATCTTAAATGAAGGAGAAACAAAAGGTCCAAGAATTAGAGACTTGCAACATAGATCCAATATTTAATGCAACTAAATAGAATGGGTTTAACATAATCCGGATCCCTATTAAGCAATTATAAACTGTTTCAGGAAGGGGCATAATATCAAATATCAGATTACAATTAACGACACATTAAACCAATGAAATCAAATTTCAATTATCCAATAACACAAGTTCCATATCAAACCCCATTAAAGAGAAAAACCCAAACAAGTGTAAATCCCCAAGTGAAAAAACCTCTAAAAAACAAACCCGAAACCCTCACAAATAGAACAAGAAAGATGTTACAATTTTTTAAGCAGATCCTCAATTCTTTTGTATTGATGTTGGAGAGAATCCAAATTCAAAGAGAAAGGGAGAGAGGGTTACTGAGATAGAGAGGGGTTTACAAAAAAAAATAAAACAAAAGAGATATACGAGGGTTACCGAGATTGAGACAGGGTTTGGATCTGCTGGGGAGGATACCTGGCCACCGCAGCTTCAGATCGGAAAGAGAGACAGAGACAGAGACCAGAGAGTTTTCCCTTCTGCGTTTTGGAATTGAGAGAGAGATGGAGACCGATAGTACTGTTTTATAGAGAATAAAATAGATGGCGGGAAGCAATGGGTTTAGGGCGGGGATTTATTAAATGGGTAATGAAAGTTGTATATGGGTAATGAATGTTGTATGATGGTAGGAGTATGAGACCAAAGTCCATCAGAATTCACCCTACCCTTATTTTGGTGAGCCGAAGTTATTCTGTTAATCAAAATACCTTACCTTGGCTTGTGGGCCTATTCATAAAAACATAAGCCATTAAAAATAGACGCCTCCTCTTGATATTGGCCTTAAATTTTTTTTAATCAAACTAAAATTGGGTCCATCAAATATATCACTTTTAAGCCATTTGAATAAAAATATATATACATATGATGGTAGGACCAAGTCCTTGGAGAATCCCCCTCTTTTATCTAATGGACCCAAGTTATTTTTTTAATTGAAAGATTTTATAGTGAGCCTACTTATAAAAATATAAGCCATTAAAAATAAATGCCTCTTCTTGATGTGGGTCCTCAACAAGTTTTAATCGAACTAAAATTGAGCTCATCGGATTTGTCACTTATGAAGTCACCTGAATTAAAAATATAAAAGGTAAAATTCAAATGCTTTATAGTAGCCAATCTAACAAAAATCCCATCGGGTATTGAAATTTTTTCTTGACCCACACCCCAGTAATAGAACCCACTTATAAAAAAAAAACTAAGCACTCATGACAAATGCCTCCCTAATAAGGCCTCAAATATATTTTATTTCTATAGGAGATGGGTTCAATGTCATATTTATTATTTTGAAAAATGTCAATAAATTATTAAGAAAAAGTTCAAGTAGCTAGTGTTCTTGTAGTCAATGTGGGCTGCATAATTGATCTGTAAATTAAAAAGAATACCATAAAATAATATAATATGAGCATATTAAATTGATAAAGATTAAACAGTGATACCGGATGGTATGATTTAAGGGCCAATGTTTTACTTTATAGTTGTAACTAATGGAAATCAACATCATTCTCTAGCATTTTATAATTAATGTTATGGATTACGTTGGATATTTTCTCAGATCTTTTTAGGGTAAAAACATTTTATGCCACAATGACTGCACGGGATAGAGAACATTACGTGGTCGATACCGTAATGGTGCCATTTATTGGGATCGATGAATACCGTGATTCTCATCTATGCCTTGGCGTAGGAAAGATGGTTGATTCATAATGGAGCTCCGTACGTATTTCAGTCACGCGCGTAGTGTACTGACGCCCTCAATTTCGCTCATCAACATATTTTTTAGCTCAAATCTCAACCCAACTTGATTTTAAGACTCATCGATTATGCTAGAAGACTTTGTTGGCATCTTTGATAGTGTGTGATCAGTCGTACAATGGGACCCACCCCAATCAAAGTAAAATTTGACAATGCCCCATAAAAAAAGTATAGCTAAAAGTAAGACACATAAGAAATCAGTTATGAAAAAAAAAGTTGTTAATTGCTAAACTCCTAGAATCCTAGACCACATTAGGGGTGAAAGATTAAAACTCGCCACTAATTATCTTTCCCCTCCAAAATGACCTTTAGCCACGGCATATAAATTGCCACTAAATGTGATCCCTATAATACCTTCACTAAACTGAGTCTTTTGTGGCAAAAATAACATAGTGGCTAAAAGTGTCGCCACTAAAAGTTGGTTTTTATATAATATGTTTTTAGTGGCAATAGAAAGTCGCCGCAAAAGGTGACGAAAATAAGACAACTAAGCATCTAGCCACGAAAATAAAAAAATTGCCACTAAACTCCTAGACCATTAGTGGCAAAAAAAGAAAACTTGCCACTAAATCTCCTTCCCCTCCAAAATGACCTTTAGCTACAACATATAAGTTGTCATTAATTGTGATCACATAATACCTTTAGTGTCAACATCAAGCTTTGCCACTAAAGGTGAGTTTTTAGTGGCGAAAATTAAATTACGGCAAAAAATGTTGCCATTAAAAGTCAACCTTCTTGTGAAATATCTTTAGTGGCAATATAAAGTAGCCACAAAAAATAGAACATACAGTGGCAACAAATATACCGCGGCTAAATGTAAGAATCTAAGAAATTAGTTGTGATCATAAAAAGTTGTCACTAAAACCGTACATCATTAGTGGCGATAAATTAAAACTTGTCACTAAATCTCTTTCCCTCCAAAATCCCATGGCGCCAAAAATTCCCGCCAAGGAATTAGTGGCAAAATTTAGCTGCGAGATATAAGTTGCCACTAAATGTGGGCATTATAATACCTTCAGTGGCGACATCAAATTTTCGCCACTAAAGGTGGGTTTTTAGTGGCAAAAATTAGACCGCGGCTAAAAAAGTCGCCACTAAAAGACAACTTTCTTGTAGTGTGCCCGTGCCCCCTTGCCCTGTTGACCTAGGGGTACGCTTGCCCCCAGCCGAGGTCGAGCAGGAGGGGACTCGGCCGCTGAAGATGCCGAGGACTGATGCGGGCCCTAGCTCGGCCGCTGCCTCGTTGCCGTCGGGGCCGCAGTTATGGGAGCCGAGCTTCATGCTCGGGCCGGGGAGGCCGATGACGGTGGAGGATAGCATTCTTCACAGGATCGATCTCCCGGTCCTCGAGGCCCTTGGGCGAGCCTGTGCCCTTCCCCGGGACATGGAGCGGCTGGATAAGTACAGCGATCAGAAGCTGATCTTGTCGATGCTGCAGTCCAACTTCGTGGTAAATCTTCATTTTCCTCTGCTAAACCAGCAATTTAGCGTCTGACGCTCTTTGGATCTAACATGTACGTCTTCATTTGACAGGCGGCTCAGAAGTCCATGGCCGTTGCTGATAGGATCTGGAGGTACAGCGCGGACGCTGCCGAGCTGTCCGTGGAGAAGAACGGCCTGCAAGAGTCCCTGGACGCTGTGAGCCAGAAGTTGGCCAAGGCAGAAGAGGAATTCGCGGCGAAGCTCGAGCAGGCGAGGGAGGAGGCCGAGGCGGAGAGGACTAAGTCGGCCGAGCTCGAGGTCTCCATTTCGAAGATGGGAGACGATTATGCGGCCCTACTTCAAGCCGAGGCTAAGAGAGCGGACGAGGCCGAGGCGAAGCTTGAATCCGAGTCCAAGAGGGCGGATGAAGCCGAGGCTAAGCTCGAGTCCGAGTGCGATGCTGCATTTGATGATGCCAAAGCGCAGGTCACCGCCCACTACAAGGAAAGGGTTCTTGTGGTGAGGGATAAGGCTTGGGCGAAAGGGTGGCTTGCCGCACTGAAAGAGGTCGGGGTCTCGGAGGGCCACCGCTCCTTTCGGGAGCCGCCTCCGTACCCGCTTCCGGTGCCGAACTCTGCCCGTTCATCCGGCGAAGCCTCTGACGCCGCAGCTCGTGCAACTGACCGGTCATGACCTCGGGACATCGGGACCTTGGGATTTTTGCTTCTTTGCTTTATACTTTGTAATTTTCTTCGATTTGTATTTGCTGAACACTGTAATGATTGAAACTTTAATACAAATGAAGATTTTCCGAAATACTCGTGCTTTTTTCTTTTAAGCTTGAGTTCTTCGATTGCTTGAGTTCGGTAGAGTGCTCCCTTAAGATCTTTTTTGGCATTTGCGCTGATACTCCGTATCTTGGGTGATCTTCATTGGCATTTGCGCTGATCCTCCGTATCTTGGGTGATCTTCACTGGTATTCGCGCTGATCCTCCGTATCTTAGGTGATCTTGAATAGCAATGAACATGGTGGCGCGGCAGACGAGGGAGTCTGACGGATGTCTCCACGTGGCGCCATAGGGTTCGCTGGTCAATAGTCGCGCCTTCCCAACAACGCGTGGGGGACTTCGCCCCATAACTCCCTTTGGAGACTGGGCCTTCCTCCATCCTATAAATAGGGGGAACAGGCTTGCCATGGGAGAGGGAAAGAACATAGGAGCCATGTCTGGGAGGTGCCTGAGATTGCTTGATCCGGGGAAAACCCTGCGCCGTTGGACGGCTGCCCCCAAGGGGGGAAGGCTGTCGTGGCCTGCGCGCTCTCTGAAGGAACTCCCCGTGGGCCGCGCGCTCTCTGAACGCGGGTCCATGGGCACTGGCCCTTGGCCAGACAGAGTGAGGATGCGCTGCGAGGGGACGGTGGCGCATTCTCGTCCAACACGACCCTATGCGCCCGTCGTACGGAAGGCGGGTTGAGGCTCTGCTGGTCCGAGAGGTTTCTTCAAGCTTGGCTGGTCCCTCTGGCCACCGAGGGTGTTGCAGAGCCAGTGAGGTCCAGGATCGCTCAGAACCTCCAGGTGGTGATCCAGCGTTTTCGAGCCTTCTGCCTGGAGAGTCGGCGAAGATCAGAATCTTCTAGCCCCTCTCTATTTTCTGTTTTTAGAGGATTATGGTCCTCCTTTCTGTACTTTGCTTTCTGTTGTGTATTTCTTGTAACGAAGCAGTTTCCAATGAATGAAAAGGAATTTTGTGATCACCCAAACCATGTACAATGCTTTTGAGTTCTCCTCTTTCTTCGCACTGTTCTGGAATGTTTGCATTTGTGTTTGAGTGCTGGGACAGCTCTCTTCTGGAAATCTGCCTTTGGCCGAAATGGATGGCTTTGGCCGAGACGAGCTGCCTTGCGCCGAAATGGAATCATCATTCCCCTGGTCTCGGCTGTGGAAGCGTGAGCTCGGCAATGATCTTTGAGGGGTGTAAAAGCCCTGATCTTGGGAATCCGGCCGAGTGTCTGAACTCGAGGCCTTCTCCATAGGCTAAGACTAGGAGCTTTAGGAAGCGACCGAGCCTGGACTCGAGGTCTCTTCCAGGGCGGTGGGCCCGATCTCGGCTGAGTGTGGACTCGAAGCCTCCCCATAGCCCAAGGCTAGGAGCTTTAGGAAGCGACCGAGTCGGGACTCGAGGTCTCTTCCAGGGCGGTGGGCCCATGTGTCCAAGACACGGGATTTTAGGAAAGGCTGAGCGTAGGAACTCTTCTATGCCGTTTCCAAGGCGTTGAGCCTGTGTGTCCAAGACACGGGATTTTAGGAAAGGCTGAGTGTAGGAACTCTTTTATGCCGTTTCCAAGGCGTTGAGCCTGTGTGTCCAAGACACGGGATTTTAGGAAAGGCTGAGTGTAGGAACTCTTTTATGCCGTTTCCAAGGCGTTGAGCCTGTGTGTCCAAGACACGGGATTTTAGGAAAGGCTGAGTGTAGGAACTCTTTTATGCCGTTTCCAAGGCGTTGAGCCTGTGTGTCCAAGACACGGGATTTTAGGAAAGGCTGAGTGTAGGAACTCGAAGCCATTTCCAAGGCGTTGAGCCTGTGTGTCCAAGACACGGGATTTTAGGAAAGGCTGAGTGTAGGAACTCTTTTATGCCGTTTCCAAGGCGTTGAGCCTGTGTGTCCAAGACACGGGATTTTAGGAAAGGCTGAGTGTAGGAACTCGAAGCCATTTCCAAGGCGTTGAGCCTGTGTTGCCGGAGTCGACCGGGGAGACAGATTGATGACAAGGCAAGAGCTGCTTTTATTGATTCTGAAGTTCATTACATCTTTAGAAATAGAATTTCTTCAAGTGGGATGCATTCCACGGTCTCGGCAATGGCTTGCCATCCAAGTCTTCGAGCTTGTAGGCTGACTTTCCTGCCAGTGAAACTACTCTGTACGGGCCGTGCCAGTTCGGAGCAAGCTTCCCCTCATTTGGTTCTCTGTCAGCTGGCAGGGTCTTCTTTAAAACGAGCTCTCCCGTGGTGAACCTTCTTTCCTTGACATTTTGATTGTATGCCCTGGCTAACCGTTGCTGATAGTCGGTTAGTTTCAGGGCTGCTGCTTCTCGTCGTTCGTCCGCTAGCTCCAGCTCCATCGCCAGGTTCGTCTCATTCCGACCTTGGTCGACCAGCTCTGTCCTCAGGGTAGGAAGGCCGATTTCCAGGGGAATGACCGCTTCCATCCCGTAGGCCAGAGAGAATGGTGTCGCCGAGGTGGATCTCCTAGGAGTAGTTCTGTAAGCCCACAGCACGCTCGGGAGCTCTTCTGTCCATCTGCCCTTTGCCTTGTCCAGTCGTTTCTTCAGGCCGTCCAGGATCACTTTGTTGGAGATTTCTGCCTGGCCATTACTCTGTGGATATGCCGGGGTGGAGTAATGGTTTCTGATGCCATGTTCTTGGCAGAAATCTCTGAAGGATTTGGAATCGAACTGAGTTCCGTTATCCGAGATCAGGGTCCGAGGGATGCCGAACCTCGTGAGGATGTTTTTCCAGACGAAGTTCCTGGAGTCCCTGTCCGTGATGGAAGACAACGGTTCAGCCTCTATCCACTTGGTGAAGTAGTCCGTAGCCACTATCAGCCATCTTTTGTTCCCTGGAGCTCGGTGAAGAGGCCCCACAATGTCCAGGCCCCATTGAGCGAAGGGCCATGGACTGGAGAGGGGACTCAGGTCCTGCGCTGGCTGATGGAGGGAGTGGGAGAACTTCTGGCATTTCTCGCATTTTCTGGCGTAGACCTGGGCGTCCTTCTGCATGTAGGGCCACCAATAACCCTGGCTGATTGCCCTGTAGGCCAATGAGCGGCCTCCTATATGGCTGCCGCAGATTCCTTCATGGATCTCGTACAGGAAGTCGTCCACCTTGGATGGGTGGACGCATTGGAGGTACGGGCCTGTGAAGGACTTCCTGTAGAGTTTGCCTTCTGGAGAGAGCCAAAAGCGGGCTGCCTTGAGCCTGATCTTGTGGGCTTCAGTCTTGTCCTCGGGGAGCTGGTCATCCTTCAGGTAGGCAACGATTGGATCCATCCAGCTGGGGCCGAGGTCAGCACAGAGGACAAGCCGAGATGACTGGAGTTCTAGACTTGACCTTGATACTGATCCGACCTCGATGGTCCTCTTCTTTCCTGCTTCAACAGCGGAGGCCAGGTTTGCAAGCGCATCTGCGTGCGTGTTGGTATCTCGGGAGATTTGCCTGACCTCGGCTTTCTGGAATTGGGAGAGTAGCTTTTTTTGCCAGGGCTAAGTAAGCCGCCATCCTGTCGTCCCTGGCCTGGTAGTCTCCAGCGAGCTGGCTAGTTACCAGTTGAGAATCGCTGAAGATTTCCAGGTGCTGGGCTCCGAGGACTCGGGCGCTGTTCAACCCTGCGATCAGTGCTTCGTACTCTGCCTCATTGTTCGTCGCTTTGAAGTCGAGGGTGAAAGCCTGCTCTATGACCAGTCCCTCTGGCGATTGGAGAACTATGCCGGCGCCAGCTCTCTTGGAGGTGGACGACCCGTCGACGAAGATCCTCCATGCCGAGGTGGGAGACTGATGGACTTCTGTTTCTGCTGGCTCTTGCCCTGTGCCCCCCAGTGCCGTGCCGAGCTGGGTCTGAGCCTGGTTGGGGCAGGCGAATTCGACTATGAAGTCTGCCAGAATCTGGGCTTTGATTGCAGTTCGAGGACGGTACTGTATGTCATACTGCCCCAATTCAACCGCCCATTTTGATATGCGCCCTGAAAAGTCAGCTTTTTTGAACAAGGAACGGAGTGGGTGCTCCGTGATCACCACAATAGTGTGGGATTGAAAATAATGGGAGAGCTTGCGGGAGGCAGTGACAAGAGCCAACGCAAGCTTCTCCAACAGAAGGTACCTGGTCTCGGCATCGAGCAGGGTCTTGCTCGTGTAATAGATCGGCTTTTGAACTCCCTCGTCCTCCCTGATGAGGACGGAGCTCACTGCGTGATCCGAGACCGCTAGGTATAAATACAGAATCTCCCCCCGAGTCGGGTGGAGAGTAATGGGGGTGACATCAAATAAGTTTTGAGTGCGGCCAATGCCTGGTCGCACTCGGGGGTCCACTGGAACTTCAAATTTTTCCTCAAAAGCTGGAAAAAAGGCCTGCACTTATCTGATGAGCGGCTGATGAAGCGATTGAGTGCGGCGGCCATTCCCGTAAGCTTTTGAACTTCCTTTGTGGTGGAGGGACTCTGGATGTCCTGGATGGCAGTGATCTGGTCTGGATTGGCCTCTATCCCCCTCCGCGTCACCAAGCTGCCGAGAAACTTGCCAGAGGCTACGCCGAAGGCGCACTTGGAAGCGTTGAGCTTGAGCTTGTAGGCGCGAAGGATGTCAAAGACTTGGCCGAGATCTACCAGGTGGTCGCTGGAGCGCACAGATTTGACGACCATGTCGTCGATATACACCTCCACCGTTTGGCCGAGCTGGGCCTGGAACATCTTCGTGACGAGGCGCTGATAGGTCGCCCCCGCGTTCTTCAGCCCGAAGGGCATTACTTTATAGCAGTAAGTGCCGCGGGGGGTGATGAATGAAGTTTTCTCCTCGTCGGGCCCATAGAGAGGGATCTGATGATAGCCTCGGTAGGCGTCGAGGAAGCTCATTCGGTCATGACCAGCGGTGGCGTCAATCAGTTGGTCGATCTTCGGGAGGGGGAAACTGTCCTTAGGGCAAGCCCTGTTCAGGTCGGTGAAGTCTACGCACACCCTCCACTTTCCAGTTTTCTTCTTGACGACCACCGTGTTGGCCAGCCATACCGGGTACTGGACTTCCCGGATGGCCCCTGCTTTTAGCAGGTTGTCGACCTCTTCCACGACCGCATCTGTCTGCTGCAGCCCGGTTCTGCGGGCCCTCTGCACTACTGGCTTGTGGTCGGGGTCGACGTTGAGCTTGTGGCACATGACCTCAGGGTCGACCCCGGGCATCTCGCTTGGGTTCCAAGCGAAGACATCCACATTCTGCATCAAGAACCGAGAGAGTTCGGCCCTTTCTTCGTCCGACAGCTGGGTGCCGATCAGGAAGAAACGGTCTGGGTCTGTCGGATCTAGCCTGACCTCGGCTAGGTCCTCGATGCTCTTCTTCTCAGGGTCCCTGCCGATCTCATCGAGGCCCTTTTCGAATTCGGCCAGGTTAACGCGCTCTGGCTCCTTCACTGCTGGAACTGCGGCCAATACGCACTGCCTGGCCTGCTGCTGGTCTCCCTTCACTATGACTACCTCCATCTTGCCTTCCTCGTTCTCATGGACGAACTTCAGCTTTTGGTGGAAAGAAGAGGGAACTGCCTCTAGCTTGTGGAGCCACGTCCTGCCCAGAATGACATTGTAGGGGGAAGGGGCATCCACAACCAGAAAGTCGGCTGTCACGGAGGCTCCGCCAACTTGGGTTTCCAAGGTGATTCTACCCTTGGGGTAGACTGGTGTCGCGGACAACCCTAGCAGAGGTGCACGAACCTCCGTGAGGTCTGCTTCGGAGAGTTTCATCCGTCTGAAGCAGTCGTAGTAGAGGACCTCGGAGGAGCTGCCGGAGTCGACGAGGATCCTTTTCACGGTGAAGTCTCTCAACTTCATGGTGAGGAGCAGGGGGTCATTGTGAGGGACCTGGACTCCCTCTAGATCTCGATCCGAGAACGAGATAGCTGGTTTGTCGCGGCGGGCTTTCTTGGATGCCGGGACGAGGTCGGCCTTCATCACTTCTTTCTCGTGCGAAGCCCGCCTGGCTTCGGCACGGGTCTGAGAGCTTCCCCGGGACGAGGAAGCGGGAGTTGAGGACGCCAGATGGATCACGTTGATGATCTTCTCTGAGTCCTCGCTGTCTGGAGCCTGGGCTGCGTTCTGGTGAACCCGGCCCTCGCTGCCACCGGCATCTCCTTCCTTGATGAACTCTGGGATGTGGCCCTCTTTGGCCAGCTTTTCCAGGTACCACTGCAAAGTCCTGCATTCTTCGGTCCTGTGCCCGTTGCCCTTATGGAAGGAGCAGTAGTGCTTGCTTCGGGCTCCTTCGGTGGGTTCATTCTTCAGGGGCGGAGGATACTTGAAGAATGGCTTGGATTTGATTTTGGCCAGGATGCGGTAGATCGGCTCCTTGAAGACGACGTTGACGCTCTGGCTGGCGCTGGAGGGAGGTCTGGGCTTCCAATTGCCCCCAGACCTGGACGACGAAGGCTTCGTCGCACTAGAGGCTGAGTCCCGCTTGGGCTCCTGCTTCTGGGAGGATCTCCCGCTTCTTTGCCGAGGCTGGCTGTCTTTCTGTTCGGGCTCCGGATGCCCGTCGCGATCCTTAGCTCGGATCTCGTCTTCCTCCCGGGCGATAAAGCGCTTCACCCGGGACATCAACTCTGTCATGGATTCTGGGGTGTCCCCGGCCAAGTCCTTCCGCACGTCGATGCCGGGGATCAGGGCGTGCTGGAAAGCGTAGATGGCTATCGCCTCTCTCGCGTCTTCGATCTGGCTGTAGACCGCCCAGAATCGGTGGGTGAACTTGGCGAGGGTTTCGCCCTGCTTCATCCTCAGGGCGATGAGGTCCCCTTCCTTCTTGGGGACGACGGCGTAGGCCTGGAACTTCTTCAGGAAGGAGAGCTGGAGCTCCTTCCAACTGGAAACTGACTGCTCCGGAAGGGAGCAGAACCACTTCAGGGGGAGGTCACCCAAACTGGAGGAGAAGATCTTGCAGTTTAGATGACCCTCGTTTCCCCAGATGGACATCTTCTGGGAGAAGTGTCGGAGATGCGCAGATGGATCGGACAGTCCGTCGTAGGGGACGAACCGCGGGACGGAGAACTTCTTGGGTAAGGGGGTGTGCTCGATTTCTTTTGTGAAGGGAGAGCCCCCGAGATCAGTGTGACCACAGAGCTGCTTCTGGTCCCGCATGTCCAAGTTGCGCTGGAGAGCCAATCTGACGCGCTTGTCAAATCGCTCTTGCTCGTCATCCTTCTCTGGAGTCTGAGCTCGGGTCTTCCTCTTGGGACGGCTCGGGCTGCGACGGCTATGGGTTCGGCCGCCTCGGCTGTGGTGACTTCGGCTGTTGCTCGAGCCTTCGTCATGGATGTGGCTCCGTTTCTGGTGGTCCGGATGATGTCTGAGTTCCTCACGGGGAGGCTGGGCTGCCTTGCTGGGAGCATCCCTCTTTTTCCCTTGAGGCTCCGAGACTTCCCTCAAGGAGGCAGTTTGCACTGCCTTCAGCTGCTGCTGAAGCTCGCGAATCATTCGTTCTTGCTTCTGGAGTTGCTTCTGGAGGAGGGCAGCTTCAGGAACCTCCCCAGGGGGTTGAGCGTGGTGCGTTTCTTCTACGGCCACGGCTTTGTCCTTCCGGGGACGCTCGTGCTGACGATCCTTGCGTCCGGGTGGCGCGACTTCTTCCGGCGAAATCGAGGCCTCGAGTCCCTCTTGGAATGGGAACTCGATAAAGAGCTGAGAGCCTAAGCGGCCCTCGCCTGCAGTCGTGCCATGTACCGTGTGGGGGCGTTCTTGAGGAGGGACGTCCGCTGGCGGTGGTGGCAGCTTGGGCGCTGCTCTTGAGGATTCTACGCCCTTCTTAGCTTTCGGAGGCATGGCTTCTGAGAGGTTGAGGTGAAGAAGGATTGTTTGGAAAGATTAGGAGAAGGTTGGGAAGGCTGGGATATTGCTTCCCCACAGACGGCGCCAATTGTAGGTGCAGAAAATTATGACCCACAATAAGAGGGTGCCTTATAGGACTTATCCGAGAAGATGATGGTGTCTGGAATGTCTGGATGCCGTCCGAGAGCCTGAAATGGAATAGCAAACGGTCAGAGGACCCTGGCCTGAGCGGCGCAAGGCTCTCCGATGCCAAAGTCAGTATATGAACTGGAACGATGGAAGAGAGGGAGAGGAGAGGCAGAATAAGGGCTCTGTGAATAATCATGTGCGTACCTTGCATGGTGTTTGAAGGTCTATTTATAGAGGAATGGATCGTATCTCTCAAAGAATATCTGGGTGTGGGTCCCATGATCTGACTGGGAAGTCATGATCAGCCCACAAAGTAATAAATGCGGTCTAATCCGGCCCACTCAGCATTTAATGCCAGTCGGGTCAGCCCACATTGCATTAAATGCATGTCTTGTTGGGCCAGATTGTGTTGGGCGCCTTTGGCGGTAGGAGTACCAGCGGATCTGCCCTCGGGCCTTGCCCTGATGTGGCCTCAGCCGCTGGATGCTGCCATGTGGCGTCTGGCGAAGATAGTGGGCGGCTGGATGTCGTGTCTGTCCCACTAGATCGTGACCCTATCCTTCCACGTGTCTGGTGACGTGGGGGATGAGGGGTCCAGGCGAAGGTTCTTTCTCACTTCGGTTACTGTTCTGGCTTCTTCAGCCGAGGTGGCTTTAGCCGAGGTAGGGTTATCTGCGGAGATAGCGTCCGGGGTGGCCTTGCCGATGTGGACTCTCTGCCGAGATGATTCCCGAGGTGGTCCAGTTCGGCGCTTGTGGCCTGGAGATGTATGATGTCGGCCAAGGCCTCTGCCCTGGTAGCCGGGATGAGATCGGTGTCACGTGGATGGCACGCGGATGGCACGCGGATGGCACGTGAGAATGTTTAGCCCCGTATGATGGCTGTGATTAGCTTAATCCTGTAGCTCTGGGAATTTCCCCACACAGTTTCAATTATCATTTGTGATGTCTTATGGAAACTCCAGCCGGTTCGATCATAAGATGCTTATATTATATATTAGATATATTAAAGCAAAGGGGAGGTGGCCTGTGGGGGGTGCCACCTCAGTCCTTAGAAATCTCTCCTTTTAAAGAAATACAAAAGAAAAAAACATACAGCACAACAAATTTCCTTAAATCTACTCCATTGAAATCTCAACCCATACAGATTTCCTTAAATCTCCTCCCTTAATCCTAGGTTTAGTTTAATACAGTTCTAATCCCTTTCCATCTTATGTCATTGTTGTCTAATCTAAAATTGAAAATCCCTAATTTGTCTCTAACTGCCCCCAATTACATTCTGTAAGGATAAGAAAACTAATCTCCTTTGAAAATTCAAAATTATAGAGCTAATAGACCTTTCCTGGGCTCCTTTGATTGCAAGAACATGTAAGGAGTTGTTTGTTTCCACACTGTACAAATTGGGGGCATCTCACGAAGAAAACTAATCTCCTTTGAAAATTCAAAATTATAGAGCTAATAGACCATTCCTGGGCTCCTTTGATTGCACGAACATGTAAGGAGTTGTTTGTTTCCACATGGTACAAATTGGGGGCATCTCACGCCCATCTTCTTCCAGCAAACCATCTCCATCTCCCTCATCTCTGCGGTAACTCCCATATTCTTCCACAAACGTCTTTGATCCAAAAGCTTCCTCTTCTTCCCCATCTACTTCTTCCTCCACTACACCCACCTGTGCACGTCCCTCTCCCTTTCCTTTCCTTTTCTTCCTTCCCCCACACGGCCACACGTACATGACCTAAATGTTTGGATACTCGCACTGCCTGCTAACTTAAAGTGGAGGGCTGAGGAAAGTTCATGGGTAGCATTGTCCAAACTCTAGAAGTAAAGTGATTTTTGGACAGTTGCACATGATCTTATATGGTTCACATGCATGCCCAAACCAAGGTTCTTCAACTGTCAATGATCCAGATCAAGTAAGATTCAAATTAGATATGTGTGTAATTCTTAGTCTTGATTGCTTATTAGATTTATATAAGTCTTAATTTATTAATTTCATGTTTGACCTTATGGCTTTTGTAAATTTTACATATCTATGATGCTTCAACATTGGTAATACTATTAGATCTAATGAAATTAAATGTTTTTCTTTTAGTTGATCATGAAGTGTTAGAGATGGATTATTGGGCCCTTTTTTTTTCTTTTGTGATCTGATTTTTATTAGGTATCATTGATTTTTTTTTTATCGGTTAAGATTCTATATCAGGGTCCAGCTTTAATTCTATGATCAACCGTTTGGGTCATGGAGTTACTTAATCATACACTAATTAACAGCATAATCACTTGACGCTCTACCAACGTTCTACATATAAAAAATGGGACAAAATGAGGTCTAAATTGCCCTATTGTGCTATGATTTTAAATAACATGATGAGACCCATTATACATGGATGACCCTAAAAACATATCAAATAAGTGGACACCAGTGGGCCCCACTTGAATGATCCACGCACCATCTTTAAAGGTCGAGATAATCTTGAGAAACTAAATTACATAATGAGTTTAATCAAGTTCTTAAATTCTAAATATAAAACCACTTTACAGCAACTATATATATATATATATATATGTTCTCTATATAATATTCTCATTGGCTTCTCTGTCCCATTCTAAAATCATACTCCTCTAACTGAGGACTATAAGTAATTATTTTTTATGCATTTTCTTTAGGTAAGGAGAGGATCTCTACAAATTAAAAGCTTCAGGGATGATCAAGAGTTGCTATGTAAGTGGGTCACATGTTATGGGGCCCACTCCTTTCACTCACATGAAGATGGTTTGCAACACAGATACTGGAATACTTGGAAGACTCAAATGATAACATTCTTAAATTGAGAATTAATATGCCTATTTTTATTTTATGCTAGACAGGTAAGTGATACTACTTTTTTTGTGATAACCTGCATGCCTTTTGACCTCTACACAGCTGTATGAGATGAGACGCATTAACCTCTTTGGTGTTTCCTGTTTCTCGAGAATTAGTATATCTTATTTTCTTTCCAATTATAGTTAATAAAAGATTAATTTTTATTTATGTTTATTTTTAGCCCGGGCCTTTTCAAATTGATTATGCCTAACAATCCTTTGATTTTTAAATCTCATGAACATCATACAAATGGAAATACATTACCATGCCATATTGTCACTATGAATATGATCATCTAAATTTTTTGTGTGGCCACACCGTTAGATTGAACACATGATAGTGTTGTTAGCATTAATATAAGGGTTAATATATTATTATGCATATGACTCATGTTCAGTGATCCCACATAAAATAAAGTGTTATTAGGAATGATTTTGGTATATTTGCTATTAGAGTGCATATTAAAAACACAAGTCATTTCAAATTATTAGCTAATCATTTTTCAAATATTTATCCTTTTGATATGTGTTTCCAATTTTTAATATATTTGTCTTTTTGGGCCCGGGCTCAGCATGGGCATTTGTTGCTAGTTATATATATTAAAGCAGAGGGAGAGGTGGGCTGTGAGGGTGCCACCTCATCCCTAAAAAGTATCTTCTTTCAAAGAAATACAAAAGGAAAAAAAGCAAAAAAAAAAGGCAAAGCCTTGATAGACTCCTCTCAAACAAGTCTCAACCCAAATAAATCTCCTCCCTTAATCCTAACAATAGTTATAATATTAAATCTAATCCCTTAAATCTAGATCAGCAACACTGATTCCTACAATCTCTCATTCCTTACTTAATATACATGGTTATAGAACTAACCTCTCTCCTAAAATCATTCTCCAAACCTATCATTTAAAATCTCCATTAATTCCTTGAGATTCCCTTCATCATTGGATGGGCTAATTCTTGAGCACGTGTCAACTTATACATCTACATGATCTTGCCTACATGGATCTAACGGAGGACATGGCCCTAAACAGATTTGATTGGCGTCGTCAAATCCATATAGCCGACCCCACCTAGTGGGAAAAGGCTTGGTTTGGTTTGGTTTGGTTTGGTTTCTATATTATAAGACAAAAACCAGTCCAACAATACCCTATTAATTAGGGGTTATATTAGTATAACTACCCTGACTAACCCCTATTAATTAGTATAAGTAGATATTATATAATATAATTAGAACAACTCAAATTTAAGTGAGGGTCCACAAGGGGTGGGGCCTCACATAAGGGAAATAAATTCTTTATGTAACTAATAACAAATATATAAATATAAGAACACATTGAACCCATGCTGCTCCAAAATAAGGCCGGGCAGCATGGGTTCGATTTGTTCTTATCCAGTTTCATATTAATTTTTTTTTACCCAATGAATTCTCTTTATTAAAATTTATTATAATTTTTAGTTAAATTTGCCACAAAATTTAAATGATCTTAGTTTATTTTCCTAACCGATCAAAGGGGATCGCAATTTGGTGTAAGAATTTAGTAATATTTTTAGACCCAAGCTTAGCACGGGTCTTTCTTGCTAGTATATATAGTACTCCAATCGGTGAGATGACCATCGTTATTCTGATCGTGATTTAAATTTGATGGTGATTTTAAAGTGGAGGGGATGGCCATTGAAGTACAAACTCAATTTGTTAAGCTTCAAATTCATTCCATGTTCTTGTAAATGATTATGCACACCGTACAATTAAGATCAAATTAAGTATATGCTTAAACATCATACAATTGGAAAGACTTCTAGGTTTAATGCAAAAAAGATTCATATCAACATTAATATAAAGGTTAACATGATATTATGCATATGACTTATTTTCACTAATCTTATAGGAAATAAAGAGTTGTTAGAAATAATTATAATTTTTTTTATAAAAAGAAAATTAAGAATCCTCAGAATGACACATCAGCAAGGTCACACTGTCCAATTGGACACCTTGAAGGAATTAGGATATGAGGCTCACCATTAGATGTTACATCATGTGACCCCACCGAGTTATTTTTTCTTTTTTATTAAAGTCATATATAATAAATATAAACTACTTATTTATTTTTTTAAAATTTGCTAGGGATTCTCGGAACGACACATTAGCAAGGTCCTACTGTCCAATTGGATACCTTAAAGGAATTAGGATATGAGGCCCACTGTTAGATGTTAAATCATGTGACCCCACCAAGTTAGTTTTTCTTTTTTTTATTAAAGTTATATATATAATAAATATAAACTACTTATTTATTTCTGTAAAATTTGCTCTTTTCCAATAATATCTAAAAAAAAATCACATATTTTATTATATTTTTTGAGCCCCGATCGAGCACCATACCTCTCCATTTAATTTTGTAAGCTTACGCTTGTGGGGCCCACTCTTGGTCCATCCAAATGGACCAAACACACGACCTCCCTAAATTGCACATGTCCAATAGCTTTTAGTCAGATTTGGGTTTACTGGACCGTTGGATCGACTGTGTATTGATCCAAATGGATTGTTGACTATTAAACTTTTGGAGCTAGATAAAGATGGTAGAAACCACGATTCAGACAAATTTTTTTCCAAAAAGAAGGGTCCCAGAGAGTCATTGAAATGCCCCAATCACCACCCCCATGTGGGTACCCAGGTGGGCACCACCATAAACTTGAGCTTACCTTTACCTAAGTTTTAGCAAAGGAAAGCTGCCCCTATATAGACACATTCATACTTGTGTAATCGTCAATGCTTTTAAATTCAAGAGGTCATTATGTTATGTAAGTTTACTTCATTTTATATTAAAAAATTCTAATATTCAAAGATAAAAAATTTCTTTCTTTTAGACTTATTTTATCTTAATAATATTTTAAAATAATTCTTAAATTTTTAATATATTTTTATTTTTAGCCCGGGCTTAGCACGGGCGTTTGTTGCTAGAGTCTCTTTATATATATTTTGGAATCATAATTAAGAGATACATACATTGATCCAAGGTGGGCCAAGTATTACTGGGATTAAATAACACTAGCCTATGGTTTTAAAGTCTCATAATTTATGGCTTTTAAAGTTAAGATGTTTATACATTCTATTTTATTTTTAAATCTAGAGCTAAAAAACGGTTTGATCAGTTCTAAAATGGTATGGGTGCTAATTTAAAGGGGTAGATAATAAATTTGTGTGGAGGGATTGAAATGACCATTGGCCTATGTGAAAATAAAAAAAATAGTGCATTTGTGCAACGAAAGGATTGCACATTTTTATTATTTTTTTTTGTTAACAATATTGTGTTGTTTGGTGTGATGTATTTTCCTTGCATAGAAGGCAAAAATGAATCATTTTTCCTTAATAGAGAGGCCTTTGATTTTCTACAAAAATACAAAATCTCATTTTTATGAGGAAATAAAAATCTGCATAATCTAGAATCCTCTTGTTTGCACAAACAAGTCCAAATGGGGTGGCTTTGTTTTCTTGGGCTTTCAAATTATCAATGGGTAACAAAAACTTGAATGCATTTCTTATTACTAATATTATATATATTAACAAAATTCTCTTTTCTATATCTCTTTTAGTAATTATTGTTGTTATTTATCACAACTCCAGAGTCTCCCAGACGAAGGTCAGATCTTACCTGATTGAACTTCTTTCCATTTCTCTCAGGCAGATTACTAAACCTTTTTTTGGTACACCTCTGCACAACTTTTGCCATTCTTTGCTTATTCTTGAATAAGGATCTTTTAGGCCTCTAATTGGTAGGCCTCTGTTTTCTGTTTTGGCCTCTATTTAGAAGTCCTATGTTTTTGTTTTCCTTTTTCTATTGTATTGCTTCCTCTTTTTGGGGCTTCCAACCTTTTCCCTTCCCCCTTTCTCTTTTTATAATACAATTTACCCTTTAGCAAAAAACAAAGATAATTATTGTTGTTATTATTATTTTTATGTTGTTGTTGAATGGATTTTTTAGATTTATCTTTGTAATAGTTTATTATTGATGTTGACCACTTGTATTTGTGATTGAAGGTGTGTTGACTGTTTTATATAAATATACATGAATATATTCTTATATGTGTATAATTAAATTTGATATCTCATAAATTCAAAAAGTAATATCTTACCATTTGCCCTGGGCTAAGCAATGGGGCGTTGTTGCTAGTTATATATATTAAAGCAAAGGGAGAGATGGGCTATGAGGAGTGCCACCTCATCCTTAAAAAGTCTCTCATTTCAGAAAATAAAGGAAAGAGAGAGGTGGGCTGTGAGGGATGCAGCCTCAGCACCCAATTATTCTCCTTTCAGAAAAATCATTTAGAAAATAGTAAGGGAGCCTTTGCCTTTCAAGTGGGGCCTTGCTTGGTGCCTCTCTCAATCTCCTAAAATCTCTCCCTTCATCAAAGCCTAAAATCTCTCTCTTTATTAAGAGAAAAGAGATCCATTCCACATGGTTTGCATCCCCTAAAATCTCACTCCCTATTCCAATACTTCCTAAAATCTCTCATTCTAATGTGGTAAGGTTCCTTTAACTGATCTTCTTATTAGTGCAACTTTCCCTTTTTTCTCAGAGTGGGCCCCACTAATGGAGGGACGCAAGCCGGTTGGCCGTTGTCTATTTTTTTTAATAGATGCAAATCAATTAGTGGGCCCCGAACATTTAACAGGGTCCTACGGTCCCAACTAAATTGTTGAGATATTTGATCAAGACTTTGTATATGGATTATGGACCCGTATCTTTCAATTTCCATATATATAATATTAAGCAATAATCATGAAGGACTTGTATCCCATTATAGACGTCTCGATACAATACAAAGATTAATATGGTAAATGATTTATTATTATTATTATTATTAACCATCTGATTTGGCCCACCGCTACAATCAAACCGCACAGCTTCTCTAATGTCCCACACATGGCATACATGTATGTACGTGAACAATGAAATGGTCGTAGACTGTGCAGTGCCATCAACAAAGCCTCTGGTGAGGTGGCTGGGAAGAACAATGTCCAAACTACTGGGTCCCATGTATACAAGATTTGATCATGTGGTCTCTGATTAAATTATGCCTTTTATCAGATCAATCGTCATGATCAAATTGTAGCCATTGAAAAATAAAATCGTTATTATCATTCAATAAAATTTGGAACACGTGTCACAATACAATGATCGTAGTGTGCGGTGGGTGAGATCTAACCGTATGATCGCAATTAGATGGCAATCTTGGCCCACCCATCATGTGTCTTAGAGAAACTATTTTTGAAACTCACAAGAATGCTCCCTCCACCTCAAAATTTATCTAAAATATTATATTTAAATTATTATGCCCATCTTCAATTTTTCTATTTTAATATTATAAATAATTCTGTAATTTAAAAACTTGACAACAACTAGCTTATAGCATATTTCTTTTTCTTCTTTCTAAAAATCACAGGAAAAGTAAAAATGGGTGGAGATTTATAATTTTGAATTTGGTTTGTAGGTTTTGTAAGTTTATTTTAATTTTTTTTCTTTTTATGTAGAATCTTGATGCATCGAATATCGATGATGATAGAAAAATAGATTTGTTTCTCTTAAAGAATTTTATTTGTTTCTCCTTTCTCTTTCCTATCTTAAAATATTTTCAGAAAAACTTTAAATTTTAATAATATTTTTCTTTTTGGGACCGGGCTTATCACGGGCCTTTTTCTCCAAAAAAAATCTCTTTATCCCTATCATCTATCTCATAAAGTCTCTCAATCAATATCCCCTAAAATGTCTCTATTTTGCTACAGTTATTATCTCTCTCAACACTATCTATCTTCCATCCTCTCAAGATTGTCATATTTTTATTTTAATATTTGGGGCCCACCTCTCTACAATTTACACTGATAGATTTTTCATTAAAAATATCATTTTCTTTTAGTTTCCAAATACAGCTCTACTCTATTCAAAGATTGTCACATGTGAACATAAATCAGACCCGACCTTCTGGTAGACCACCTCATGGATGGGCTTGCGATAAAAATGTTTTGGGGTTGGAGTGTTTTTGGTTGAATATGTTGTTTGGTGTGACGTATTTTCCTTACAAAGAAGATAAAAATTAATCATTTTTCCTTAATAGAGAGGACTTTGATTTTCTACGAAAATACAAAATTCCATTCTCATGAGGAAATAAAAATCTGAATAAACTATAATTCTCTTGTTGCAAAAACAAGTCGAAATGGAGTGGCTTTGTTTTATTTGGCTTTGAAATTAGCAATGGGTAACAAAAACTTGAATGCATTTCTTAATACTATATATTAACAAAATTCGCTTTTCTATATCTTCTTTAGTGATTATTGCTGTTATTATTTTTTTATTTTTTTGTTGAATGGATTTTTTAGTGTTATCTTTATAATAGTTTATTTTTGATGTTGACCACTTGTATTTGTGATTGAAGATGTGTTGAATGTTTTTATATAAATATGCATGTATATTCTTATATGTTTATAATTAATTTTGATATCTCATAAATTCAAAATGTAATATCTATTTTTTGCTCCGGGCTAAGCACGGGGCATTATTGCTAGTTAGAATACATAAGAATTGAAAGGTATGATCATTAAGTAATCTTTTCTTTTACGGAAATAGAATCAAGGGAAGATAATGGGGTGTTTGGAAACAAGACATTTTAGGAGATTTTGCTATATTATCTACTAGTTTAGAATGTAATATATTAACCTAAAAAGGAGGTGTTTGGATAACTTAGAAAGTATCTTATAATATCTCACTTTCTTCCAAAAACCTTTATATTACATTATTCAGGGATATGCTGTATAAAATAATCTTTACAAAATCTTTTTTAAATACGAATGGAGAGTTTGAGTAAAAACCATTGGAGAGTTCATGAGCAATCATTAATTATAATGGCCCACTATCAGTTTTAACATTTATGAGTCCCACTATTAGATTGGCCCCACAGTGCTTACAAATTTAATGTGGGGTCCTATAGACATATCACAACTACATAGCTTGTTAATTATCAATATTAGGTGGGTCCTACAAATGTCACTCTCGGTGCTTTCATTGTGATTACTAATATTAGGTGGGTCCCATACTACCAAAATATACCGGGTCCCACGATTATTGAGATTGAATTGTGTGATTGTAATTATTAATTTGTCATCATTAAATGGGTCCCGCTATTTGATAGCTCTCCTAGTGTTAATATGACTTCCAACATCAAATGGGTCCCACAATGATTTCTCAAAAAAAAAAAAAAAAAAAAAGCTAGATAGAGTCATTTGTGATAATTACCATTAGATGTATTATAGTATAGTTACCAACGTTTTGTGAACCCACCTTAATTAAACAACATTGCTTGGATCTCATGATTTAAATTTAATTATATATATATATTTTACAATAGATGGGTCCTACCATGATTATTAACACATGTGATTACTGATTAGTGGGTCCTGTGTTAGGTTAATTGATTATATTCTTTCCATTTCTTATTTGGTACATCATCTTGTGAGTTTTTTTTTTTTTTTTATAAATTGTCAAATCAACCGTATGTTAAAATCTGTAAAGATTGCCAAACACCATAAATGACACAATATAATAATATGACACTATTTTATTCTATGATAATGAAATCTTACAATATTTAAATTAAACTTGTTGATATTATATTATGCACTTATCCAAACACCCCCTAAAGAATAAAGACCCAACCATCACCCTAGTAATTTCAAACATAGAAAAGTGAAGGTCCTATCTACCATGGCGGACCTAAGTATTGTTATGCGGGTGCACGCGCACCCTTGAGATTGGAGAAACTCCTTAATAATAACTTAAATTTTTTTATTTGGCTTCTTAATTTGACCATTGCCCGTACCACCCAAATAAAAATCTTGGGTCCGCCATTGCTATCTACATCTCTACCTTATATCGTCCTTACCCCACCTCTTTAATAAACCTTTGGTAGAGTTCATTTCACTATGAATTCTTATAGTTCCTATGTATTTCAATGCAAACAAACACGTTCTAAAGAGGTTTCTCTCTCACAAGCTACTTTAGTGTCCTCTGTAACCAAATATGATATTAGTGTCCTTTTTGCAAGGAACTACCTCCCTTTCAGCAAATCATGGGACTTCATTCATTCGCTCATGTAACTCCAAAAAAAGACTACTCTTCTATTGTTTGATATAGTAAGTTGCAGCCGAAACACACTATTTTTGCATTTGAAATATCCTTAGTTTCTTACTCCCCTACTTCAAAAGAGAAATGGGAATAAACAAAAAACCAAAAGAAAATAGAGAAACCCAGCAAAAACAAGCAAAAGCAATAATAGAAATCAGATGATAAAGAAAAATGGAGGTTGCATTTTGAAGCTCTTTTTTTTTTTATTACATGAGATGTTAAAGTTTGAATATCCATTGAAGAATTAGATTATCAATCTGATTTCTGTTTGATTTTGCAGGTTGCATTTTGAAGCTCTCTCTCTGTTTTTTTTTTTAATTACATGAGATGTTAAGTTTGAATATCCATCGAAGAATCACTACACCAAAAACGGAAAATTGGAACGGATTACCGTTCCTAATCCGTGTGTTCCTAATCCGTTCATCCGTTCCAATTTTCTATTTTTGGAATGGATCCGTTCCTAAATCGTTCCTAATCCGTTAATCCGTTCCAAAAACAGAAAATTGGAACGGATGAACGGATTAGGAACACACGGATTAGGAACGGTAATTCGTTCTAATTTTCCGTTTTTGGTGTAGTGAATTAGATTATCAATCTTATTTCTGTTTGATTTTGCAGGGCTCTTTTACTTCATTTTTTTTTTCCTTTTTTTTTTCATTTTGCTTGTTGGTTTGCATTTCTATATGTTTGCGGAATTATCTCTTCTTCATCTTCCCCTTGTTGATTCTAACCCGTGTAACACTTACAAAACACCCAATACATCTCATTTCTTGAGAAATATAAATGAAGAAAAAAGCTCTTACAAAAATTGACTCATTTAGAAATAGATGCTGATTCCTTTTTATACTCCCACCGCACACACGTCAATCATGTAAGGGACAATTATCCTCCTCTAGAAACTACGGGAAACTTCCGCATGAATATAACTAATTCTACATCTATCCATAATTCTTATCCTTATCTACATGAATCATCCAAGCATGAGGAGCCTTCCGGAACCTACTCTAGAAACAAACTAGAAACAAACTATTACTAGGTTGGCCCTGCACCCAATCTTCCAATCGATCCAAGACCCATCAGCAATTAGGAACAACAATGCATTATTTTAAGTCTAGCGAGCCACATCAGACCTGATAAACATGCAATGATAACATTGGATTTAAGTCTGGTCTAAATCTAAGTAATCTTCTTAATTTTGAGACTTAGTAACTAAGACCCAAAACCCATTAGATCCAAGTGGGTTGGGTTTGGTGAAAGATAAAAAATCATTAGCGCAGATTATTTGGTAGGGTGGCATTTTGTTCGGTACCTTCTAGCATACCACTTTCAACAACATTTGGCATGACGAGTACAAGTTTGGTTGGCATTTTGGGATATCTTGTCTAAAGCGAAGAATTCCAAATTCTTATAGAACTAAAAAATGCTAAGACAAGTGGACCAGAAATTAAGAATTCTCAGGGACAATCATTGCATTTTTATCAAAACTTCACACCAAGGAGATTTTCAAATAAAAAAATGCTCTCAACACTTAATACTTAATGAATAATCGGAATTCCCATTAAAATGAAAAGATAACATTAGTCGGTCCAAGTAGTGTTGGTTTAAAATCGCAGTATCGGTCGCAGTATCGGCCAGCCCAAAAAAAACCGATACAATATCGGTATTGGTTGCGGTTCGCAATTTATCGTGGTCATCGCGGCGTAAATTTTTTTACCCCAAAAGCATTTGAAGATTTTTTCGAAAAATTTTGACGGGTTTCATCGTAGAGTTAGTCTCTAAGAGTTCGGTACCGACCCCGCTCGATACCGAACTGGGGGCCAAAGGGAGTGAGGACGAAGTCACCGAGACCGAAGAAGAACGATCTTGGAAATAATTCCTTGCTTCAGCCTGGCAAATCTTCGTTGACAAATCTTCAACTTCTAAAAGGGCTGACATCGGCGCAGTCCTCTAATCTCTGGAAGGGCTGGTCATCGAACAAGCTCTCACACTTAATTTCAAGGCATCCAATAATGAAGCTGAATACCAGGCTCTGATAGTAGGGCTGAATAACGCCAAAATCCTTGGGGCTTAGCAGCTGGTGGTTTTTAGTGACTCACAGTTGGTGACGAGCCAGCTAACTGGAGACTACCAGGCTCGCGAGGATAGGATGACGGCCTATTTAGCTCATGTGAAGAAGCTCCTCTCTCAATTCCAAAAAGTTGAAGTCAAGCAGGTCGGAAGAGACTCCAACTCTCACGCCGACGCCCTAGCCAACCTGGCCTCTACGTCGAGGCTGGAAGAAAAAGAACTATTGAGGTGGAATCACTGGACAGACCAAGCATAGAATCTCACCCACTTCGACAAGTTTTCTGTGTCGATCTCGGTCCGAGCTGGATGGACCTAATCATATCTTTCCTCAAGGACGACCAACTTCTTGAAGACAAAAATGAAGCCCACTGGATCAGGCTGAAAGCAACTGGGTTCTGGTTGTCTCCAGAGGGCAAACTCTACAAGAAGTCCTATACCGGCCCCTACCTTCAGTGCGTCCACCTGAGCAAAGTCGAAGATTTTCTCTACGAGATACATGAAGGGATTTGCGGAAGCCATATCGGAGGTCGGTCACTAGCATATCGAGCTATCAGCTAGGGTTACTGATGGCTATACATGCAGAAGGATACTCAATTGTATGCTAGGAAGTGTGAGAAGTGTCAGAAGTTCTCACATTCCCTCCATCAGCCAGCGCAAGATCTGAGCCCACTCTCCAGTCCATGGCCCTATGTGCAGAGGGGTTTGGACATTGTGGGACCTCTCCACCGAGCTCTAGGGAATAAGAGGTGGCTGATAGTAGCCACCGATTACTTCACCAAGTAGGTAGAGGTAGAACCATTGTCCTCCATCACTGAGCTAGATTAAAAAAACCGTGTGGAAGAACATTGTCACGAGGTTCGGCATCCCTCGAACTCTGGTCTCGGGCAGCAGGACCCAGTTCAATTCCAACCTTTTCGGAAACTTCTGCCAGGAGCTCGGTATCAGGAATCATTATTCCCCAGCATAGCCCCAGAGCAACGATTAAGCCGAAATCTCGAACAAAGTGATGCTAGATGGATTCAAGAAGAGGCTCGACCGAGCCAAAGGAAGATGTGTACAAGAACTGCCGAGCGTGCTATGGGCTTACAGGACGACTCCAAGATGCTCCACCTTGGTAACGCCCTTCTCTTTAGCCTATGGCATGGAAGCTATAATTCCACTTGAGGTCGGCCTCCTGACCTTGAGATCGGAACTCTTCGACCAAGGCCAAAATGAAGTAAACCTGGCTCGAGAACTGGATTTAGCCGAAGAATGCAGAGAAGCAGTGGCCATCCGACTAGCTGCCTATCAGCAACAATTGGCTAAGGGCTACAACCAAAGGGTCCGGGAAAGAAGATTCTCAGTTGGAGAGCTAGTCTTAAAGAAGACACTTCCAGCGGACAAAGATCCAAGCCAAGGCAAGCTGGCACCGAACTGGCACGGCTTGTTCAAGGTGATCTCGGTTGCCGGCCAATCAGCCCACAGACTTGAGGACATGGATGGTAAACAATTACCACGACCATCGAATGCCACGCACCTCAAGAACTTCTATTTTTGAATTGTACTCAATTTTTGAGATCAATAAAAGCAGCCTTTGTTCTTTGTTACTCTCATCAAGTCATAGAACTCGGCAAACAACATCAACAAGACTACACCTTTGGTGACGAGCCAGTTGGTCATGTCTCACTTCAACCAAGCTAGTGCCGAGACCAGCAAAAGCAGCACCGAGTCAGTTTTCAGCCACACGCACATCTAGGTAACAGTACCAGATCACTGGCCAGCGAGACTACACTGGCCTCGGTCCTGTACCAGACAGTCATGACTCGGTTTCGGCATATGGCATCTCGGTAATGTTACCAGATTGTTGCCAATGAGATTACACCAGCTCCGGTCCAGTACCAGCTGGGAATGTCTCAGTTCTGGCCTCACGAAGGTCTCGGCCTTTAGCAGCTTAGCAAGAGTGCTAACGGGACTACATGAGCCCTGGTAAAAATACTAGCTCGGCATGTCCCGACCTTGGCCCTTAGCAGCTCAGAAAGAGTGCTAACAAGACTACCCTGGCTCTGGTCCAAGTACCAGCCAAGCATGTCTCGGTTCTCGTCATCCACCTACCTAACTGCCACAGAGCATTAGGGAAATGACGAGGCACTAAATTGCAGCATTCGGTCACTACCTCGATGAACACTTCGGTTACAAAGGCAAATGAAACTACGGACAGCCCTGAGGTGAAGGACTCGTACCCGACTTGTTCCGGTTCAAACTCGGTTAATGGACTAAATTACGTTATGGATAAATTCAGTGTTTAGAGTTCCTCGCAACTTGGCCGAACTCAATTACTTAGCAGATTTTTACTTCTTAATATGTGAGAATTAGGTCATGAGACCGAGCTTAGATACTTGTCAAAAAATAAAGAGAAAACATGCACAAAATAGAGAAGAGCCGTTTGATTAAAGAAGCTTCAATTGTATTAACCATATAGTGTTTTCGTTACATTGTAGAATTGAGAAGCCAAAAACAAAGTACATCGATGGTTAAAGAAAAAGTCTTCAAGAAGGCACTGGGGACTCGATCACAGCGACCTCCTCTTCCTGATGAGCTTCGGCCTCGGCTGAAGGAGGCTCGGTCGTAGGAGGGGCTTCAGATGATTGGGGGCAGAGCTCGTCCCCGGGACTGAGAACTTGGGAGGATTCTGGAAGGACAGATGGTACTCGGAGACCCCCACTTCTTTTAGAGCAACGCGCCATCCCATCACTTACGTTTGGTCTCTCACCTTAATGACCTGGTCGATGTAGTCCTCAGTCGCCTCCCTTATCCCCTCGTAAGCAACCTCGACCTCAGACTGGAGCTTGGCCTTGGCAGCTTGGAGTTTAGCTTCGGCTACCTCCTTCTGTTTCTGGAGCGCTGCTGCCTTTTCAGCCTCGGCCTTGACCCGAGCTTCGGATGCACTTCTCAGCTCCTCCAGGGTGGCTTCAAAGACGGCCATCATCTTTTTCTCAGCCTCGGCCTTGAGCTCCAACCATTTGTGCTCCTCCCCGACCTTCTCTAGCTTAATCTTTAAGCCATCTCGTACTCCCTCCATTGCCTCCATTTTTTGTTTGCTGGCGGCGAGGGATGCTTCTAGCCTGACGATGGTCGGGCCATGCTTCTGCAGTCTATCCAAGGCAAGCATGGTCCTCTGCACCATCTGTAAAAGAAACAGATGTTAGAAAAGCAGTAGCCGAAAAAAAATACTTGGTGAAAATTTGAAGGAATAAAAAAAGGGCTTACTCCAAGGCCAGATTGCACCAGCGACATGAGGAGTCTTGTGTCATCGAACTCCTGTATTTGTGCCATGTCCTTCGGCATGGCACAGATTTGCCCAAGAGCTGCCAAGAATAGGGGGTCAGCTCTGCCATGGACGTGGTCATCGACCGATATTGGTCTCCCCAGCTCCACCAAAAGCTCGGCCTCCAAGGTTTCGGTCCGGCGGGTTGCGGCGTCATGGCCGACCTAGATCCTTCAGCCGACCTGTAACCCTTGTCGGTCTTGGACTTTTTCGCTTGCCGACCCCCCTTTTGCTCGATTCCGGCTGGAGGCCGGACAACGAGAGACCTGAAGGCCGAAGCCTCAGCAGCAGCAGAAGGGCCCGCAAAGGCCCTGGAAGAGCCCGCATGGGCCTTGGATGGGCCTGCAGGGGCCTTGGAAGGGCCCCAGAGCGTTCGCGGCAGCCAAACTCCGTGGGTCCTTGGGGACAGACCCTCCAAAATCCACCGCCGAAAGGTCCTCGAGTCGAGAGCATCAACAAAGTGGCATTTCTTCTTCTTTGGAGGTGTAGGAGTCAACTATTTGTTACAATTTCCTCGACCTCAGAGAAGCCTCGGATGTAGAGGCCTTCAGCACCAGAAGCTGCCCGGCTCTCTACCTCGGCCTCGGCTTCAGACTCTTTCGGGCGCTCTTCTTGAACCGGCTCCGATCTCTTCTTATAGTAACCACGATATTTTGGGGTATAGTCCAAGAAGCTTCCAAGTTTCCAAACAGACCGAAGCCAAGCCTCGTTCCTGACCCAGTTAGCTCGGTTGGCCTCTTCTCCTCCTCTGTCAGGCGCCTGCACAGTTAAAATTAGGAAAGCGTCAGCCCGGCAAGAAGGCACAAAGAAAAAGAATGCAGGATTCAGAAGAACGGTATTTACTTAGGCAGTCCCGAAATGACGAGGCACTCACCATGCTTTGTCCGTTTCGGTCTTGGCAAACTCCCAATTCCCCGAAACGTACAAGAGGTCCCCGCATACTGTTCGAATCCTCCAAGGCATGGACGAAGGCCTCCCGGTGCGGCTTAACCTTGGAGGTAATAGGAATCACCCCCGGACTTGCACAGGTCATAGACATCTTCGATGTCGTTGACCCCAAATTGGTACCTAGGGTTTCATTGAGCACGACTGTGCCCATTATGATCTTGTAACCGTTTGGGGCAACAACTGGCAAGGGCAGTGGTTGCCACATGCTTAGGCAGGTTCTAAGAAGAGGGGTGTATGGGGAACTGAACCCCACCCTCGATCACGACTACTAGAGGACAGGGCATCCAGCCATCCCAGTAAGAACGACTGTTATAGCCGACCTCATTCAAAGTTTTCTCCCTTTCTTTGAACACCAACCTTTAACACAAAGAAAGCAAATTTTCTAAATGACCAAAGTGAAAGCAAACTCCAATTACATTGTAAGACAATCACATAAGTGGAATCAACATAACATTGCTTCAATCATTCAAAGCAAATCCATAAATCATAAAGGATTAGAACATAATGAGAAAAAGCCATGAAATGAACCAAATAAGAGGAATTATCATATTAATTGTGAAATCTACTTGCCTCAAGTCTAAATGAGAGAAATAACACTCCTCAAACAAAGCTCTAGGGTCTCAAGGTCTTCCATCTACAAAAGCCCCAAAATAAACCAAGAGAAACCCTAAAAATCAATCATCCTCAAATCTCCATGAACACCCTTTGCATATGTGAGAAAAATACTCCAAGAGGTTGAAAACCAAGATCTCATGAAGGAAACCATTGCTAACCTTTGGTAGCTCAAACAAAGAAGAAAGGCATGGAAAAGTGATCTCTCCTAGCTCAAATCTCTTGTAAATGGGTTCTTTGGAAAGCTTGAATGGAGAGGAAGAAGATGGGAAGATCAAATCTCCATTTAGCATCAAAGAAGAAGAGATACATGAGGAGAGAGAAAGTGCGGGGAGAAAAACCCTAAGCTCCCCTCTTGTTGCAGGAAATGAAGAATGGGGAAGAAAAGAGGAACCCATTGGTTTTATAAAGGGTTAAGTGGGCTGGGCCCCATGGGCCCCAAATTTACAAAGGCTGAAACTAACATTTGCGGGTCCCGAATGAAGATGAAAAAAATGATCAGCGAAATTTCTAGTTTCCAAAAAGTATATTTTCCCCAATTTCTGAAATTTTCGAAATTCATGGACAGATTTAGTGTGAAAAGTCAATTTTGCCCTTTTTATCGAAAAACGCATTTTCTGATCATCAAATCATAATGGTCAAAACATGAAAGTTGTTAAACTTAATGAGATGAGTCAAAACACACCAAATTCGGAATTTTTAGAATCAAAAGTAATTTCTCATAAATACATATCATATGGACCGGGTCAAACCAAAGTCAACGATTCTCAAATCTCCAAGGCTATGGAAAATCTAGTCAAAAAAAAACAAGTCAAACCAACTCAAATCTTGCTTAAAAAGCTAACCACGATTAAAACAATACTAAACAGAGAAATTGGGGGTCGGGGTCTTACATCCTCCCCCCCTTAGAACCCATTTGGTCCTCCAAATGGTCTAAACCAAATCAAAATAAAAAACCCAACGACAAAAGAAAACACTGACACTCCTACGCTGAATGTTGGCAACTGAGATACCATCTGATCAAACCTGATGGTGAGATGCACGGTCAACACATTCTGATTCGGTTGAAGGCTTTACACTGTTCCACATATCTGTTTAAGACATACTCCTTTGACCAAACTAGAGTTCAATAATCCTTCTAATCATCCTTGCTGTCATCTGTCGTTCCCTGCACTGGATCATTCTTTTACTTATCTCATCAGTCACTGTCGGTCCAAGAAACTGCAAGGTTTTGTTTCTTTCCATCACCTTGGAATTTGTGCCTTAAGTTATACCGAGCTGTACACCATATCCCTGACACTTGCATGAAGATGTGATCATAGACATGCCTTCACTGAAAAATCTTCATCCCGAAAAATTCTAAATTTCTATATGTTTGCTCTAACTACGTTTCTCGAACGCATCATCAGCTTCTGGCCTCCAAGTATATCGTCATTCCTTTTCGTTCTGAAATCACAAACTCCAAATTCTATAGGTCTCCTGTCACTGACTTGGTCTGCTACAACTCAGATGTCATACTGTTATACACCAAATGTTAAACTGCCGTAACCTGCTGGTTCTGTGTCGAAACTTCGCATGGCTTGCCTCTTCAGATTCATTCTTCAAGTCTTCTACCCTTGACATGTAATGCCGACCTTGGAAATCCAATCTGTGTTCACAACTCCATATTCCAATCTTTCTGTGACGTACTCGGAATTCCTGCTCACATCTGATTCTATCTGCTTGCTGCTCTTGATCTCTCACCTGGTACTGTGTTATCAACAAAATAGACCTGCCAAGCTGGCATCATTGCCTGATAAGCTGAAACTTTCAATCCAAGTCTTGAATGATGTTAACCCTTTCATAGATCTAACTTTGTTTCCATCCGAACCAGTACACCCCCCTGACATCCATCAACCCTTCAATTCTTACACTTCCAAACTCCAACCATAAGCCATTACGACTCATTCCATTTAATACAAAACAAATATTAAAATCTTAAACATAAGGACTAAAACTTACTTAGTTGAATTCCATCATTTTAAAACATAGTAGAAACTGAACTTCCAAATTATCAAATAAAACTTAAATGAATAAAGTTCATCGAAGATTGAGTATGAAATATCATTATTCATTTTGAAATTCACATTTTCATAACCAAACAAATCATTGAAATACTCAACAAATTTTAAATCAGGATTTCAAAAATAAATCAAATTCATGTAGTATGACCATACATTAAACTTTGCGAAAATCTGCAAAAATCTGAGTGTTAGTTAAACACTATACCTTGTTGAAATTTGAACTCATTGTTTCATAAAAAATCTTGCGGAAATCTAAACAAAGTTGAGCGTTAAAACAAATGTAGGAAATCTGCATATAATCTAATACACAAAAACCCTTAGGAAATTCATTTTGCATAGCCAAAGAAAATGAATCAATGAAATAGAACTTCACATCGTACTTTGACAGGAAACACAATTTTAGTTACATTGCTTTTAAAATCAGTTATTCACTAGCCTCTACAATCCATCATTAAAACATCCCTCCATTTCCAACCAAACATATACAAGTTTGAAATCATTAAGGTTTTGAAATGTAGATGTCAAATGTTTAAGAAAATTAAAACAAGAGTAAACTCTAAGATCATTGTAACAATATTTACGAAAATTAAAACAAATCCATTGTTAAACACTGCAAGGATAAATCATGGACATAAGGAAACATAAAAAGGTGGAAATATCATGAAAATCATATTCATCAAGAAAGGGACATCACAATAACTGAGGTATGCACTTGCCTCTGCACGTTGTCCAATCCAATACCCTGAAGTCGGTAAAGCCCACAACGTTTCCTTTGCTGCCGAAAATTTTCTTGACTACAAACTGACCATCCCCTTGGTACTCCTGCTGAATCGACTACACTGGCTAAGCTGCAAGTATGGAAATTCTCAACCAAAACTATGACAAGGCTCATTGAATCCGGAAAATCCCTGAGTTTCTTGTACTAACTTCTAGTCTTACTAACTAAGAATCACTTTCTCCCTTCATAAAATCACTAGCATGATATGCCTCTTGCAGTCCTTTATCTTGGAAAGATGGTCTGAGTTCACCCAAAATCCCATTTACTTACCTTGGTACGTTGCATGATGATCTTCGATAGCCGAAAAGGGGTCTCCATATATTAATCAAGTTCTACTCTGGTGGGCAAAATGCACATGTCTTCTCTCATTAACCACAATTATGTGATGTTGAAAGGCTTGAAAGTCTGCCCGATGTTCTCTTAAACAACATACTAAGTCCACAGGGTTCTCAGTCTCCGACACAAGTACAGACAAAAGGACACCGAACAAGAGTATGGAGACTTCAAATTCTCCACCACTAAGGAGGAAATTTGGTCATCCAAATCTCCTAACAACAAGAACTAAAAGAAAAGACAAGCAAAGTCTCCCGAACTGAAAGAAAAGCCAACTCAAATTCAAAGAAACAAAGACAAGAGAAAACAAATCGACACAATCTAACGAATCCTCACCACACGTCTTAATGTCTCTAGAGTATTTTATTTCCTAGAAACTAACAAGCTCTGATACCAAACCTGTCACACCCCGAAACCGGGCCATGCAGCGATCCGATCCCGGAGTGCGAAATTTTGGGATAAATTTGAAACTTTTATTATATTTCCCAAGATCCGCGTGAATGAGGATAATCAAATTCCATCACAATCAGAGTATATTTCACGGAAGCTAAACATGGTATTGCGTCTCGGAGTCCGTGGCCAGCGGATTCCGTGTCGCACTCGACCAATAACATAAAGCCATCATAAAAGCCGACTGGCACAAATCATAATTCAGAGAACACCGAGCTGGTAGTAACAAGACTATTTATTTCCCACATATTCAAATTACAATTAACAAGTGTCTTAATTACAAACCCAATGAAAGAGGCTAACAAAGCCATACAAATAAACCACTAGTGACATACTACCCCAAGTGATTTTACGAGCTCTGGTGCCAAACTTGACATCTAGATGATATCAATGGGCAGCCTCTCACGTCAGACCGGAGGTCCCACCACCTCCTCCGATCAAACACCTAAAAACAAAAAGAGAGGAAACTGGCACCAAACAAACATGGTCAGACACGACGGTCTGGCAAGCAAAAAAACAAGTAATATGTAATATGGGCACTTATAAAACCTTATGGAATCATTATAAATCCATTTAAAAAGTCTAAACAATAATAGCAATAAATCATGATAAAACGATCGAAAGACCGAACATAAATGTCAAAGCAAATAAATGAACAGTCTCTGAAGTATGAACATCTCGAAAAGATAGTAGCCTGCATAAAACATTTTAATAATTGGAAATACGTGTAAAATCCTGAATAATAGAGACAATACGATAAAAGATCGATTTCATACACATTGCCGAATTCAAGAATATACTGAGTATAAACAAACAAGACATCATAAAATAAATTAATAAGCATGTAAACAGTGGCCAACCACAACATAGCTATATTCTCCTATATACCGAAGTAAAAGTAAAAGGAGCAGACAGAACCGTAGCCACTACACGTGGGAGCCGGAAATAGAATCAGAACCGTAGCCATACAAATGGACCGGCAGATCAAAACCGTTGCCATGGTCGGTACAGACAGAATCCAAGCTGCACTTAGGCGGACAAATTAAAGCTCCAAAACCGGGTGATCAGCCCGACAAGGTGACCTAAGCATAGTGGTGCCTTTAGTTTGAAAACTTGAACCAATACAAATCAAAATACTAATACCTTTTGCTCATGGGCCACACCACCGGGCTCTGGCCCCATCTCGCCTCGAGGTTTTATTTTGAAATCATAGTCTCTTTGGCTCATGGGCTCGCAATTACAAGCTCTGGCCCCAATTTTGCCTCGAGGTTTTATTTTCAAAATACCAGTCTTATCGATGAAATCCCGAATGTGGCGAACCACTCCAATCTCCTTCCAAATCGATTCGGAGAAACATACAAATTTTCCAAGGTAAACCACTCAAATACACATTAAAGTGATTTTTATAAAACTATGCGATCACTCCTTTCGGACATGGAAAACCACATGATTTTATAACAAGTCACCGATGCTATTCAAATTAGTTCACTGAAGAATACAAATACAAATACATTCTCTGACTTGAAATGGAATGGATAGTGGAGAATGACTTAATGACTTACCAAGGAACCATCTCAATACACATTTAACCTTTAAACATTGATTAATAAAGAGTATGTTTGATTGCCAATGAAAATCCACAACATCTAAATGATAAAGTGCGCATTGAGACTCGAAAGGTTCCCGGGTAATTTCACATATGCTCATTCTCACATTATTCCCATTCCCATTTCACAATTTTCCAAGCATTACAAGTAATCCCAAATCTCTTAAAATCAGGCCCACAGCTGGCCTTAACCCAAGCCCGAAACAGTCCTTAATGGCTCAAGAAATAGGTCTAAAGAAACCCCCAAAAGAAATGATTAAAACCTCTTTGAATCAGGCCCAAATCGGGCCTTGAACCAAACCCAAAAAAACCTTTAAATCTGGCCCAAACAGTCCCTTAAACTGGCCCATACAGACCTTGAAATGAGCCCATAAACTGACCTTGGAACAGGCCCAAAAATTGTTTTTAAACGGGCCCCAAAATCCAACCTGAACCAGGCCCCCAGGCTGGGCTGGGCTCGCTCGAGCGACCCCAGGCCCGCTCGAGCGAAGCCCAGACAGAGCCTGGGTCGCTCGAGCTACCCAGTGGGTCGCTCGAGCGAGCCAGGCAGAACCTGGTCCGCTCGAGCGGCCCACTGGGTCGCTCGAGCGGACTGGGCTCTGTCTAGTCAGGCTCGTTGGGCATTTTCTCTCCTTTTTTTTTCCATCTTTTGAGATCTTTTTGATCCTTTTTCATTCCCAATCTTTCATACAAATTTCCAACATCAATTGGGCCCTTTCTTGACCTCTTCAACTCATCAAATCACCATTCATAAATCATTCTAATTAGCCAAACACGATACTTTTTAAATCAAAGTTTTCTCCCTTTCTTTGAACACCAACCTTTAACACAAAGAAAGCAAATTTTCTAAATGACCAAAGTGAAAGCAAACTTCCAATACATTGTAAGACAATCACATAAGTGGAAATCAACATAACATTGCTTAATCATTCAAAGTAAATCCATAAATCATAAAGGATTAGAACATAATGAGAAAAAGCCATGAAATGAAACCAAATAAGAGGAATTATCATATTAATTGTGAAATCTACTTGCCTCAAGTCTAAATGAGAGAAATAACACTCCTCAAACAAAGCTCTAGGGTCTCAAGGTCTTCCATCTATAAAAGCCCCAAAATAAACCAAGAGAAACCCTAAAAATCAATCATCCTCAAATCTCCATGAAAACCCTTTGCATATGTGAGAAAAATACTCCAAGAGGTTTGAAAAACCGAGATCTCATGAAAAGAAAACCATTGCTAACCTTTGGTAGCTCAAACAAAGAAGAAAGGCATGGAAAAGTGATCTCTCCTAGCTCAAATCTCTTGCAAATGGGTTCTTTGGAAAGCTTGAATGGAGAGGAAGAAGATGGGAAGATCAAATCTCCATTTAGCATCAAAGAAGAAGAGATAGATGAGGAGAGAGAAAGTATTGGGAGAAAAACCCTAAGCTCCCCTCTTGTTGCAGGAAATGAAGAATGGGGAAGAAAAGAGGAACCCATTGGTTTTATAAAGGGTTAAGTGGCTGGGCCCCATGGGCCCCAAACTTACAAAGGCTGAAACTAACATTTGCGGGTCCCGAATGAAGAAGACAAAAATGATCAGCGAAATTTCTACTTTCCAAAAGTATATTTTCCCCAATTTCTGAAATTTTCGAAATTCATGGACAAATTTAGCTGTGAAAAGTCAATTTTGCCCTTTTTCTCGAAAAACGCATTTTCTGATCATCAAATCATAATGGTCAAAACATGAAAGTTGTTAAACTTAATGAGATGAGTCAAAACACACCAAATTTGGAATTTTTAGAAATCAAAAGTAATTTCTCAGTAAAATTACATATCATATGGCCAATCCAAAGTCAACGATTCTCAAAATCTCCAAGGCTATGGAAAAATCTAGTCAAACTAAAAAACAAAGTCAAACCAACTCAAATCTTGCTTAAAAAGCTAAACCACGATTAAAACAATACTAAACAGAGAAATTGGGGGTCGGGGTCTTACATCCTCCCCCCCTTAGAACCCATTTGGTCCTCCAAATGGTCTAAACCAAATCAAAATCAAAAACCCAAAAGACAAAAGAAAACACTGACACTCTACGCTGAACGTTGGCAACTGAGATACCCTCTGATCAAACCTGATGGTGAGATGCACGGTCAACAACATTCTGATTCGGTTGAAGGCTTTACACTGTTCCACATATCTGTTCAAGACATACTCCTTTGACCAAACTAGAGTTCAATAATCCTTCTAATCATCCTTGGTGTCATCTGTCGTTCCTGCACTGGATCATTTCTTTTACTTATCTCATCAGTCACTGTGGGTCCAAGAAACTGCAAGTTTTGTTTCTTTCCATCACCTTGGAATTCTGTGCCTTAAGTTATACCGAGCTATACACCATTGTTAGATATCGCGATCACTGAGAGGGGGGGGGGTGAATCAGTGATCCCTTAAAAACAGGTCCAATTTAACAACAAAAGCAAATCAAATCACACAAGGACACCAGATTTAACGTGGTTCACCAAAAGGCTACGTCCACGGTTCAAAGACTGTCCGAACACCGATCCGGAACAGGTCTGAATCTATTTAGTCGCACCAACGACAAAGAGCACCAACCCTTAAGTTTCAGATAGCACCAACTATCTAGGAAGTACCTACTCCCTTTACAATTTATCTGCACCAACAGATAGGATCACCAAACCCCTAACACCAAGCACCAACTTGATGTTCTAGAGAATTAAAGTAGAGAACTTTTCTACAGCCCTTCCCCTCTACAATCTCTCTCTCTCTCAATCCCTTACAAATTGAAATTTAAAGCATAAAAAGAGAGACACTTATCTATAGACGAATCACCATCTTCATGAGCATATTTTCGTCCAACTTGCTGTAGAAACTTGCAGCACAACAGCACACTGCAACTCCTTCTTCTCCAATCACTCTTCTCTCCAAAACTCCTCTGTTTTGTTCTCTCTTCTTTTCTGTTCTTTTCTTGAAAACGAACTTAGCAAGCCTTTATATAGGTTATGGTAACCCTAAAGAGTGTTCAAATTAGGCTAGAATTCGTTTAGAAAGAGTCCCAACGAAATACATAAGTTTCCTGAATTTTCATGCAAAACTTCTATTTTCTGCGCAATTCTCTTTTCCCGTGCTCGGTCGACCGCGTGGGGTCCTCGGTCGACTGGCGACACACTGTGGCGACAAATAACTGGGAGCTAACTGGGACTGTCTCTACAGACTTCTCTTGCTCGGTCGACCGCGTGGTGTCCTCGGTCGACCGACCACACTGGTTCAGGAATTCTGATTTCCTGTACTGTTTCAGCTCTGTTTTCTCTTTGAAGCTCTATCAACACCACACTATCAACACCACACTTGTGACATTGTGTTGACAATAATTCCAACACAAGATGATACTTGAGATACTAAACAATTCAATGCTTCATAAGACTTCTTAAGTCATCTCAAATTCCAACAATCTCCCCCTTTGGAATTGTTGGCAACACTTGGAACTTCAACACTTGGAACACTTTGAACCAGTTGACCTTCATGAAGCTTCTTCATGAACCATAGACTCCCCTTGTCTTAAAAAAAAACAGAATCAAGATCTTCACATTCACATTCTTGATACCAATCTCCCCCAAGTTATCATAGCATAACTTCTTCGCATAACTTCTCCCTAGCAGAACTTTCTCCCCCTTTGACAACAAGTCCAAAGGGACCAACCCAAGAGCGAATAGGATATTCAAGGAATACATTGCTCCCGCTTTCAAGCACAACTCCTAAGGATTAGGAGAGTGAGTAACTCCTAATTTTTTTCAGAGATACTCGAAGACTTCCTTTGGCAGAGGTTTTGTGAAGATATCAGCAACTTGCTCAGTAGTTGGAACATATTCCAACTTTACCTCACCGTCTGCAACCTTTTCCTTGAGAAAGTGATAGCGGATTGCAACATGCTTCGTTCTAGAATGCTGAATAGGATTCTTAGAGATGTGAATTGAACTTGTGTTGTCACAGAGGATCGGCGTAGGATCCGTTGTCGGAACTCCTAGATCAGAGAGCATTTGCCGCATCCATAACACTTGCGTACAATCAAGTTGCCGCTGCAATATATTTCCGCTTCCGCTGTAGAAAGGGATATTGAATCTTGTTTCTTACTATGCCATGCCACCAACCTTTCACCGAGATAGAATGCACCACCGCTTCTACTCTTGCGATCATCTATACATCCAGCCCAATCGGCGTCAGAGTATGCAACAAGAGTGAAGGATTTGCCTTTAGGATACCAAATGCCAAGCTCCATGGTACCTTTCAGATATCGAAATATCCTTTTTACTGCTGTAAGGTGCGTCTCAGTTGGTGATGCTTGAAATCGAGCCACCATACATACTGCTTGCAGAAGATCCGGTCTTGTAGCAGTCAAATAAAGCAAGCTTCCTATCATAGAATGATAAGTGGTGTGATCAACGGACGAACCCTTATCATCTTTGCTTAGCTTTGTGTTCGTTGTCATTGGTGTGCTCACTGGCTTGCTGTCTTCCATGTTAAAACGCTTCAGCATTTCCTTGATGTATTTCATCTGTGATATGAAGATACCATGTTTCAGCTGCTGAACTTGTAAACCAAGGAAGAACTTTAGTTCTCCAAGCATTGACATCTCAAATTCTTTCTTCATCTCTTCAGCAAAATTCCTGCACATTTCCTCATCATTGCCACCAAAGATTATGTCATCGACATAAACAATGACAACCAGCTGTTTGCTCAACTCTGTTTTGACATAAAGATTGCTATCAACCAGTCCTTTTCCAAAGCCGATCTTGCGGAGATAGAGGTTGTTTCAGCCCATAAAGAGCCTTTTTCAACTTGCACACTAGGTCTGAATTTTTGCTAATGAGAAAACCATCAGGTTTGCTCAATGTAGACCTCTTCTTTAAGTAATCCATTCAAGAAGGCTGACTTTACATCCATCGAAATACCTTGAAGGTTTTGTATGTAGCCAATGCAAGAAACATACGAATGGCTTCCAGACGAGCCACCGGTACAAAGGTCTCTTCAAAATCTATGCCTTCAACTTGAGCATAGCCTTTACAAACCAACCTTGCTTTGTTTCGTATGACCTGACCATCTTCATTCAGCTTATTCCGAAAGACCCATTTAGTACCAATAACATTCTTATCGGTAGGTCTAGAAACTAGTTCCCATGTGGAGTTCTTTTCAATTTGCTCCAACTCCTCATGCATAGCTTTCAACCAACTTTCATCGAGACTGGCTTCAGCCACAGTCTTGGGTTCAATGGTGGACACAAGTGAGTAATTACTAACTACACTTTGTCTTGTTTTAACACCGGCCTCAGGATCTCCAATGATTTGATCCTTAGGGTGTTGCTCTACCCAAGTGCTTTTCTTTCTAGGTGTAGCATCCTCTGAGTCATCCTTTGATTTCTCAGAATCATTGGGTTCAGCCACTTCATCATCAATCTCACTCGAGTCCTCATAAAACTGGACTGTCATAATGAGTTACATTCTTTGATTCACGGTTTCATCAATTCTAACATCGGCACTTTCGATGATTTTTCTGGCCCTTTTGTTAAGACATCTGTAAGCCTTACTAGAGGAGGAGTAACCCAGAAATATACCTTCATCAGCTCTTTCTTCAAATTTGCCCGGATTTTGTTCAAGACGCTTGATGTAACACTTGCTACCGAAGACTCTGAAGTGCTTGATGTTGGATATCGCGATCACTGAGAGGGGGGGTGAATCAGTGATTTCTAAAAACAGGTCCAATTCAACAACAAAACAAGTCAACCACACAATGACACCAGATTTAACGTGGTTCACCAAAAGGCTACGTCCACGGATCAAAGCCGTCCGAACACCGATCCGGTACAGGTCTGAATATATTTAGTCGCACCAACGACAAAGAGCACCAACCCTTAGTTTCAGATAGCACCAACTATCTAGGAAGCACCGACTCCCTTTACAATTTATCTGCACCCACAGATAGGATCACCAAACCCCAAACACCAAGCACCAACTTGATGTAAAAACAGAATAGAAGATAAACTCTGTCTACAGCCCTTCCCCTCTACAACTCTCTCTCTCTCAATCCCTTACAAATTGAAATTAAAGCATAAACAGAGAGACACTTATCTTATGGACGAAATACCATCTTCAAGAGCACATCCTCGTCCACACTTGCTGTAGAAAGATGCAGCACAACAGCACACAGCACCAGCACTCTTCTTCTCTCCAAAACTCTCTCTTTTCTCTTCTCTTCTTTCTCTCTTGGTGTCTCTTTAGAACGACCCATACATGCCTTTTTATAGGTTATGTTAACCCTTAATTGTATTCAAAATAGGCTACAATTCGTTTAGAAAGAGTCCCAAACAAATTAGATAAGAGTGCTGAATTTTCGTGCAAGACTTCTGATTCTGCGCAACTCTGGTTCCCGTGCTCGGTCGACATCCTTGCTTTCTCGGTCGACATCATACACTGTCTTGAAACAGTCAATTATCGCGCTCGGTCGACATCCTGCGGTCCCGGTCGACCGAAGACACACTGTGTCACGAAAATAACTGAGAGGTGCCTGAATCTGTTTCTGCAGGTTTCTCTTTGCTCGGTCGACCGCATGGGTTGCTCGGTCGACCGCATGCTCTGCATCAGTAATTCTGAATTCCTGACTGTTTCAATTCTGATTCTTCTTTTCAGCTCTATCAACACCAGCCTTTTAACATCACGTTTGTGACAATGTGTTGACAATAATTCCAACTCAAATCAATACTTGAGATACTATCTTCTTCAATTTGTCAAAAGACTTTCAAGTCATCTCAAATTCCAACAATCTCCCCCTTTGGAATTGTTGGCAACACTATTGGAACTTCAACACTCACTAAATTCTGAAATAACAACCATGCACTGTCAACTATCTCCCCCTAGCTTTCATAGCATAACATTTCTCCTTGCTATCATAGCATAACATCTCTCCCCCTTTGACAACAAGTCCAAAGGGACCAAACCGAGGAGCGAATAGGATATTCAATGAATGCATTGCTCCCCCTTTCAAGCACAACTCCTACGGTTTAGGAGAGTGAGTAACTCCTAACTTTTTCCGGAGATACTCGAAGACTTCCTTTGGCAGAGGTTTCGTGAAAATATCAGCCACTTGCTCAGTTGTTGGAACATATTCCAACTTGACCTCTCCATCAGCAACTTTATCTTTAAGAAAATGATAACGAATTGCTACATGCTTTGTTCGAGAGTGCTGAACAGGATTCTTAGATATATGAATTGCACTCGTGTTGTCACATAGGATCGGCGTAGGATCCGTTGTAGGAACTCCTAGATCAGAGAGCATTTGCCGCATCCATAACACTTGCGTACAACAAGTTGCCGCTTGCAATATATTCCGCTTCCGCTGTCGAAAGGGATACTGAGTCTTGCTTCTTACTATGCCAAGCAACTAATCTTTCTCCAAGATAAAATGCGCCGCCGCTAGTACTCTTGCGATCATCTACGCATCCAGCCCAATCGGCATCAGAATATGCAACAAGAGTGAAGGATTTGCCTTTGGGATACCAGATACCAAGCTCCATAGTACCTTTCAGATATCGAAAGATTCTTTTCACTGCTGTAAGGTGCGTTTCAGTTGGTGCTGCTTGAAAACGTGCAACCATACATACTGCTTGTAGAAGATCTGGTCTTGTAGCAGTCAAGTAGAGCAAGCTTCCTATCATAGAGCGATAGGTGGTATGATCAACGGACGAGGCCTTATCATCTTTGCTAAGCTTCGTGTTCGTTGACATTGGTGTGCTCACTGGCTTGCTGTCTTCCATATTGAACCGTTTCAGCATTTCCTTAATGTACTTCATTTGTGATATGAAGATGCCATGTTTCAGCTGCTGAACTTGTAAACCAAGAAAGAACTTTAGTTCTCCAAGCATCGACATTTCAAATTCTTTCTTCATCTCTTCTGCAAAATTCCTGCACATCTCCTCATCATTGCCACCAAAGATTATGTCATCAACATAAACAATGACAACCAGCTGTTTGCTTAACTCAGTTTTGACATATAGATTGCTATCAACCATTCCTTTTCCAAAACCGATCTTGCGGAGATAGAGATCCAGCCTTGCATACCATGCCCTTGGCGCTTGTTTCAGTCCATAAAGAGCCTTTTTCAACTTGCACACTAGATCTGAATTTTTGCTGATGAGAAAACCATCAGGTTGCTCAATGTAGACCTCTTCTTCAAGTAAACCATTCAAGAAAGCTGACTTTACGTCCATCTGAAATACCTTGAAGGTTTTGTATGCTGCCAATGCAAGAAACATACGAATAGCTTCCAGACGAGCCACCGGTGCAAAGGTCTCTTCAAAATCTATGCCTTCAACTTGAGCATAGCCTTTACAAACCAACCTTGCTTTGTTTCTAATGACTTGACCATCTTCATTCAGCTTATTCCGAAAGACCCATTTAGTACCAATAACATTCTTATCAGTAGGTCTAGGAACAAGTTCCCATGTGGAGTTCTTCTCAATTTGCTCCAACTCGTCATGCATAGCTTTCAACCAACTTTCATCGAGACTGGCTTCAGCCACAGTCTTGGGTTCAATGGTGGACACAAGTGAGTAATTGCTAACTACACTTTGTCTAGTTTGAACGCTTGCCTTAGGATCTCTAATGATTTGATCCTTAGGGTGTTGCTCTACCCAAGTGCTGTGCTTCTTAGATGTAGTATCTTCTGAGTCATCCTTTGATTTCTCAGAATCATTGGATTCAGCCATCTCATCATCAATCTCACTCGAGTCCTCATAAACTGGACTGTCATTATGAGTTGCATTCTTTGGTTTAATATTCTCATCTATTCTCACATCAGCACTTTCTATGATTTTTCTGGTTCTTTTGTTAAGACACCTATATGCCTTGCTAGTAGAGGAGTAACCTAGAAATATACCTTCGTCAGCTCTTTCTTCAAATTTGCCCGGATTTTGTTCGAGCCGCTTGTCGTAACACTTGCTGCCGAAGACTCTGAAGTGCTTGACTGTTGCTTTTCTTCCAAACCATAGCTCATAGGGAGTTTTTTCTTCATGTGGCCTGATCAAGCATCGATTTTGAATGTATACAGCCGTATGAATTGCCTCTTTCCAATACTTGTCAGCCATCTTGCTTTCACTTAGCATCGTACGAGCCATCTCTTGTACGGTGCGATTCTTCCGTTCCACAACTCCATTTTGCTGTGGAGTTCTAGGGGCTGAGTACTGTCTTTGAATGCCATGATGTTCACAATATTTAGTGAACTCTTCAGATGTGAACTCGCCTCCACGATCAGACCTTAAAATCTTGATACGTTTTTCCAATTGATTTTCAACCTGTGCTTTAAACACTTTAAAACGATCAAGTGCTTGATGCTTATGCTTAAGAAACAATACCCATGTCATACGAGTATAATCATCAATGCATAACATGAAATACTTATCTCCATTGGTGCTTTGAGTTCGCATCGGTCCACAGAGATCAGTGTGCACTAGCTCAAGAGGTTTCTTGGAATGATGCTCCTTTGACTTGAACATAACCCTCGTTTGCTTTCCCTTTTGGCAAGAGTCGCAAATGGGATTGGAAGGCTTTTCAACTGTAGATATGCCTCTTACAGCCTTTGAATTGCAAATCTTTGACATGTTATCAAAGCTTAGATGCCCTAGGCGTTTGTGCCACAACCAACTTTCCTCTGTCCGACTCATCAAGCAGGTCTTTTCAGCTCCATCTGACAATGTATAGAGATTTCCAGCAGTTCTTGATCCAGTTGCCACTGTTTTGCCGTTGCTACTCTTCTTGATGGCAAACCCATTCTTTGTGAAGATAACTTCGTGACCCTTGTCACAGATCTGGCTCACACTAAGCAGGTTGTGTCTCAATCCAGACACATATAAGACTTCTTCCGATCTGATCTTGTTTGCCATAAGCTGAATAACACCTTTTCCGCAGATTTTGGCACCATCATTGTTGCCAAACTTCACTGAACCGCCTTCATAGTGCTGTAATTTGATGAATTTCTCTTTATCACCAGTCATATGGCTTGAACAACCACTATCAAGGACCCATGGTGCTGCCTTCTTTTGTACATTGAATGCCATTTGCACAATGAGAGATTCTTTGGGACTTTCTGCACTTTGCTTTGCTCTCCAAGCCTTGACTAACTTGGGTTTCTTTTCAACCTGAAATTTGTTAGCAATATGCAACCTACAATCCCTAGCCAAGTGTCCATAATTATAGCACTTATGGCACTCAATTTTGTGGCTACTTAAGATTGAAAAAGGGTTCCTAGTCACAAGTGAGCTGTATTGCACATAGAATTTGCAATTGTCTCTTTTATGTCCAAACATATTACAATGAAAGCAATAACCATAGAATTTGTATCTTCTTTGTGGCTGGTTAGTCTTCATTACCTTTCTAATGGATTCCTTTCTAGGTTGAGTGGGCTTCATAGAGTTAGAAGGGGCAGTGACTTGCTTCACAAACTCTTTCTTTTCAGGAGGTGCAATCTTAGAGGATTCTCCTTTCTCAAATCCTAGACCAATTCTGAAGTGGGCAGGTCTTTGAACTTTCAGTAGTTCATCGAGTTTCATAGTCCCTTCAATCGCTTGGAGCGCTTTGAGTTTTTTGCTATTTTCCAAATTTTCAGCCTTTGCTCTAGCGATCTCAGTTTCAAGTTTCATAGCCTCTTCCTTTTTTATACTTATTTGGTTTTCAAGGACTTCTACCATTCTTTTATATTCTTCTACTTGAGTTTTCAAAGTAATAATAGAACTTTCAGATTCATGGAGAAGTTTCTGATTTTTCTTACTTGTTTTGCGTTCCATGCTAAGCTCCTCAAGTGCGGCTATGAGTTCCTCTTCAAGATTGACTTCAGCCTCCTCTTCCTCTTCCAGATCTAGCTCTTCTTCTTCTTCAACAGTGACCATGAAGAGAGCTTCGGTTGATTCATCATCGTCTGAAGATTCAGACGTGCTGTCATCTTGTTGACATAGAAAGTTTTTAGCTTTGCCCCTTTTTCTGAAATTTCTTTTTCCTTTACTCTTTTCAGCATAAGAGTCATTATCATTGTCTTCTTTTAGCGGACACTTCGCAGGAAAGTGACCAACACCTCCACAATTGAAGCATTTAAAGGGTAGCTTCCCTTTGTACTTGCCATTGCTTCCTTTCTTCAACTTTCTAACAAATTGAGCCTCAAGCTCATCATCATCAGAATCAACATCATGACCAGCAGTCTCTTTTGCCTTTTTCTGAACTTTGAAGGCCGCTTCTTTATCAGATGAAGACGTCTTTCCTATGCGCATCTCATAGGCAGTTAGAGAACCATGTAATTCATCCATGGAAAATGCATTCAGATCTTTGGCTTCTTCGATGGCTGAGACTTTTGAATCAAACCGGGGAAGAAGAGATCTTAGAACCTTTTTGACGATGACCGGCTCTTTAATCTCCTCCCCTAGTCCACGAATGTCATTCGTGACTTCATTCACTCGTTGCATATACGAGTCAACATTCTCGCTTTCCTCCATGCGAAGAGACTCGAATTGAGAGCGATGAGTTTGCAATTTGGCTTCTTTAATCTTCTCATCACCTTCATGTATGCTTTGCAACTTGTCCCAAATTTCCTTGGCTGTTTTGCATGCAATTACTTTGACAAGCTCGCTGTCCACAAGGCCACTAAAGAGTGCATTCTGCGCCTTGGAGTCGTTGTCTGCCAACTTCTTCGATGCAGTATCATTGGGTACGGTGGCAGCATTGTAACCGGCTCTGACAGCCTCCCAAACATCATAGCCAAGAGATTTGATGAAGGCTTGCATCCTAATCTTTCAAAAAGAGTAATTAGAACCATCAAACAGAGGTGCTTTCATATTCCCTGTATTGACTGCCATGTGATTTGACAAGAGATCACCCTTAGCGTATTAAACTGATCAAGGGAACTTGGCTCTGATACCAATTGTTGGATATCGCGATCACTGAGAGGGGGGGGGGGGTGAATCAGTGATTTCTAAAAACAGGTCCAATTCAACAACAAAACAAGTCAAACCACACAATGACACCAGATTTAACGTGGTTCACCAAAAGGCTACGTCCACGGATCAAAACCGTCCGAACACCGATCCGGTACAGGTCTGAATATATTTAGTCGCACCAACGACAAAGAGCACCAACCCTTAGTTTCAGATAGCACCAACTATCTAGGAAGCACCGACTCCCTTTACAATTTATCTGCACCCACAGATAGGATCACCAAACCCCAAACACCAAGCACCAACTTGATGTAAAAACAGAATAGAAGATAAACTCTGTCTACAGCCCTTCCCCTCTACAATTCTCTCTCTCTCAATCCCTTACAAATTGAAATTAAAGCATAAACAGAGAGACACTTATCTTATGGACGAAATACCATCTTCAAGAGCACATCCTCGTCCACACTTGCTGTAGAAAGATGCAGCACAACAGCACACAGCACCAGCACTCTTCTTCTCTCCAAAACTCTCTCTCTTTTCTCTTCTCTTCTTTCTCTCTTGGTGTCTCTTTAGAACGACCCATACATGCCTTTTTATAGGTTATGTTAACCCTTAATTGTATTCAAAACAGGCTACAATTCGTTTCGAAAGAGTCCCAAACAAATTAGATAAGAGTGCTGAATTTTCGTGCAAGACTTCTGATTCTGCGCAACTCTGGTTCCCGTGCTCGGTCGACATCCTTGCTTTCTCGGTCGACATCATACACTGTCTTGAAACAGTCAATTATCACGCTCGGTCGACATCCTGCGGTCCCGGTCGACCGAAGACACACTGTGTCACGAAAATAACTGAGAGGTGCCTGAATCTGTTTCTGCAGGTTTCTCTTTGCTCGGTCGACCGCATGGGTTGCTCGGTCGACCGCATGCTCTGCATCAGTAATTCTGAATTCCTGACTGTTTCAATTCTGATTCTTCTTTTCAGCTCTATCAACACCAGCCTTTTAACATCACGTTTGTGACAATGTGTTGACAATAATTCCAACTCAAATCAATACTTGAGATACTATCTTCTTCAATTTGTCAAAAGACTTTCAAGTCATCTCAAATTCCAACACATAGCTCATAAGGAGTTTTGTCTTCATGTGGCCTGATCAAGCATCGATTCTAAATGTATACAGCCGTATGGATTGCCTCCTTCCAGTATTTATCAGCTAGTTTGCTCTCAGTTAGCATTGTGCGAGCCATCTCTTGCACGGTGCGATTTTTCCGTTCCACAACTCCATTTTGCTGTGGAGTTCTAGGGGCTGAATATTGTCTTTGAATGCCATGGTGCTCACAATAGTTAGTGAACTCTTCAGATGTGAATTCACCCCTCGATCAGACCTTAAGATCTTAATACGTTTTCCAAGCATATTTTCAACCTGTGCTTTAAACACTTTAAAACGATCAAGTGCTTGATGTTTATGCTTAAGAAACAATACCCATGTCATACGAGTATAATCATCAATGCATAACATAAAATACTTATCTCCATTGGTGCTTTGAGTTCGCATCGGTCCACAGAGATCAGTGTGCACTAGCTCAAGAGGTTTCTTTGAATGATGCTCCTTTGACTTGAACATTACCCTCGTTTGCTTTCCCTTTTGGCAAGAATCGCAAATGGGGTTGGAAGGCTTTTCAACTGTAGACATACCTCTGACAGCCTTTGAATTGCAAATCTTTGACATGTTATCAAAGTTTAGATGCCCAAGGCGTTTGTGCCACAACCAACTTTCCTCTGTCCGACTCATCAAGCAAGTCTTTTCAGCTCCATCTAACAATGTATAGAGATTTCCAGCAGTCCTAGATCCAGTAGCCACTATTTTGCCGTTGCTACACTTCTTGATAGCAAACCCATTCTTAGTGAAGACAACTTCGTGGCCTTTGTCACAGATCTGGCTCACACTAATCAAGTTGTGTCTCAGTCCAGACACATATAAGACCTCGTCTTATCTGATCTTGTTTGCCTTTAGCTGAACAACACCTTTTCCGCAGATTTTGGCACCATCATTGTTACCAAACTTCACTGATCCGCCTTCATAGTGCTGTAATTTGACGAATTTTTCCTTATCACCTGTCATATGGCTTGAACAAGCCACTATCAAGGACCCATGGTGCTGCCTTCTTTTGTGCATTGAATGCCGTTTGCACAATGAGAGATTCCTTAGAATTATCTTCCCTTTTCTTTGCCCTCCATGCCTTAACTAACTTGGGTTTCTTTTCAACCTGAAATTGATTAGCAATAGGCAACCTACAATCCCTAGCCAAGTGTCCATAATTATGACACTTATAGCACTCAATTTTGTGGCTGTTTAGGATTGAAAAAGGGTTCCTAGTCACAAATGGGCTGTTTCTAACATAGAATTTGCATTCAGCTCTTTTATGTCCATATCTATTGCAATGATAATAGTAACCATAAAATTTGAATCTTCTTTGTGGCTGGTTAGACTTCATTTCCTTTCTCACATGAATGGACTCTTTTCTAGGCTGGGTGGGCTTCACAGGTTTTGTCTTTTCAGGAGGTGTAATCTTAGAGGATTCTCCATTCTCAAATCCTAGACCAAATTTGAAGTGAGGAAGCCATTGAACTTTCAGTATTTCATTTAGTTTCAATGTTCCATTGATTGCTTGGAATTCCTTGAGCTTTTGATTCATTTGTATATTTTCAGTCCTTGCTCCAAGGATTTCATTCTCAAGTTTCACCACTTCCTCAGTTTTGGTACTGATTTATATTTCTAGGACTTCTACCATTCTTTTATATTCTTCAACTTGAGTTTTCAAAGCAATAACTGAACTTTCAGATTCATGAAGAAGTTTTAGATTTTTCTTACTTGTTTTTCGTTCCATGCTAAGCTCCTCAAGTGCGGCAATGAGTTCTTCTTCAAGATTGACCTCAGCCTCCTCTTCCTCTTCCGGCTCTTGCTCCTCTTCTTCTTCAACAGTAACCATGAAGAGAGCTTCAGTTGCCTCGGCTGATTCATCATCGTCTGAAGTTTCAGACGTGCTGTCATTATATTGACTGATGAAGCTTTTTGCTTTGCCCCTCTTTCTGAAATTTTTCTTCCATTTACTCTTATCAACATAAGAGTCATCATCATTGTTTTCTTTCAGCGGACACTTCGCAGCAAAGTGACCAACATCGCCACAATTGAAGCATTTAAAGGGTAGCTTCCCTTTGTACTTTCCATTGCTTCCTTTCTTCAGCTTTCTAACTAATTGAGCCTCAAGCTCATCATCATCAGTATCAGCATCATGACCAGCAGTCTCTTTTCCCTTTTTCTGAACTTTGAAGGCCGCTTCCCTATCAGATGAAGACGTCTTACCTATGTGCATCTCATAGGCAGTGAGTGAACCATGCAACTCATCCATGGTAAATTGATTCAGATCCTTGGCTTCTTCTATGGCTGAGACTTTTGAATCAAACCGGGGAAGAAGTGATCTTAGAACCTTTTTGACGATGACCGGTTCTTTAATCTCCTCCCCTAGTCCACGAATGTCATTCGTGACTTCATTCACTTGTTGCATATACAAGTCAACATTCTCGCTTTCCTCCATGCGAAGAGACTCGAATTGAGAGCGATGAGTTTGCAATTTCGCTTCTTTGATCTTCTCATCTCCTTCATGAATGCTTTTCAACTTGTCCCATACTTCCTTGGCTGTTTTGCATGCAATTACTTTGACCAGCTCGCTGTCCACAAGGCCACTAAAGAGTGCATTCTGCGCCTTGGAGTCGTTGTCTGCTAACTTCTTCATTACAGCATCAGTGGGTACGATGGCAGTATTGTAACCAACTCTGACGGTCTCCCAAACATCATAGCCAAGTGATTTGATGAAAGCCTGCATTCTGATCTTCCAGAAGGAGTAATTAGAACCATCAAACAAAGGTGCTTTCTTATTCTCTGTATTGAATGCCATGTGATTTGACAAGAGATCACCCTTAGCGTGTTAAGCTTTTCAAGGGAGCCTTGGCGCTCTGATACCAATTGTTAGATATCGCGATCACTGAGAGGGGGGGGGGTGAATCAGTGATCCCTTAAAAACAGGTCCAATTTAACAACAAAAGCAAATCAAATCACACAAGGACACCAGATTTAACATGGTTCACCAAAAGGCTACGTCCACGGTTCAAAGATTGTTCGAACACCGATCCGGAACAGGTCTGAATCTATTTAGTCTCACCAACGACAAAGAGCACCAACCCTTAAGTTTCAGATAGCACCAACTATCTAGAAAGCACCTACCCCCTTTATAATTTATCTGCACCAACAGATAGGATCACCAAACCCCTAACACCAAGCACCAACTTGATGTTCTACAGAATTAAAGTAGAGAACTTTTCTACAGCCCTTCCCCTCTACAATCTCTCTCTCTCAATCCCTTACAAATTGAAATTTAAAGCATAAAAAGAGAGACACTTATCTATGGACGAATCACCATCTTCATGAGCATATTTTCGTCCAACTTGCTGTAGAAACTTGCAGCACAACAGCACACTGCAACTCCTTCTTCTCCAATCACTCTTCTCTCCAAAACTCCTCTGTTTTGTTCTCTCTTCTCTTCTATTCTTTTCTTGAAAACGAACTTAGCAAGCCTTTATATAGGTTATGGTAACCCTAAAGAGTGTTCAAATTAGGCTAGAATTCGTTTAGAAAGAGTCCCAAACGAAATACATAAGTTTCCTGAATTTTCGTGCAAAACTTCTATTTCTGCGCAATTCTGTTTTCCCGTGCTCGGTCGACCGCGTGGGGTCCTCGGTCGGCCGGCGACACACTGTGGCGACAAATAACTGGGAGCTAACTGGGGCTGTCTTCTGCAGACTTCTCTTGCTCGGTCAACCGCGTGGGGTCCTCGGTCGACCGACCACACTGGTTCACGAATTCTGATTTCCTGTACTGTTTCAGCTCTGTTTTCTCTTTGAAGCTCTATCAACACCACACTATCAACACCACATTTGTGACATTGTGTTGACAATAATTCCAACACAAGATGATACTTGAGATACTAAACACTTCAATGCTTCATAAGACTTCTCAAGTCATCTCAAATTCCAACAACCATATCCCTGACACTTGCATGAAGATGTGATCGTAGACATGCCTTCACTGAAAAATCTTCATCCCGAAAAATTCTGAAATTTCTATATGTTTGCTCTAACTACGTTTCTCGAACGCATCATCAGCTTCTGGCCTCCAAGTATATCGTCATTCCTTCTTCGTTCTGAAATCACAAACTCCAAATTCTATAGGTCTCCTGTCACTGACTTGGTCTGCTACAACTCAGATGTCATACTGTTATACACCAAATGTTAAACTGTCGTAACCTGCTGCTGTTCTGTGTCGAAACTTCGCATGGCTTGCCTCTTCAGATTTCATTCTTCAAGTCTTCTACCCTTGACATGTAAAGCCGACCTTGGAAATCCAATCTCTGTTCACAACTCCATATTCCAATCTTTCTGTGACGTACTCGGAATTCCTGCTCACATCTGATTCTATCTGCTTGCTGCTCTTGATCTCTCACCTGGTACTGTGTTATCAACAAAATAGACCTGCCAAGCTGGCATCATTGCCTGATAAGCTGAAACTTTCAATCCAAGTCTTGAATGATGTTAACCCTTTCATAGATCTAACTTTGTTTCCATCCGAACCAGTACACCCCCCTGACATCCATCAACCCTTCAATTCTTACACTTCCAAACTCCAACCATAAGCCATTACGACTCATTCCATTTAATACAAAACAAATATTAAAATCTTAAACATAAGGACTAAAACAATTACTTAGTTGAATTCCATCATTTTAAAACATAGTAGAAACTGAACTTCCAAATTATCAAATAAAACTTAAATGAATAAAGTTCATCGAAGATTGAGTATGAAATATCATTATTCATTTTGAAATTCACATTTTCATAACCAAACAAATCATTGAAATACTCAACAAATTTTAAATCAGGATTTCAAAAATAAATCAAATTCATGTAGTATGACCATACATTAAACTTTGCGAAAATCTGCAAAAATTTGAGTGTTAGTTAAACACTATACCTTGTTGAAATTTGAACTCATTTGTTCATAAAAAATCTTGCGGAAATCTAAACAAAGTTGAGCGTTAAAACAAATGTAGGAAATCTGTATATAATCTAAACACAAAAACCCTTAGGAAATTCATTTTGCATAGCCAAAGAAAATGAATCAATGAAATAGAAATTTCACATCGTACTTTGAAAAAGAAACACAATTTTAGTTACATGCTTTTAAAAATCAGTTTATTCACTAGCCTCTACAATCCATCATTAAAAACATCCCTCTATTTCCAACCAAACATATACAAAGTTTTGAAATCATTAAGGTTTTGAAATGTAGATATCAACGTTTAAGAAAATTAAAACAAGAGTAAAACTCTAAGATCATTGTAAACAATATCTTACGAAAATTAAACATAATCCATTGTTTAAACACTGCAAGGATAAATCATGGACATTAAGGAAAACATAACAAAAGGTGGAAATATCATGAAAATCATTATCATCAAGAAAAGGGAAATCACAATAACTGAGGTATACACTTGCATCTGCACGTTGTCCAATCCAATACCCTGTAAGTCGGTAAAGCCTACAACGTTTCCTTTGCTGCCAAAAATTTTCTTGACTACAACTGACCATCCCCATGGTATTCCTGCTGAATCGACTACACTGGCTAAGCTGCAAGATATGGAAATTCTCAACCAAAACTATGACAAGGCTCATTGAATCCGGAAAATCCCTGAGTTTCTTGTACTAACTTCTAGTCTTACTAACTAAGAATCACTTCTCCCTTCATAAAATCACTAGCTAATATGCCTCTTGCAGTCCTTTGTCTTGGAAAGATGGTCTGAGTTCACCCAAAATCCACATTTACTTACCTTGGTACGTTGCATGATGATCTTCGATTAGCCGAAAGGGGGTCTCCATATATTAATCAAGTTCTACTCTGGCGGGCAAATGCACATGTCTTCTCTCATTAACCACATTAGTGATGTTGAAAGGCTGAAAGTCTGCCGATGTTCTCCTTAAACAACATACTAAGTCCACAGGGTTCTCAGTCTCCGACACAAGCACAGACAAAAGACACCGAACAAGAGTATGGAGACTTCAAATTCTCCACCACTAAGGAGGAAATTTGGTCATCCAAATCTCCTAACAACAAGAACTAAAAGAAAAGCCCAGACAGAGCCTGGGTCGCTCGAGCTACCCAGTGGGTCGCTCGAGCGAGCCAGGCAGAACCTGGTCCGCTCGAGCGGCCCACTGGGTCGCTCGAGCGGACCGGGCTCTGTCTAGTCAGGCTCGTTGGGCATTTTCTCCCCTTTTTTTTCCATCTTTTGAGATCTTTTTTATCCTTTTTCATTCCAAATCTTTCATACAAATTTCCAACATCAATTGGGCCCTTTCTTGACCTCTTCAACTCATCAAATCACCATTCATAAATCATTCTAATTAGCCAAACACGACACTTTTTAAATCAAAGTTTTCTCCCTTTCTTTGAACACCAACCTTTAACACAAAGAAAGCAAATTTTCTAAATGACCCAAGTGAAAGCAAACTTCCAAAACATTGTAAGACAATCACATAAGTGGAAATCAACATAACATTGCTTCAATCATTCAAAGTAAATCCATAAATCATAAAGGATTAGAACATAATGAGAAAAAGCCATGAAATGAAACCAAATAAGAGGAATCATCGTATTAATTGTGAAATCTACTTGCCTCAAGTCTAAATGAGAGAAATAACACTCCTCAAACAAAGCTCTAGGGTCTCAAGGTCTTCCATCTACAAAAGCCCCAAAATAAACTAAGAGAAACCCTAAAAATCTATCATCCTCAAATCTCCAAGAAAAACCCTTTGCATATGTGAGAAAAATACTCCAAGAGGTTTGAAAAACCAAGATCTCATGAAAAGAAAACCATTGCTAACCTTTGGTAGCTCAAACAAAGAAGAAAGGCATGGAAAAGTGATCTCTCCTAGCTCAAATCTCTTGCAAATGGGTTCTTTGGAAAGCTTGAATGGAGAGGAAGAAGATGGGACGATCAAATTGTTAGGATCTTTCTATGTTGCTAATTTGATGGATGGACTATCACTTTCACTTTCATCTGATCACACACTCATTCATCGTATGTTAGACCTTGATTTCTGAATCTTAGACTTGCATATTCAATTGATTTTCAAAGACCTCATCCTGCATGTTTTAGAACTTAAAACACTCTTTCGAAAATCTATTTTTTCATGCATGATTTTGTAAAATCAAGTTAATCATCGAGGTTCTTGGAATGCATACAATCTCATTCTTAAAATCCTTTTTAGCATGCATAAAACATAATGGCTGGAGTTCATGTTTCAAAAAAATCACTTTTTCAAAATCTGCACAGAACTCCTCCCAGGCCAGTTTACCCGGTCGACCGACCCCTGTACCCGGTCGACCGAGCAAACTAGCCGTTGGCAGAGAGCTGTTGGCTCTCCAACGGTCAGACTTCTGACCGTTTGTTCCAGGTCGACCGAGAGAGCAGTAGGTCGACCGAAGACACTAGCCGTTGGACTGTTTTTGTCTATAAATGCTCATTTCATTCCTTTCTTGGAGAGGTTGGTTGGGTGAACTTTTGGAACCATTTTGAAGCCTAAGAAAGGGGAATGAGCTAAGAAGGCTAGATAGCAAATGGAAATCAAAATCCTTAAGATTCAAAGGTATGTACCTCTAAGTTAAATTTAATTTCCATACTTTTGAAATCCATGCATGATCAAACTTTTGTAAATTCATTTTTGCATGATTGCTAGCCTTGTTTGAGTTGTTTTGCAATCATCATATCACTTTACCATATTGGATTGTTTTGCAAAACACTCATTTCCAAATCACATGTGTTTTTAGTATTTAAACTTTCATACAACTTGTGTTTTAATAGGAATGTCTTTCCAAGTTGTTTCAATTACTTCATGTGATTAGTTCATCTCTTCAATCATTAATTTATGTGCTTAGAATTTTAAATGCATCAAGCATTCATTTAAGAGCTTCATTTTAGAAATTGATTGAAGTACACTTTCATACACCTTGAACACTCATCTTAGTTAATTGTTAGTGTATGATTGTAAATTGATTTTAATTTTTATATCAGCCTAATTAAGAGGCAAATGTATTAAGCTATAATTGTTTCTCTTCTAGTGTTTAGACACTTCATTGAGAAAGAAAAATCTATTGCTTGTAAAGGTTAGTGCTAAGCCTAAGAAAAGCATAGTGTAAAGGTTGTTGTTTAGCCTAGAAAAACATCATTGTAAAGGTTATTGCTTAGCCTATTGTAAAAGCATAAATAGTGGAAATCCGGTGGGGTGTTGAGCACAAGCCGGTAGTGGATGTAGGCATTGAGGCCGAACCACTATAAATCTTTGTGTTATGGTGATTGGGTTGTGGTGATTGATTTGTTTCTCTTCCGCATCTATTGTCATAATCATCACATGTGACTAGTTTATTTTAAAGAAATTAAAATTGGTCATAGTTGGTCACTATTAGTAGATCACCCTATTCACCCCCCCCCCCCCCCCCCTCTAGGGTTAAGATCCCTTGGACTTTCAATTGGTATCAGAGCAAGGTTGCTCTATATTTAGGATCAAGTGTTTGGAACTCTTGATTAGGTGTAAAAACCTAGAGTTTAAACCCTAGTGTGCTTGTCATGAAAATCATTAAAATGGACTCCACTATGCTAGATTGTGTAGATTCTCTTGTAGATTCTTCTAGACCCCTCCTTTCTTCTATTGGAGATTCAAACCTTGAATTTAATGAATCTAAAGTTGAATCAAAAGAAGAAGAAAATGATGATTATGAAGATGATATACATCAAGCCTATGAGGAATTATATGAACTATGTGAAGTCATAGCTAAGAAGAATAAAAAGTTAAGAGAAGAATCAAAAAGGCTCAACAAAGATTTAATCTCTTCAAATGATGAACTTAGAGAGAAAGAAGAAGTAATACATTGCCTAGACTCTAAGTTTATGATCACTTTGCACAATCTATCCAATGCTCAAGATGAACTAAAAGAAATGAAATTAAATCATAATGAGCTAAATAAAGAAAATTTAAACCTAAGAGATACATTAAAAAGACAAGATGAAAACATTATCTATTTAGAATCCAAATTGAAAATTTCTAAAGATAACTTGTCTAATCTTCAAGATGAACTAAATGTATCTAAGATAAGTTGTGAAGGACTTACCAAGGAAAATTCAATTCTAAGTGATCATATAAAAAATCAAGTTGAAGACATTGTCAACCTTGAATCCAAGTTAATAACCACCAAAGAGAATTTATTCAATGCTCAAAGTAATATAAAAACTTTACAACTTGGATCTAATGTAAATGAACTCAAACTTGAATTAAAACTTGCTTATGAAAAAGTAAACAAGTTTAATGGAATTGGAATTGAACTTACAAAAGTGAAAAATGAAAATTCAATTCTTAAAAATCAAGTCACTCAACTTGAAACTCACAAACAAAAGTATGAGTGCAAATTTACCCAAGGCGAAGAGAAATTTGAAAAATTATTTAGATTGGGTAAATCACAAAGAGATAGGATGGGTATTGGATTTGATAAGTATACTTCTCATGACCCTAAAATCACCAACACATTTGTGAAAGGTGAGTCCTCAATCTCTAGCACTCACTCTACTTTGCCCAAAACAAAATGTCATTATTGTGGCAATGAAGGGCATTTCAAATTTGAGTGCAAATTAAGAAAAAATCATTTGTCTAAACCTATCTATGAACCTAAAAATGGAAAATCTAATTCTATGATGGTTAAGGCATCAAAATCAAAGAAAGACTCTAGAAAGTTCAAGCAAGTCAAACCATTCCAACAAGAGTCTCCCAAGATAGATTTTAAAAAGACTAAACAAATCAAAAGTAGTCAAATTAAATCTATCAAAAAGAAACCTCTCACTTTACCTCCTTTAACCTTGGAAATGAAAGAACTTTTGAAAAATGTTGAAAGACTAAAATTAAAATTCAAAAGGCAAAAAGAGAGAGGAAAAGCTAAAAGAAATGAGAAAAATAAAAAGAAACATCAACCACCAAAGACTAATCATCAATCCAATTATGAAATTATCAAACCTCAAGGATATGATGTCAAGAATAAAGAAATCAATATTTATCTCCTCTAGTTGGTGGGATCTCATACATAGACTCCAAAGCTCAATACCTTAGATGGATACCTAAGGTTAAACTCTTAGACAAATACTAAGACCTCATAATTAGATTAGACCAACCCTTTCCCATAAGGTATATGTGTTGTTGGTCTTAAGTCTAGTTCCTTCTATCTTTCTTAGTATTGTCTCTTTGTTCAAGTATCATTTGTTTGAGTTTTACTTGTTAAAAATGCATGTTTATGATCAAATCTGATTTGAAAAAGAATTGCTTAAAGATACATCTTCTCAATCAATTGATTTGTTTTTCAAATGTGCTTTTATTTGAATGGATTCGTAGTTACTCCACATTTGTCAAATCAAATACTATTGAAAAATGAATTGTCTTGGACTCACAAGTTTTCAATCATTTAAATGGACTTATTTAGAATTAATTTTGTAAAATCTCTTTTCCTATTTTGATTGAGCTTGTAGGATAGCTGGGTTAAGGGAATCATTTGTTCAGAGAGTTTTTCTTGAGTTGGCAAATTCTTCCTTAAATCTGAACAGATACCCTGTTTTCCCTGTTTACTCGGTCGACATTCTGGATTGGCCGGTCGACCGAAAACACGTACACAACAACTTAAAAAGTTGCGCTGGGCACTATTTCTGTTTCAAAACAGAAACCTCTGTTGAGCAGGTTGACACCTTTGACTCGTTATTCATCTTGCAATCTGCTTCCTCAACTAGATTTCTTCCTCCTTAACCTTGGTTCAGCTAAAGTGGTAAGGTCATCAACATTCTTAGTTGAGATGAGCTCGTCCTCTGGTAGCCCTGCAGCCATTCATCATTGTCATTCATCTCCAAGGCAGCTTGTAAACTCGATCTCAACTCGACTTAGGAGTTTGCTAACCTCACCAGTAGTTCCTTCTGAGGCCTTGTTCAGTTCAAGCCATCAGATTTCGTTTTACTATGTCTGTGTACCGAGTATGCTTCCCAGAACTCGGTTTATGGTCATGGTGGGGATCTAATCAGTGGGTGGATCTGTTATTGAAGCTAATATTGTCTGCATGCTTTTAGGATCAATTGTAGTCATTTGTACACAGTTTCAGGCAGCCATAGTTTGTGGAAGTATTCTATCACGGAACATGCATTCCAAGTGTTTGTCAAAATGACTGAACCACTGTTACATCATAGTTAGCTACTGTCTTTGCTGAATTCGAGTGGGATCATTATGCACCTAATTCCATTCTATCATAGGAGCAATTCAAGCCATTCCAAATGCTCCAACTCACTATTAAACTGACAGCTGAATTAGTGTGAGTCCCTCTCTTTCCCAGCTGATACCTTAGTGCCAAGTGATTACTTTGTTCTACATTTCAGCCTAGCACTCGAGGACAGTCAGTGTACATATTCAGCTACTCAGTCATGGCAAGAACAAAGCAAACTTTTAGGCAACCTATCAAGAAGTCAAAAACAGGCCAAGCTTCATCTTCTCATAGATCTCCTCCATCCTCTCCTGAAGCATCCCCTCCTCGTGAAGTCAGATTCAAACCCATCCCTTCTCCATCTTCGGTTGTCAAATCCTTCCGAAACAAAGGGATCATTGTGGAGAAGAAATGTGTAGTAGAAGATCTAGTGGATTATGGTGTCCCTGCTATCATGGAAGATATTGGCTGGACTGGTATTCTAAATTGGAGTGGAAATGCCTTTCCATCCTTGGTTCATGACCTATATGAGTCTATCTGTGCCTCCACCAATAATTCATTCACTATCAGATTCGAGCATGGGGAAGAGGTGGTTACTACAGAGAAGATTGCATCCATCTTGGGGGTTCCTAGGTCAAATGGACCAAAGATAATTTCTGAAGTTTTACCTCTTGATGAAAAAGATGGAGTGACTCATGCTCTTTGTGGAAGAGCTGAAGTTTGGACAGACAAAAATTGTCTTCAAGCTTCTCTCATGGTTCCTTCCCTTCGGATCATTCATATCATTTTCACTCATTCCATCTATCCTAGGAAAGGAAATAGGACTGAAGTAACTCCTTACATGGCGAATTTGTTGTTCAAAGTTATATCTGGAGATCGGGTATGCTTACCTTCAGTTATTATGCACCATATTCTCCGAGTTATTATTGGATCGCAGCCGTGTGCAGCTCCATTTGGATTTCTCATTACCCAGCTTGCTAGATCATATGGAGTGGTTCCTCCAGCTTCTGAGAGACCAGTGACATCCATTGTTTTCAACAAATCAAACATTCTCTTGATGAAGCTTCCACCACCTCAGCAAAGGAATCCAGTTGCTGAAGGAGATGACGAGTTAGAGGCTGCAGAGATAGAGCCTGTAGATCCAGTAGCAGGACAGGCCTCCCCAATCAGAGCCCCCTCAGCAACATAGTCTGGAGGACCGTATGACCTCGTTAGAGCAGATTGTTTCTACCATACGTACAGACTATCAGGAATTTAGGCAAGAGGTATCAGGAATGATGAAGAAGACTTTGAAGTACCTCTCGAACATCTCCAGCAGCTGCAGGCGTCATGATGATGCAGTGCCCCCGTCTCCTACAGATTCATCTTAGATCTTAGGAAAGTTTTTTACTTTTTGTGGGGAGGGTAGTGATAGACTTTTTAACTCTTTTAAATATTTGTCTATCTACTGACTGATAGTTTGAATCGATTACTGACCATTATTTTGATTTTTTGTTTGGTCAAGTAATTATTGAAATATGTAATAGTCTTTTATGGAAAAACAATGAATTTACATATTCAAATTGTTCATCTCATATCTTCTTGTCATATTCCTCAATTGATGAATGTTTATGATGCTTTGAACTAAATTTTTTTTCGATTAATATTTTTTTTGGCATCATTCATAACAGCATAGACAACCTCTGTACATGATATCCTGTTCAGCATTTCATTTTAATTTGGTAACAGGTGCTGCTGAAAGGTATTTGTTTTCTAATGTATACAGGTTCCTTTGCAATTCGATGACAAAGGGGGAGAGAACTCAAAAGAGCAAGAGAAGATCAAACAAAGGGGAGATCCAACAAAAGGGAGAGAAGACCAGATCTAACTAAGGGGGAGATCTGTCCAAGGATAAAAGAGGGAGAGCTCTAACGAAGGGGGAGAGATTGTTTCAAGAACATAAGAGCTGAAGTCTTAGAAGTGTTGTGATCATCTTAGTCGCCATCAAATTGCAAAGGGGGAGATTGTTAGGATCTTTCTATGTTGCTAATTTGATGGATGGACTATCACTTTCACTTTCATCTGATCACACACTCATTCATCGTATGTTAGACCTTGATTTCTGAATCTTAGACTTGCATATTCAATTGATTTTCAAAGACCTCATCCTGCATGTTTTAGAACTTAAAACACTCTTTCGAAAATCTATTTTTTCATGCATGATTTTGAAAAATCAAGTTAATCATCGAGGTTCTTGGAATGCATACAATCTCATTCTTAAAATCCTTTTTAACATGCATAAAACATAATGGCTAAAGTTCATGTTTCAAAAAAAATCACTTTTTCAAAATCTGCACAGAACTCCTCCCAGGCCAGTTTACCCGGTCGACCGACCCCTGTACCCGGTCGACCGAGCAAACTAGCCGTTGGCAGAGAGCTGTTGGCTCTCCAACTTCTGACCGTTTGTTCCAGGTCGACCGAGAGAGCAGTAGGTCGACCGAAGACACTAGCCGTTGGACTGTTTTTGTCTATAAATGCTCATTTCATTCCTTTCTTGGAGAGGTTGGTTGGGTGAACTTTTGGAACCATTTTGAAGCCTAAGAAAGGGGAATGAGCTAAGAAGGCTAGATAGCAAATGGAAATCAAAATCCTTGAGATTCAAAGGTATGTACCTCTAAGTTAAATTTAATTTCCATACTTTTGAAATCCATGCATGATCAAACTTTTGTAAATTCATTTTTGCATGATTGCTAGCCTTGTTTGAGTTGTTTTGCAATCATCATATCACTTTACCATATTGGATTGTTTTGCAAAACACTCATTTCCAAATCACATGTGTTTTTAGTATTTAAACTTTCATACAACTTGTGTTTTAATAGGAATGTCTTTCCAAGTTGTTTCAATTACTTCATGTGATTAGTTCATCTCTTCAATCATTAATTTATGTGCTTAGAATTTTAAATGCATCAAGCATTCATTTAAGAGCTTCATTTTAGAAATTGATTGAAGTACACTTTCATACACCTTGAACACTCATCTTAGTTAATTGTTAGTGTATGATTGTAAATTGATTTTAATTTTTATATCAGCCTAATTAAGAGGCAAATGTATTAAGCTATAATTGTTTCTCTTCTAGTGTTTAGACACTTCATTGAGAAAGAAAAATCTATTGCTTGTAAAGGTTAGTGCTAAGCCTAAGAAAAGCATAGTGTAAAGGTTGTTGTTTAGCCTAGAAAAACATCATTGTAAAGGTTATTGCTTAGCCTATTGTAAAAGCATAAATAGTGGAAATCCGGTGGGGTGTTGAGCACAAGCCGGTAGTGGATGTAGGCATTGAGGCCGAACCACTATAAATCTTTGTGTTATGGTGATTGGGTTGTGGTGATTGATTTGTTTCTCTTCCGCATCTATTGTCATAATCATCACATGTGACTAGTTTATTTTAAAGAAATTAAAATTGGTCATAGTTGGTCACTATTAGTAGATCACCCTATTCACCCCCTCTCTAGGGTTAAGATCCCTTGGACTTTCACAAATCTCCATTTAGCATCAAAGAAGAAGAGATACATGAGGAGAGAGAAAGTGCTGGGAGAAAAACCCTAAGCTCCCCTCTTGTTGCAGGAAATGAAGAATGGGGAAGAAAAGAGGAACCCATTGGTTTTATAAAGGGTTAAGTGGGCTGGGCCCCATGGGCCCCAAACTTACAAAGGCTGAAACTAACATTTGCTGGTCCCGAATGAAGAAGACAAAAATGATCAGCGAAATTTCTACTTTCCAAAAAGTATATTTTCCCCAATTTCTAAAATTTTCGAAATTCATGGACAGATTTAGTGTGAAAAGTCAATTTTGCCCTTTTTCTCGAAAAACGCATTTTCTGATCATCAAATCATAATGGTCAAAACATGAAAGTTGTTAAACTTAATGAGATGAGTCAAAACACACCAAATTCGGAATTTTTAGAAATCAAAAGTAATTTCTCATAAAAATACATATCATATGGACCGGGTCAAACCAAAGTCAACGTTTCTCAAAATCTCCAAGGCTATGGAAAAATCTATTCAAACTCAAAAACGAAGTCAAACCAACTCAAATCTTGCTTAAAAAGCTAAACCACGATTAAAACAATACTAAACAGAGAAATTGGGGGCCGGGGTCTTACAACAAGGGTCTGTGTTTGTCTAGGCTTTGCCTTACGTGAACAAGGTCCTAACAAAGTCCCTAAGAGGTCCAAGCATCCATGGATCATAATCCAGGTCCAAGTCCAGTCAATGGATCCATACCAAGGCCCACCAAATACATGGCCTGGTCTATAACAGTCCATATGAAATACAAGTCCATGCTCAAAAATACATGATCCATTTACATCCGTAATGGGTCAAAAGCCCATACAATCTAACCTCTCCAGTCAAGGGTAAATCACATCCAAACTTAGGCCATAAAAGGGCCCGCCTAGCCACAGACATGGGTCAATGTTCACCCAATCATATTACCGGGTCACCTCTAAGTAGTCCTAGGTTCGGTCCTCCGTTTTCCGTTTAATTAACATGTATAAGCAATAATAAGGACAATAGAGTGACAGTAATACTATGAGGGAGATGAATCTCCAAGTACGAGGATCAAATGGGAGATATCAACAGTCCATCCTAAGTAATTAGTCCACTTTCTGGTTCAGGTCTATCTCAGGTAATTCGATCTTTAAGTGAAACCACAGATGCTAAGGAATACTGTGTTTGGTGCTCAGAAGTTATGTGCATCACTGGTAACGTATAAAGCTCGAATCATCTTTGATTACATAACCTGAACCTTAATTAACGGACCCCCCCACGAGTCAAGGTTGAGCCACACCATCGACTCGTGGTTGGCACAGTGATGGAAGTCTATTTGGATGGTCAATCGGCCCTACATATGATTGCAGCAATAGAAATTAGAATCTGGGAAGTGTCATTGTACTCAGTGTGCTCAGCCGACCTCCTGGCCTGGGCGGTCAGCTCGGCACACTGTGATCAGAGAAGGTGAAACACCCTACAGGCAAAGCCTGTTCGTCCAGGACTTCCTGTGAGTTCGGCTAACCCCCTGGCCTGGGTAGTTGGCCGTGCACAATAAGAATTCTGGCTGAAGGGAATGTCCCAGGTTCTAGTCTCCTTTGTTGGAATCCGGCCTTTTCGGAATCCATCTCGGAGTTCGGCTAGGCACTAGACCTCAATTGAACACTCAGCTCGGTCACCCAGCTCAGCTCGGCAAAGTGCTTAGCTCAGTTCGGTCACCCAGCTGAGTTCGGGAAATGCATTGAGCTCGGCCAGACATTGAGGTCGGTCAAGCTCTTAGCTTGGTTAAGCGCTGAGTTCGGCTAAGCTCGAAGTCCGATCTGGCACGGAACCCGGTCTGGCACTGAGCTTGGCCATAACACTGAGTTCGGTCGTAACACTGAACTCGGCTTAGACACTGAGCTCGGCCTAAACACTGAGCTCGGCTAAAACGCGGATCTCAACCTGAGCATTATGCACGGCAGAACACTGAGTCCGGCTAGTGTTGAATCCAGTCATCGCTGAGTTCGGCCAGTGCTGAGCTCGGCAATTTCTGAGCTACGCTAATGCTGAGCTCGGCAACCGCTGGGCTCTGCTAGTGCTGAGCTCGGCCATCGCTGGACTCGATCTGCGCTGAGCTCGGCCATCACTGAGCTCTGCCCATGCTCCCCCATCAGTTGTGTTCTGTTACAGAACTCAGTTCCGCGATAGAACACAACTTCTCTTCATTATGCACAGGGATGGTGGCCCACCTCTGATCAAAATCCAGATCAGGTCCCGTCCCCATGGTCGCCCAGGGCCCCTCAAACAGATGTAGGGTACTGATCTACCAAAGGTGGTCCCACCTCGGTCCCGATCTTGACACAGCAAGATGGGTTTTCACAATCCCGTCTCCAGAAACCTATTTCCGTGACCCAATTCTCCCGGGTTCCTCCTTAGATCATCACGGAAGCATAATCGAAGAACAAACATTCCCATATCATCCATCCATCATCAACAGGCCATTGATCATCCAAATGAGGTAACCACATCCATCAATGACCAAAGAAAACCAATCAGACAAGCTCAAGGACCGATCTAAACATATATATACTGCAGTTGGAATTGTAATTACAAATCGAACAAGGAAAACATGCAATCTAGACTATCAGCATAGGGCACTTACCTGATCGATTGAAGGTAGAAGGAAAAGAGAGAAAACAACAGAGAACCAAGGGGGTCTCGGCAGTAGGTCTCCTCTGTTGCAGATCGGTCTCGGGGTTGGCCTTCTATTGGAAATCCTAGGGAGAGAGAGATAGGAATTGGAGGGAAGATGAGGGCTCGTTGGAGAGAAGTGGGGATGAAGAAGAGAGAAAAGAGATGGGAATTGAGAGAGAGGAGATGAACAGTAGTTGCTTGGGCAGGGAGGGCTTAGTTTAAATAGGTTGGGGTTTTTGGGCTAGGGACAAAAATGCCCTTGGGGTTAGAATAGGATTAGGGTTAGGGTAGAGGGTATTTGGGTCTTTAAGTGGGCTTTTAGAAGATTCCTTTGTGCAAACCCCCTATAGTACACACAAATTTCTAACTAGGGCCTCTAACAAACTAACTAACTCTAAAATTAACAAAAGACACCCTATTGACTCTACTAATTACATAACTAGACTAAACCTAAGAAAATACATAACTACCCTTATCTAAACCCCATAATTAGTATAATTAAAATACTTAGGCTATTATATAGTATTCAAATTCAAATTGAGGGCCCACCAGGGGTGGGGCCTCACATAACCTGTATCAAACCTGAATCTACACTAAATTTGGGCTCTCGTTTTAAAGGATCAAGCTAAACCAGAATGTCCTGGATTTGACTTGCACTTGCCTTGCTTGTGTCTTAAAGAACGACATGTGGGGTTCTTTATATATTCTCTGCATGTTTCATGGGTATGCGGTAACATATAATGTCAAAACTTCCCAATGTTCTTTTGTTTTCTTATTTCTGAATGGTATTTTCCCAATGTTCTACAACTTGAACACCACAAGATAAAAGAAATATGAAGAAAATAGTGTCAATGAACATTAAAATGCATTTGGCAATCATCAAAGATCTTACCACGGCTTGCTGACCAGCATGCAGTCTGACACCAGATGCCATCATACATTACCTATAGAAGGTTCAAAATGATTAGACCTGACAGGCAAAGGCATCAATTCAGCATGAATTAGTTTAGCAACAAAAAGAAGTTTAAGGAAAAAAAAGGCTTCTGTAGGTACTAAGACTTAAAATGGAGGCGGCAATGGCATACACAATCTTTTTTTTTGTTAAAGGGTAAATTGAATTAGAGAAAAGAGGGAGAAAAACAAAGGGCAAAAAGCCCCCAAAAAGGGCCCAGAGGCCAAAAGCAGGAAACAAACAGGGAACAAAATCCCAGGAAGAAGCCAACTCAAAGCTCAGACAAGGCTGAAAAGAAACTGAGAAAAAATTACAAATTTGCTTAAGAGGACTAATAGAAAAAGGCTTTGCTACCCGACTAAGAGAGGCGAAGAGAATCTCTTTTAGGTAGTGCTTGATCTTCGTCTGGGAGGCTTTAGAGCTGTTGTAAGTGGTGTCATTTCTACAATTCCAAATTGCAAATGCAGTAGAGAAGAAGATGGATACGGCACCTTTGCAGGAATGCTTATCTCCATTTTGAGAGAGAGCTTGCCACAGAACGGAGGGGAGAGGAGGCCCAGCCAGAACAATTCCAGCAGCTTGAAGGATCCAGCGCCAAACAGAAGAGGCAAAGGGACAGAGGAAAAGAATACGCAGAGAGGATTCCGAAGCAGCCTCACAAAGACAACATCTAGGCGCAAGGCTGAAACCAACAGCTTGAGCCCATGATTGAGTAGGGGTCTTCCCATGCATCAACCGCCAAGCAAAAATAGAGACACGAGGAAGCTGTAGAGAATTCCAAACCAAAGGAGCCCAAGAATTCCACTCCACTGACTTTTCATTAATTCTGAGCAGCTGCCAAGCCTCCTTGAAAGTGAGATCTAAAGCTAGATGAGATTTCCAGACTAACCTGTCGAAAGCATGACTAAGAAGAGAGATGTTTTGAAGAGAAGTTCCTAAAGCCACTGCAGCGTCCTCCGGAATGTCAGAAGGGAGGATCCAGTTCGATCCATCCCAAAGAGATGCCAGACTCTCATTGGAAGGGAAGGGGAAGGGATGGAAAATGGAAGCCAGACTGCCCAAATGAGACCAGTTATCAAACCAGACATCCACCAACTTGACAATGGCATACACAATCCATCTGTAAAAGAGTGCATGCAAACTAGTGAAGATAACCATTACAAAAGCAACCTTTATAATACAGAGTATACATATTTAGAAAAAATTATTTCTATGGCCTACATGGCTACATCGTTTCAAGGCCGGCTAAACCATAAGGCCAACAAAGCAATTGCTTTAGGCCAAAAAGTAAGACACAAAAAAAGGCCCCATAATAGCAACTGACATCATTTGAAATTTCAAAATAGAAAACTTATTAACTGTCATCCTTTTTTTTCTCCCAAAATATAACGCCTATAATAACTCTCTATTGAGAAGATACAACCAAGATTTTCATGGGGCCTTTAAAGTGTCATTTGTGCCTATTATATTTCCAAATCTGTCCCTTATATTTCTATGGCTAGGAATCCAATTGATTTTAGCACACCATTTTATTTCTAGGAGTCCATGTGTATCTAATCTCAACCATACATTCAGTCATGAACTTGTTTCACAAGCGTTTCTCATTATTTTTGTGCATCATATTTCAATAGGGGCCCATTCAGATTTGATCCACGATCTATAGCCCTAATAATAGATCTTAAAATTTAAGATAAATAATGGGCCCCTGTAGAAATTTATTCACTTGCCCACAGTGCATATGAGTACCGTGTATCTGGAACATCCAATACGTGGGGCACGCCTTTGAAGTCTATCTTGGGTGGTCATGACTCATTGTGCAGGGGGTTGGAGCCAAATAGGTAGTTGGATTTTGTGACACAAAATCTCCATGTGAGTTTTGGTGATGGGCCCAAAATTCTCATGTGGGTTTTGGAGGTGGACTTAAGATAGGTTAGCAAAACTTGAATACAAAAGCTTAATTAGTAATTTCTCATCATAAAAAACTATGAAAAATAAATTTTAAATAAAATATTTATAATAATATTAAAACATAGAAAATGCCTAATTTATTATCGTTGCTTTAGGCCTCGAATTGTCTCGATCTGGCCCTGCATCATTTATGGTTCATTGAGTCAAATGAGATAAACCATCACCATTGAAGCCCATTCCATCTATCCATTGTCAACTTCATGAGTTCTACTTTGATACTGAGATTCTACTATTCTTGTTTCTGTGACTCCAAAATTAAAGGGCCCCCAACTTGGCAAGAAACAAAATTAAAATGGAAAAAGGGCATTTGTTCATTATGCAGAAAATGCATTTAGCTACAAGTAGATTACTAGAATGAAGTCAGTGAAATGCATCAAACAAATGTGTTCATCCAAACCAGGGTTTAAAGAGGCCACTGCTATAGGCTCTTGAAACCATGTTCATCCCGAGTCTCATGCCACGAATCCTGACTCTACACAGAGCAGTAGGATACACTGCATACTAATTGCCAGGATTAGGATAGAGTCTTCTTTCTGTTTCCTAGCCAGTCATGGGTAGTGCAAGTGTTCCTTAGGTTCGCAATAGTCACTCTGTTTCTTTCTGTCCGTTCATTATAGTCCATTAGTGGGTCCAAAGCAATCCAAGGCTCATGCATGACATTGTGGCTTGCATAACATCATTCCACACTTAACAATGATATAGCAAATAGTCCTCAGAAATGAAAAATAGACACAGACAAAGCATTAAAAGTACATCAGGTCCTCATGATATATAGATACACACACAAAGTGATGAATAAAATAAAAGGATGTATAACTTAATTTGTACTAACGAGACATGAGAATAAAAGAACGCACACACAACAATGACCAATCTTTCATTCGAAATAACTTGGTCAAAAAATACATACAACGGCTGCCAAAACCACAGCAACTGCAAATGATGATCCTCCAATCCCTTCTTGTAAACCAATAGCCACAACAAGGGCTATCACCATTGCTGAATGTGATGATGGCATTCCACCAGATCCATACAGCCTCCTAGAATCCCATCTCTTCTCCTTGAACCTGCATTCTAGGATACATGTATTGACTACATAAGCAAAAAGTACAAAGAAAAATGCTGAGAACAAGAATTAAAAGAAAGAACACGCACTTGTTTCAATGCCACAAGGCCTTTCGGACTCTAAAGATATAGGAACGTTCTAAAATCACTTACCATACCAAGTGATATTGTGATTACTTAAATGGATAAAAATACCTGACTTAAATTCCATCATCTCAGAATCTCTAAAACCTAAATGAAAATGATGACTGTCAAATTTACCACAGTTTTTGACAGTTTTTTTTTGCATCTTCCAAACTTTCACAATTAAGAGGTTATTTGCATTATGTGTGAGATCATCATTATCATCATCATCAAAAACCTTAAATCCCATCAATCGGGTGTCAGCAAAAGGAGTTAAACTTCAACCCTAAAAAAAATAAATATAGATAATAAAATAAATGCAAAACCATCTTAACCCCCGGTCCCATAGTTACATTGTTCACAGTTACATTACTTCACATCCAATTTTCGAATTTGAAATCTGAGACTTGGCTTGAAAAGAAAATGGGATGGAGTAGGTTCATTTGATTCGCTTCTCAATTTGTTTAATTTGGAGTTCGAGTTCAACAAGTTCGATAAACTAATTCATCTATGCCCATACTATGAGTCCATCATTAGAGCCCATGTCTAAAATCCAGACTAACTGATCTTTACATTTCATCTGGGAGAAATTTTACTTCAATCAAGGTTGTGCTCACATCATACGATTACTTGTAAACATGGTTGTCAAAATTCTACAATTCGTATCGAATTTTATGTAAAACAATTCATATTTATACCATGAATCTCATTTCCTGGTGAATCCTTAAAATCCGATACTTTGTTTCATCGAATCTTATTGTGGGGGGAAGACTCGAATGATCCTCAGGTCGAGCCTAGATTAGGGTCGACCTGACCTGAACCTCTACTTAGGCCCAACGGTTATTCAGAGAAGGTAATATTGCATTCAATCATCACTGGAGAGCAGCAGTTACAAGAGTAAATCACGGATTTAAAGCTACACATGATGGAAGCTTCAGAGGGTTATCCGAATTGAAGAGGCAATGAAATAGCACAACGTGCGCATGAAAAAAGGAGAACGTATTCAATAAAGAAGGACGTGGGTAGAGAAGGGAAAGAATCAAGAAAGATTGATATAAAAAGGAGCAAAAAACCAGACCAATGGTGGGTGAAGATCAAAAACAAAAAAGAATACAATTAGAAAGAGATAATGGAGAAATTTCTGACTTTACCATCGGAGAATCTTCGATCGGACCAACTGATCGAGTTCTTCTGATGATTTCTTTGTGATCTAAGCAGGAACTCCCGCCCTATCAAAGATGAAACAGAGAAGACACACATTACCGAGCTAAAGGAGTACTCCTTCGCCGAGCCGAACTGCTCAGCGTCTCCACCACCGAGTTGAAGGGGCTCCCTAATTGTCGAGACCATCGCAACTGAGATCATCATCATCGAGATCATTACCGAGATCATCGCCGCCGAGATCATTCGAATCCTGTCAAGTAGGACTCACTAGCTCATCAGCTAACCAATCAAAATCAGCACTAACAATTGGCGCCGTTTGTGGGAAACGAAGGAGGGAAAATCATCCACTGACGTTTCTTCTAGCTGAAAGATATGGTAGATCAAGAGCTTGGTCTCGGATCACAGCACCAAGCTAGACGTTCTCAGTCTCAAACGGATGCAACCCAAGACAAAGATCGACGAAGACGCTCGGGAAAGGATCCTGTGGTCAATCCCTCTGGTAGACCAGATGATGAATATATTCTATATACGGACATTGATCAAACTGGTCCCATTCCAGGTAGAAAAGGACTGATCCAGTCAGAAGTGCATCGTGCTGATCCAGGCCATGCTATAATACACCCTATGTGGATAAATTGCAAAAGGGACCCCATCAGAAGTAGGATCATGCACACAAGACACTAGTTCCACTGTGGGACGTAATTGTCCGCCTAGAACAGTCTTGTAAAGAAGCTGTTCGGGACCTCACATACGGAATGAAGCAGCAAAAAGAAAAGCTCAAATGTCTGTTGTTAGAGCTGGAGACAATGAAGGAGGCCCATGGATGACCTACGAGTGTGGAGAATCTTCGGAAAGATTCAGAAACCACTCATAAAACCCGAAGAATAGAGCGTCGAGAAAGCACAGATATGCGGGGGCCTAGGAGTCACCATTTTGAATAGAAATTTCGGCCAGCTCGGCCTAAGCATAGAGCAAGAGATGAAGGAAGTAGAACCTCAAGCTGCATACCACGGAGAGAAGAGAGGTTTGAATCAGAACACGAGGCATAGAAAATGATGCTTTCCTAAGAAAAAAGACAGCCTCAAGGGCACTTGGCGAAGAAGATGTACAAGACCTGATTGAGAAGGCGTTAACAAATCAAAGACCCCATCAAGAAACCATGTTCCGAGCAAGGTACATGGGAAATGCTCAGAATTTCGTATATCCTTTTTCAAAGGAAATAGAAAAGGCTAACCCACCTCGGCAATTCTCAACCCCAAAGCTGAAGACCTATGATGGCATTTTTGATCCTTCCGACCATGTACAACATTACCTACATTCCATGGCACTATGGATCGGGAATGAATCATTGATGTGCAGGATCTTCCCCTAAAGCTTAGGAGATCTGGCCCTAAAGTGGTTCTCACGCCTGAAGCCGAGAACAATCCACAACTTCCGAGAGCTTATAGGATCCTTTGTTACCCGTTTTGTCATGAATTCCAAGCAACCAAAAGATGTTGGAGCACTGTTGTCACTTAAGAAGCAAAGTTCAGAGAGCTTGAAGGAATATAGTGCTCGCTATTGGCGTCTATATAATGAAGTAGAGGGAAGCAATGAACAAGTGGCAGTAGCTACCTTCAAGCTGGGTCTGCCAAAAGATAGTCAGCTGTGCCAGTCACTGACCAAGCGATCTCCGACCATGCAGGGTGATTTAATGGAAAGAATCGAAGAATTTGTCAAGTTTATAGAGGACATGGAGGCACCTGAGCCGAGATGGACACGTACAGCAGATAAGGGATCTAAGAAGAAGAGACAAAGGGAGTTCGGGGAGGTTGCTGATAGGAGAATGGGTCGTGCCGAACCCACAAGGGCAACTTATGAGGGGATATATACAATTTTCAAAGATCCAATATATCGGATCCTCACACAGATCAAAGAGAAACCCTTCTTTAAGAGGCCTCCGAAGATGATCGGCGACCCTGGACACAGGAACCCCAATATTTGGTGCTCTTATCACCGAGAGAATGGCCATTTGATAGAGAATTGCAGGATGCTCAAGCAACATCTGGAAGACTTAGTCAAGGAAGGACATTTGAGGGAGTATGTAGAAGATACACGCCCAAAGAAGAACTGGGAGAGCTCAGTTCGAAAAGAAGCCAAAAATTCTACAGAAGAAGAAGGGCCTGTTGGGGTGATAGATGTTGTACATGGAGCAATCAATCAGACTAAAGTAACGACTCAATTTGTCAGGACGTAGAGAAAAATGGCTGCACATCTGAAGGAGGTATATCAGATGAGTGCCGAACCGAGCTTGGTCAGCAAATCTGGAAGAGGCAAGTCGGTGATTTCATTCTCCGATGAAGATCTTCGAGATGTGGTGCAGCCCCACAATGATGCTTTTGTGATAACTCTGCGAATACAGGAACACGATGTCCGAAGAATGCTGATAGATCTAGGAAGCTCGGCCTAATGCACTCTGATCTAAAGCCAACCTCAATACCCCTGTTTGGCTTCAGTGGCCAAGCAGTGCACCCCCTTGGTGTTATAACAGTGCAAGTTGGGGCAGATCCTGTTCGCCTAGATATGGAATTTCTAGTAGTAGATGTGCCATCTCCCTATAATGTCATCATGGGCCGAACATGGATTCATCGTATGAGGGTAGTACCATCAACTTATCATCAAAGGTTGCGATTTCCAACAATGAAGGGGACCATGGAGATCAGAGGAGACCAAGCAGTTTCTAGAAGTTTTTTGATCGCGGCGATAAAAGGAAAAATGAAGAAGATAGATGATGAAGATTTAGGTATGGTCAAAAAGTCCGACCGCAAATAGTAGTCAAATTCAGGTCAGACAGAAAAGGAAGAATCATGCGCCGACCTGACTAACCAAGCAATGGAAGAATTGAAAAAGATTGCTGTACATGGAGGGATTCCAAAAACATACTGGATGATTGGGACGTCAATGATCAAGGAGGAACAAGAGAGCTTGATTCAATTTCTCGATCAAAATTATGATGTTTTTGCATGGACTCCATACGAGATGCTAGGAGTTGATCACGAGGTTATCAGTCATAAGCTTGGCGCAGATCCAAGGATAAAGCCAGTGATGCAGAAACAAAGAAAACTTGCACCTGCAAGAGGTAGACAAGCTGTTGGAAGCAAATGCAATTCAAGAAGTCCATCACCCATAATGGCTATCCAATACGGTGGTCGTTCCAAAGAAGGACAAAAAATGGAGAGTATGCGTGGACTTCACCAACCTGAATAAAGCTTATCCCAAAGATAGCTTATCTTTACCAAAAATTGATCAGTTAGTGGACTCCATAGCAGGCCATGAACAAATGAGGTTTTTGAATGCGTACCGAGGGTGCCACCAAATCGCAATGGAGGAGGCCGACCAAGAAAAAACATCATTCATAACACCAAAGGGCACCTATTGTTACAAAAGAATGCCCTTTGGACTTAAGAATGCGGGGGCAACATACTAGAGGTTGATAGCAAAAATATTCGAAGATCTGATTGGGAACACAATAGAAGCTTACATTGATGATATGGTAGTCAAGAGCAAACAAAAAATTACACATGAACAAGATTTGAGCTTGGTCTTCAGTATCCTGCGAAGGTACAAGCTCAGGCTGAATGCTTCAAAATGTTCATTTGGTGTCAGCTCAGGAGAATTTTTGGGATACATTGTAACCCAGAGAGGAATTGAAGCCAATCCTGACCAAATTCAGGCAGTTCAGAAGATAGAACGACCTAACTCAAGAAAAGAGGTGCAGAGGCTAAGATGTATGCTTGCAGCCTTAAACCATTTTTTATCAAGAAGCTCGGATAAATGCCGACCAATGTTCCTCGCTCTAAAAAGGAAGGTAGATAAGATATGGGACGAGCACTGTGATGAGGCCCTAGCACAAATCAAGCAGTAATTGAGCTCCCCCTGTACTCTTTATTCCTGGCCCAGGAGAAGAATTTATTCTGTATCTGGCAGTATCTGAACATGCGGGCAGCGCGGCCTTGATGAGGAATCAGGGAAAACAGCACCTACGTATTTATTTTGTCAGTAAGACCTTATTAAATGCTGAAACAAGGTACCTGCCTCTGGAAAAGCTCGCCTTGGCATTGGTGAGCGCAGCACGAAAGCTCCGGCACTACTTCCAAGCACACACAATCAAGGTTCTAACTGAGCATCCATTACAAGCAGTCTTGCAAAAAGCCGACCTGTCTGGGAGGATGGTGAAATGGGCGATTGAGCTTGGCGAGCACGATATAAAGATAGCCCCAAGAAATGCCATAAAGGGACAAGTAGTAGCTGAATTTACACAGAAAGAAGAACTGAAGCAAAGAAAAATTATCTTGGAAACTAATGAGGAGTGGCAGCTATATGTGGATGGTGCATCCAATTCATGAGGTTCAGGAGCTGGCATGATATTCATCACACCAGAAGGAGCAATAATTGAAAGAGCTATAACCCTTGGCTTTTTAGCATCAAATAACGAGGCGGAATATGAAGCCCTCTTGTCAGGACTCCGAACTGCAAAAGAACTTGGAATCATGAGGCTCACGATTCATTGCGACTCACAACTAGTTGCTAATCAACTCATTGGAGAATATACAGCTCGTGATGATAGGATGGCCGCATGCGTCGCTGAGGCACAGCGTCTAATCCAGGAGGTCGATGATATCAAAATCAAGCAGATTGGTCGAGAAGAAAATGTACATGCTGATAGCTTAGCCAGCTTGGCCACGATGATAAAATCCGAACTAAGGAGGGAAGTTATGGTTGATTTCCAATCATCACCAAGCATAAAAAACTAGAGAGTCATGTGTGTTGAACATGAATCAGAAGGTCCGAATTGGATGACACCAATAGCTGATTACTTGAAAGAAGGATCTTTACCAAAAGACAAAAAAAAGCTACAAGGTTAGAAGGAAAGCAGCTAGATTCTGGTTATCACCAGAAAATCAGTTATACCGATGATCATACTTAGGTCCTTATTTACAATGTGTAAGTCCTGCCAAGGTGGAGGACATGTTGTGGGAAATTCATGAGGGATCCTATGGAGGACACATCGGCGGAAGAAGTTTGGCTCACCGAGCAATGTCACAAGGATACTGGTGGCCTTACATGCAGAAAGACGCTCTCAAATTTGTGCAGAAATGTGAGAGATGTCAACTTTTCGGCAAGGATATTCATCAACTTGCCGAGCTACCGAACTCAATCATAAGCCCATGGCCGTTCGACAAGTGGGAAATTGACTTTGTCGGTCCCATGCTGAGATCAGCAGGTAATTGTCAATTCTTAATTGTTGCCACAGATTACTTTACCAAATGGGTAGAAGCTGAGCCCCTAGTTCAAATTCGGGAAAGTGGTGCCAAGCAGTTTGTATGTAAAAATATCATTACTAGGTTCAGGATACCAAAGGCATTGGTTACCGACAATGGCAAGTGAAAGTCCAAGGGATCCTAACCCTGGGGGGGGGGGGGGGTGAATAGGGTGATCTACACTTAGTGACTAATTATGACCAATTTTAATTACTTTACAATTAACTAGTCACATGTGATGATTAACATACATTATGCGGAAGCTTAAACAAAACAATCACCACAAAACAGTCACCACGACACAAAGATTTATAGTGGTTCGGCCTCAATGCCTACATCCACTACCGGCTTGTGACTCAACACCCCACCGGATTTCCACTAAGTATGCTTTTCTTTAGGCTAAGCAATAACCTCTACAACTATGCTTTTCTAGGCTAAGCAATAACCTTTACACAATGCTTTTCTTAGGCTAAGCAATAACCTTTACACGTAGAAGATTTTCTCTCAAGAAGGTGTCTTCACAAACACTCTAAGAGATTACAATTTAAGCTTAAATAAATTGCCTCTAAATAGCCGGATATGAAATTGTAAAACAAACTCACACAACACACTAAGAAATGCAAAGATGAATGCTCATGAGGTGTGCGAGTGTAGAACTTCAATCAAGATAAAATTAAGTCCAATGAATTTTATGCTTAAAGCATTTCAAAGTTTAAAGCACATAAAAGATATGATTGAAGTCAAATGCAAATCACTTGAACAATTACAAACTTGTGAATGATATGAAAATCTAAAGATCACAAGTTGTATGAAAATGATTAAAACTAATAAAGTGATGCATGTGCAATGTTGTTTTTTAAAAAAAAAACTAATTTAACTAAGGTTTAAATGTATGAAAACAACAAAGAAGATTCAAACAAGAAATAGAATCATGCTAAAGAGGAAATCAAAGATTTTCATAAAACATGAATCTAAGTGAAGAATCCTATGATATAAAATCAAAGATTAAAGGAAGTAGAGGATTCAACACATCATAGTTAATATGCTTAAAATCATTTACCAATAATTTAGACAAAGCATAAAACATATGATTAACAAAAGGCAAAGCTTACTTGGTGGTTTAACTTCATTAATCCAAGCTTTAGCTTTTCCTAATGACCCATTAGCCTTCCTTAGCTCTTCCCCTTTCTTTGGCCTCAAAACTCCTCAAGAAGGGCTTAAAAATCATCAACTTTGGCCAAAGGAATGAGCTTGCTTTTATAGAAAAAAGCTGCCAACGGATACCTGTCGGTCAGCCGACAACAAGGTGTCGGTCGACCGACAACAAGGTGTCTCGCATGCAACGGTCATATTTTTTGAAAGTTTTCTGACCCATATGCACTTGTCGGTTGACCGTCATTTGTCGGTCGACCGACAAGGGACCGAAAGCACAAAAATGTTGAAAATGTTGCTGTCTGGTTTTGGAACCAATGAGTTCTCGGTCTTACATTTTAGCTGACCGACAGAGAAGGTCTGAAATTTGTAGCTCTCTGGAAATGGAACCGACAGAGCCTCTCGGTTGGCCTCGGTTCCACTATCGGTTGACCGACACCTTGTCATTGGTTGACCGACAGCCTTAGACAAAAATCCCAACTTTACATATTTTAGAGTATTTTCTAGAGGGGATTTTTGGGCCATTTAACCAAGCATGGAAACATGATTTAAACCAATCCAAGTGCTTTAAAATCATGAAACAGAAAATGCCATAAAAGATTTGAAACTTTAAAACAATGGCTAGCTTGATTTGTAAAAAGTCTTTTAAAAAACAAATGCATCCAAGATTTAAATCCAAAACATGCATGAAACATTATTTTTTCAAGTCTTAAAAACAATGCATGTGTAAATCAAGATTTCAAGATTTTCTAAATCAATGCATGTGTGAAAACTCAAATGATGATTAAAATGATAATGCATCCATCAAATTGCAATACACAAAATTCCTAACAGGCAATTCGAAGGGAAAGCATTTAGGAGCCTATGTGAGCAATATAGCATCAGACATCATTTCTCAACTCCTGTTTATCCACAAAGTAATGGCCAAGCAGAAAGCTCCAATAAAACCCTACTGGATGGAATAAAAAAGAGGTTGGACAAAGCAAAAAGGAGATGGACAAATGAACTCCCTAGTGTCCTATGGGCTTATAGGAAAACTCCGAGAAGATCAACTAGGGAAACTCCTTTCTCTCTTGCATATGGGATGGAAGCTGTAATTCCATTAGAAATTGGATTGCCAACCATGAGAACAGAGGCTTATGACCATGAACAGAATAAAGGAAGAATTGCCGAACATCTGGACATGATCGAAGAGCGAAGAGAGCAAGCACTGATCAAATTGGCCACTTACCAGCAACAACTTGCTCGAAGCTATACGAAGAAAGTTCGCATTCGAATATTCAAGGTCGGAGATTTGGTTTTAAGGAAAATACTTCCTAATACCAATGCTCCTAGCCACGGCAAGCTCGGACCGAACTGAGAAGGACCATACAGAGCCACCTCGGTTGGTGGAACAGGGGCATATCACTTGGAAACACTTGAAAGGAAAGCACTAGCAAGGCCATGGAATATATTAAATTTAAAAAAATTTATATTTTTAGGCATTTTTTTATCTGAAGAAAGCTATCTTGTACCAAGAATAGAATTGAAATTTTATTTTCAATCTTTATGCCAAAGAATTCGGATATCTTATACATATTGCATATTACGTGAGACATTTTCAAGACACCAATATTATCTTAGTTTTGATAAACATATAGGCTAAGGACCTTGGTCGTATGCATCTTGGTGCTCGGTCTTACGTATCTCGGTCTTATGCACTCGGCCTTTGCATCTCGGTGCTCGATCTTATGCAACTTGGTCTTATGCAACTCAACCTTTGTATCTCGGTGCTTGATCTTATGCAACTGGGTCTTATGCATCTCGGCCTTTACATCTCGGTGCTCGATCTTATGCAACTCGGCCTTATGCATATCGGTCTTATGCATCTTGGCCTTTTGCATCTTGTTTCTCGATCTTATGTAACTCGACCTTATGCATCTCGGTCTTATGTATCTTGGCCTTTTGTATCTCGGTTGTCGATTGTTGAGACCAAAAATGTCACTTTGCCCCTTCAACATCAAGAAAGCTACATGAAGTCGCAGCCTACCACAAATGGGCTATGCTACTTCTCAAAAAATCAAATCTTGTCATAATCAAATAAAAACTGCAAGATCCTTCAAGAAAGCCAAGAGAGGAGTACACAAGAAGTTTTGGGCCATTCCAAAATCATTTGGCCTAACTTCACTCCTCTGGCAGCTGAACAGTAGCTCCCGGCGGCGACAGCATCGAAGACACCAAATCTTCGATCAGAGCCTGTGGATGGTCTCAAAATACGTCCAAAAGGCTCCACGTCCAGTTCCAAGTCAAACCGACAATGTTTGACCCTTCATCACCCTCAAACAACAGAATTAAGCCTCTCGGCAATGAGAACCACCGAGGCGACCACTCATAAAAAAAAGCACATGGCCAGCTTCAAGATGCTTACAAAAGGGCTACACGTCAAGTTTTAGGTCATTTCGACAACATTTGACCAGACCTTGACTCTCGAAAGCCAAATTAGGCCTCTCAGCGGCGAAGCTCCCCAGGACCATGGTTTCTAAGACAGAACCTTTGGATCATCTCAAAATGACTCCAATAGGTTCCCTGTCAAATTTCAGGTCAATCGGACATAGGTTGACCACACATCAAAGTGCGACATCCTCCTCGCGACAGAATCAAGTCTACTTGCGACAGGACCCCACACACCTTCAAAACTCAAACAAAAGCCTATGGTTGGTCCTATTTATTGCTCAGAAGGCTTCACCTCAAATTTCAGGTCATTCTGACATCGTTTGACCTAGTGTTGGCTTCTGACGGAAAATCGGCAGCTCTATGAGACAATGTCTTCGGCTTTTCCAAAAAATTGGAAACTTTGCACTCCAAAATGCAAGGATTCTTGTCAAGTTTTCTACAGGGAAATCAAGCCAACAAATGTGAAAAAATGTCAAGAAAAATACAGAAAAAAAAAAGAATCGAAAAAAACATCAAAATGGCAGCAAAACGGGGACCAAAGGGGAAAATTCCCCCCAAGGTTGCAGCCCGCGACCCTGGCCCAGGGTCGCCGGTGACCATGGATGTATGGTCGCTGGCGACCATGGAGATCCGGGTCGCCGGATTTTCCTCGGAAGGCCCGTTTTCCATCCTTTTTCGCGTTTCGAAGCTTCCAGCCCCTGTGATTTTCCAAAATTCATACTTTTGAGGCACCGAATCCGTCTACATCCGTCAAAATCATGGATCTGTATCCAAGAGTATCAAAATCATCATTGATCGCCAACCGGTCGACCAAAAAGTGCACTTTCTACCCGATCTATTGAGAAATCGACAGGATAGAAGTCACCGGCCCACTGTTAGCAATCAATGTCTGAAGTTACATGGTCATCCGATGTCAATCAACATGAAGATCCATCGATGATCATTGCCAGAAGAATCCTGAAAGACGCGGCATGACCCGCGACTCTTCGACTGCTCGGCGACCACTTAATGCAGTTAATTGACTAGCTTTATTGCAGTCATTAATTCATTACTTTGGATGACCCAATCAGAAGCAAACAAATAGGAGTTACAAGACAATTGATTCATGTCATTTAAACCATGAAACTCCTGCCATCATGGTGATTAAAGGCGATTAAATGCTCTTAATCTCCACCGGCCAATCAGAAGCCAAGGAAAAGGAGTTACAAAATAAAGAATTCAATATTGTAACTCCTTCCTTTATGTAGCTTTATGATAATTAAAGCTCATAAACTCTCCTAAATGGCTATAAAAAAAGCCTATAAATAGGAGAGCACTCCAAGAATTCCAGATAACTTCGAAAGTTCAGAATCAGATCAGCTTCCAAGCACAAAAAATCCAGAAGAAGAAAGAGAGAATACTCTGCTGAAGTTCTGCACCGGCCACTACTACAAGGTGATAAAAGTCTCTTGGGAGGTACCCCCCCCAAGGTCCTTGCCTTATCCTTCTATCTCCAATGGCTTAGACATGGCTTTTCAGCTCATCTACTTATCTTTTTATTGGACATAAGACCTCCTCTTGGTCTTTGTCCTCTAAAAGTCCGAGGTCATAGCCAAGCCAAGTGAATCAAAAGCATCCTCTGTTCTCATCTGCATGGATGATGGCGAAGTCCACATACGACTTGCGACCGTCAATCTGAACGAGTCCCCCATAATCTCCTGAGAAGTTAGATCTTCCTTTTCTTACTTTTCATTGTAGTTTGTATTTTTTTAAAAGAGACAAAAATCACAACTCTTGTCTTTCATTATTGATAAGAATTGTAAATCGGCTATAAACGCCAAAAATCGGCTATAAATGCCAAAAATCGATTATAAACGCCAAAATCGGCTATAAATGCCAAAAATCGCCTTTCAAAGCAAACATCGCCTTTTACGACAAAACAAATGAAATCGTCTTTTACGACATTTCAAAAACTTGTCTCTTTTCTTAAATATATGTGAAATGGAAGTTTGAAAGAAGTTGATTTCCTTTTTACTTGCGATGGTCGGTCTCCGGATCACTACTTGTAATTCCAAGTAAAATAGAAAATCTGGCACACCCACAAAAAAAAATGTTGATGCTCGCTTTTGCCCTCCGGGCGCGAAAGAGTTGGATTAAACGGACTCCCATGTCCGCCGACCTTGGTAGCTCCCGAGCATGAAAAAGCGTGGTCCATCAAGCTGGCACACCCGGTGGGACTCGTTCATTTGAGAATACAATGCTTGGAAATGAAATATTTGCATATCATATTTTCGATCTATGCTTATACTTCTTTTCCGAATTCCTTGGCTACTTTCTAGTTGGTGGCCTATGTTGGATTTCGCATCTAAAAAAAAATGAGATGAGATTTTTTGGAAAATTTTAATTCTATCGTTGAGTTTATTTCCACTCTTTCTCTTAAAAAAAATTAGATTTCTTAGTTTGGATTCAAAATTGAGAAACTTTGATCCTGTCCGTTTCGTCTCTATGCTCATAGAAATGTTGAGCCGGTTTGAATTATGGAAATGGCCATCGTTTCTCTTCGATGAGTTCATTAGGGATCTTAAAAAAAATCAGATTTCTCAGTTTGGATTCAAAATTGAGAAACTTTGATCCTTTCTGTTTCGTCTCTGTGCTCGTAGAAATGTTGAGTCGGTTTGAATTGTGGAAATGGCCATCGTTTCTCTTCGATGAGTTCATTAGGGATCTTAAAAAAAAATCAAATTTCTCATTTTGGCCTCAAAATTGAGAAACTTTGATCCTTTCCCTTTTGGGCATTGGCGCTCGCAGAAATTGTTGAGCCCATGTTTGAATCAAGGACTGGGCCATCGTTTCTCTTCGATGGATCTGTTAGGGATCTAAAAAAAAACATAGACCACTAAGGTTAAACCAATTGCGTTCTTTGATCACGATTGATTTAAGAAAAGCCTTGTCTAGAGTGTGGAGACATTTTGACTGTTCTAGGCAAGGGTCCTCCAAACGGGTTCATTAAGTAATCCAACCATTACCTGGGGGCTATGCTATCAATTGAGGTTTCATAGGACCGGGTTAGGAGGCCTATGTGTACTCTCTCATCTTTCAATCTTTAAAATTAAAAATATTTAAAATAAAAAAATATTAATAAAAAAGACTTTTAAAAAAATATTAAAAAAAATAAACATAATTTTTTTAAAAAAAAATAAAAAGTAAAATCTTAAAAAAAAAACTTTCGTCACCTTTGGGTTCAGTTTTGAGAAATTCCGGTCTCTTCCCTTCTGGGTACTAGCGCTCGTAGAAATTGTTGATCTTGTATTTGGATCGGAACACCATTTGCTGTCTTTGACAAATCCGATCTTGACCTTTAAAAAAAAAACTCTCATCAATTTGGATTCAGATTCAAGAAATTGTGGGGGCACTGGTGCTCGCAGAAATTGTTGAGCCTGTGTTCGGATTGTAATACCATTTTCTCTATTTGATGAAATCAATCTAGACCTTTTAAAACAGAGAATTTCATCTCATAGATGCGATCTCCAAACATTTGTGCCTGGCGGTACTGGTACGCCCTTTCAGGGTCTACTGTATATGTGACCAGGACATTTGTAACTCCAACCCTATATTCTTCTTACCTCGAGCAAGCCCTGCTTCTCGATAAGTCAAATTTAGGTTTACAATTGCTTCTAGCAGTCACTGGAACGCTCATTCTGGGCTCACCATACTTGCAATCAGAGCAATTGTACCATCTATGGCCTTTTGCCTTCATGTCGTTTAGGTCGGACCATGTCCCTCAAGCAATTTGAAAAGACAAAACCATAGAATTTCCCATTTATGATCATTATATTCTTGTGATTACCAATGGATGTGGTCTTGTTTCAGAATTTTTTTGAAAAAACTAACAATGACAGCTTCCTTGACCATTATTTTCGATGAGAATAAGCACCAACTCATGCTTCAATAGATGCAAAACACACGCACTCATAAGCGCACTGTCAGCTGCCGAAGCGTCAATTCCCTCGGTAACTCTCTGAATTCAGGGTCGACCTCGACTCCCCGGATTATCATCTTTGGGACGTTGGGACCATTCCCACTTCCCGAAGAAGAAACCGCGCCTGCCAAAAAGCAGAAGGTCGCCTCTCAACGTGTCATACTGTCAAGGTTGCAGCATTTTGATATAGTAGTTTTATGGACTCAATCCAGTAGATGATATAATAAATTGATTAATTTCTTTATTTATCAGTATATTCATGCTTTCCTTTCATGAGATGAATGGTGATTTATTATATACTTGCACATAACCAATATGAATGACATGATGGTTCATGAGATGAACCAGAGTCCATAAGTGTATTAGATGTAACACATGTGTATGGATGAGATCCACATACGGGAGGTTTGTGTGGCAAATCTTATACTTAAATATCTTCACAACTAGTGATGAGACTGGATGTGACGCCCCGGAGTCCCACATCGACTATAGAGAGGAAAGTGATTGGGATTATATGTAGAGCTTACACCCTTGCCTTGCATGAGGCCTTTTGATGGGTTGAGGCCCATCAGAAACAAAATCGTGAGGCCAGTGGGCCAAAACGGACAATATCATGCATGGGTACGGGTTAGGGCGTTACACTGGATATCTCATACTGACAAGGTTGCAGCACTTTGATCACTATGAGATAGTGTGATTTATCTCCATCATCAGAATGGAAGATTCTGGATCATAGTGCTGATACATTGGATGTATTGAAGGACCATCAGAAGCACCTTATAAACACTGTCTTTACTTTAAGGACTGCTCTCATAATTCCCTAGCAATAGGCTCTCAATCCTGAGACATTAATGAACTCAAGTTTCTATCTATTCATTTGCTTTGAGTCAGCAATGAGTGAGGCCAACAGTAGGTCAACACCTCGGTGATTTGGGTACGTGGTACTAGAGCTGTGGGAACATTCAATGGTCAAGAATGAATCTATCTCTAATATCCTCTTGTGCCAATTAATGGATTTATCATTGGTAAGTGCGCACCCATTCTGATTAAGAGTTAACTGGAAAGGTACAATGATCATTATAATTAATTGGGGCTCAAGGATAATAAGATATAGATCTTAGTTTGGAAGACAAGTCCAATTGATCCATGGATATTGATAGAGGGTCCTACTTGTGGTAATGTGGAAGTCTAGGGTCTTCTATGTAATATTCCTAAGACTGGAGTTCAATTGCATTTCTATAGTGGAGTTATTTACAATTAACTGTGGGCCCAGAATACACATGAGATGTGGGGTCGCGTGTCCCAGTTGGAGCCAGCTTTCTAAGGAATCCCTAGTGGTCCCCACGCTAGACCAAATTATTAGAAAGTATCTAATTATAGTTGAATTCTAAAAGAAAAGTTACTATTTCTATTTGAAGTGAGACTTATAATAGTGGTAATAGTAAACTTACTAATTTTAGTAGAAGTGAGACTTCTATTTTAATTAGAAAGGAATTAGAAAGTTACTAATCATATTTGATGTGAGACTTCTAATTATGATATGGTAAGTTACTAATTATTTGGAAGTAAGACTTCTAATGGAAATTAGTAAGTGAGGCTTGCAAAAGCTATTAATAGAGGAGAACTATAGGGCTGGACATCCATGCATAATTCCACATTGGGATTCACGCCCAAGAGGGTCCTGCTTCTAGTGTTGGACGTCCACTTCCCTTGTGTGCAAGAGTTGCACATGTTTTTCTTCTTCTCCCTCTTCTAGTTCTCTTTCTAGTTCCATCCTTTGAGTTCCTAGTAGTTTTCTCTTGGAGATCCCACCATCTTCTTGAGAAAAAGAGAATCTGATACGGGTCATAGCGTGGAAGATCAAGAGGTCTTGAAGATTGCTAATTGATTATTGAAAGTGTTTCATCATTAAAGAAAGACGCAACTTCTCCATTAGAGCACAACCGAGCTCCAAAGGTATAATCTACTTCCTTACATGTTGTAGATTTATTTGTAGCTTATTAGTTGCTATTTCTATCTTTTAGATAGATTGTTTTACTGATCATGATGGTTGAGATTGAGGACATGGATCCTGGATTGGATTTTAGAGCCTTCTGGATAATTGATCCCTGCATCAACTGGGTCAACAGTTTTTGAAACCTATCCTTGAGGCCCACCCTATTTCCAACAATTGGTATCAGAGCCTTACCTCATCTCTAATCATGTTAGATCAGTAAGCTTGATCTAATCTTTACATGAGATGCGAAGAGGATAGATCAAGGGCTATGTACGGATCAGTTTTGATGGTTTTGCTTGGATAATTAGTGAATCCATATTTGGATAGTCACAAAAGGGTTTAACAATGATGGAATGATGGTAGGAAGTCATTGGGAGTCTTCAGAAGAGTTTTGGAGATGTTTGGATATGAAATAGAAAAACCCAACCTGTAGATCTCCGTCAGGTCGGTCGACCAAACCCTTTGGTCGGTCGACCGAAGACACTGACACAGCAGATCTCAGTTTCAATTTTTGTTTCGGGGAGCTGCCCGCTGGGCCCCTGAGAGCTGACTGGGGAGCTCGAACCCCGCCGGGGGACACCCTCGGACCCCCTCTGCGAAGTGCATGATTTAAAGTAGTGGCAATTTTGGCATCTTGTCTTTCCATTGTTGTTTGGTAACCCGATTTTGTAAATTGCTTTGCTAGTATGAGATACTAACATGCAGGTTATCATGTCCTCTCCATTTGACCCACAAGTCTTTTACTTTCTTTTATGGTTGAATGTTTATTTTTGGCAAGCTGTAAAGGGCATCATGGTTTCCTTGGTTTCCCGGTTTAGGGCAAGGCATGGTGAAATTCCCTATGAGCTTTTTTTATTTCCATTAATAGATTACCATGTAAGTCTCATCGTAGAGACATGAATTTATGTAATTTTCTAAATTTGTAAATTCTGGCGATGTCCAAGACGAAGAAGGAAAGTATTGTTGGACTCCTAATCAAAGAGTTTGGAGATTACCAAAAGAGATTTGGAGTTTCCCAAAGAGTTTGAGGAATTCCAAAGTTTCGGAAAGTCTAGAAGTCCAAGAAGTCTATTCCGCTTAGGCCATGTGGAGGAGAGTACTAGTTTCTAATTTTAGCGTTTTCTATTTATGGATGAATGCTTCATTTAGAATGTTTCCAAATCTGATCCAAATATAGCAAGTTACTAAAATTGGTCAAATCAAATTAATTTTTGGAAATAGTTCTAATTAGTGTTGATGGCCCATGAGATGGACACATTGGTAACACTAATTTAAGAAACTGGACTTTCCTTAAAATAACTTGACTTGGAACCAGTCTTAGATCATATCATGAGATGATTCATATATTTATATATGTGAGCCCTAATACTTTAAAAGGAAATCCTCAATTCAAAATATAAAGTGGGAGCGGGGCATTTAAATTGAGAAATCCCCACGGTTTTCCACCATAGGTCCATTGTAAGGAAAGTATTAGCCTCACGCCACCAAGAGTATAGCCGTTCCTTTGGAGGGCTTTTACCTGTCTAGTTACTAGATATGGATCTCTTATGGATAGTGTTGGTGAGATGGGGTGGGGGCTTACTCCCCTAGGAGGAGCTGTCCACAACGGTTGTCATGCAATGCTAGTTGGTGGGTCACACTTAACTAAAATAATGATGTAGTATCCCCTAGGATTTGCCTCATGTATTTTAGAAACCAAAGCTAATCGGGAGTCATACATTATTTGGTATGAGATACCTAGATGATAATGAATGATGGGGATCATGGAAAGTTAGTCTTAATTCCAATTTTGACGAACTTTGATCCGCACCAATCCAAGGACATTCGCACTCCCCTTGGAGGCATGCCCTAAGGGATTGGGACTCCGATGTATTCTAAATTCAGTGCTTATGAGGATTCCCACATGAATTTGATAAAAAACTAAACCCTAATGTCATTTATATTCTTTCATTGAATGTATGGTAATGTGCTTTAATTTATACAGCATGAATTCGAATACTTTCAATCCATTTGCGACCATCCTCAACCAGAATAAGTTGATGGGATCCAACTACTAGACTGGAAAAGGAATCTGGATATAATCCTAACAGCTTCAAGATGCAAATATGTCCTTACTATACCCTCCCTTCTTGAGCCCGAGCCTGAGCCTGATGCACCACAGGATGTGAAGGACCTTTACACCAAGTGGACCAAAGACAATGAGATCATTAGATGTTTTATTTAGGCATCCATGTCTAGTGTTTTGCAAGATCAACATCAATCCTATAAGTCAACATATGATATTATATCAAACTTAAAGGAGATTTTTGTAGAACAGGTTAGGCCTACTAGGCAGGCTGCTAGGAAAGTGCTGATAAAGACTAAGATGGCTGAGGGAACCCCAGTGCAAAAACATTTGTTAAAAATGATGTTGGCATTGGATGAGTTAGATGTACTGGGGGCTACGATTGATACAGAATCGCAGATCGACATGATCATTCAATCACTACCGGACTCATTCAAACATTTCGAGATCAATTGTAATAAATTGGAAATGACCATAGCTGAGCTGTCTCGCCAGCTGTAGTGTTTGAGGAAATCATGAAGAAAAGACCAACTGCCCTCATGACAGAAAAGTCATTTGCTAAGTCTAAGCCAAAAGGCAAAGACCGTGATAGCAAGAAGAAATCTGTCGTCAAAGGTCCTAAGGTGGAGAACGGATCTACTAGTGGTGTGGCCAAGGCCAAGGATACGGGAAATAAGGAAAAGTGTTTCCACTGTCGTATGACAGGACATTGGAAGAGGAATTGTCCGGTTTTTCTGTCAAAGGAAAGGACCTTAGGTATGATTGATTCACTTGTTTATGAAGTTAGTCTTGCAACTAGTACTTTAGAATCATGGTTTGTAGACTTCGGTGTAACTAATCACATATGTAATACGTTGTAGGAGCTACAGGTAACTAAGAGGATTAGTGACGGAGAAATCATTGTTAACCTAGGATCGGAAGCCAAGGCAGAAGCAGTGTCAGTGGGAGAAGTAACTTAGTTGCTTTCAGATATTAAATTGATTTTATTAGATACATTATATGTACCATTTTAAGACGGAATTTTAATTTCTAGTATGATGAATAAGAGTTATTCTGTTACTTTTGGTAATTAAATTGTCTTAAAGAGGAACGGTGCTCTTATATATTCCGACAAGGTAATCAATGGCCATTATTTGTTTAAACCCCATAATGTGTGAGATACATGACACTGATGTTAATAATAGACCATCATTAAAGAGGTAGTCACCTTCATCTAATCCAACAAACCTTTGGCACCCAAGAGGCTAGGTCATATAAACCTAAATAGGATTAACAGGATAGTGAAAGATGGTATCTTGCCTTCATTGGTGGTAGAACCAATGTCTGTCTGCAAGTCTTGTCTGGAAGGCAAAATGACCAAAAGACCCTTATTCATCTAAGGGTAGTAGGGCCAAAGATTTATTGAAGTTAGTGTATACTTGTTGATACCAAAAATGTCACTTTGCCTCTTCAAGATCCAAAGAGCTACATGAAGTCGCAACCTGCCATAAATAGGCAATGCTGCTTCCAAAAATCAAATCTTGTCAGAATCAAACAAAAACTGCAAGATTCTTCCAGACAGCCAAAAGAGGAGTACACAAGAAGTTTCGGGCCATTTCAAAATCATGCTCCACGTCAAGTTCCGAGTCAAACCGACAACGTTTGACCCTACATCAACCCTCGAATAGCTAAATCAAGCCTCTCGGCGGCGAGAACCACTGAGGCCATTACTCATCAGATAGAGCACATGGACGGCTTCAAAATGCTTATAAAGGGCTACACGTCAAATTTCAGGTCATTTCCACAACATTTGACCATACTTTGACGCTCGGAAGCCAAATCAGGCCTCTCGGACGGCAAAGCTCTCCGGGACCATGGTTTCCAAGATAGAGCCTATGGATCATCTTAAAATGACTCCAATAGGTTCCCTGTCAAATTTCAAGTCAATCGGACATCGGTTGACCGCACATCAAACCGCGACATCTTCATCGCGACAAAAAGCAAGTCTACTGGTGATAGGACCCCAAACGGCTTCAAAACTCAAACAAAAGCCTATGGTTGGTCTTATTTATTGCTCAGCAGGCTTCACACCAAATTTCAGGTCATTCCGACATCGTTTGACCCACTTTCAGCTTCTGACGGAAAATCGGCAGCTCTGCGCGACAAAGTCTTCGGCTTTCTCAGGAAATTGGAAACTTTGCAAAATAAAATGCAAGGATTCTCATCAGGTTTCCTACAAAGAAATCAGGCCAATAAATGGTCAAAATGTCAAGAAAAAATACAGAAGGAAAAAGAATCGAAAAACAGCAAAACCGGACACAAAACGGGACACAAAGGGGGGAAAACCCCCCCAGGGTCGCCGGCGACCTTGGAGCCCGGGGTCGCCGGGAAGGCCCCGGAAACCCCGGTTTTCGCCGTTTTTTCATAATTCGAAGAGCCCAGCCTCTGGTACTTTCCAAAATTCATGCTTTTGAGACACCAAGTCCTCTGACATCCGTCCAAAACACGGGTCAATCATCAAGAGTATCGAAAACAATATTGATCGCCACCCGGTCAACCAAAAAAAAGTGTGCTTTCTACCTGACCGATCGAGAAATCGACAGGACAGATGGCACCGACCGCTGTTGGCAACAAACACCTGAAATTACATGGTCATCTGATGTCGATCTACATGAAGATCCATCGAGATCATCGACAGAAGAATCCCAAAAGACGTGGCACGGCCCGCGACTCTTCAGCTGCTCGGCGACCACTTAATGCGATTAATTGACTAGCTTTATTACAGTCATTAATCCATTTCTTTGGACGGCCCAATCAGAAGCAAGCATTCGGGAGTTACAAGTCAAGAGATTCATGGCATTTAACCCATGAAACTCCTCCCATCATGGCGATTAAAGGCGATTAAATGCCCTCAATCTCCTCCGGCCAATCAGAAGCCAAGAAAAAGGAGTTACAAAATAAAGAATTCAATTCTGTAACTCCTCCCTTTATGTAGCTTTATGACAATCAAAGCTCATAAACCCTCCTAAATGGCCACCTAAAAAGCCTATAAATAGGAGAGCTCTCCAAGAAGAAAGGGACAGACAACGAAAATCACAGACAGAAGCACAGAAATTCAGAGAAGGAAAAGAGAGAAAACTCTGCGGAAGTTCTACACCGGCCACCGCTACGAGGTGACAAAAGTCCCTTGGGGGGTACCCCCCTCCAAGGTCCTTGCCTTCTCCTCCTGCCTCCAATGGCTTAGATGTGGCTTTTCAGCCCGTCTACTCGGCTTTTTATTGGATATAGGACCTCCTTTTGGTCTTTGTCCTCTAAAAACCTGAGGTTATAGCCAAGCCAAGCGAATCAATAGCATCCTCTGTTCTCATCTGCATGGATGATGGCGAAGCCCACATATGGCTTGCGACCGTCAATCTAAACGGGTCCCCCACAATCTCCTGAGAAGTTAGATCCTCCTTTTCTTGCTTTTCATTGTAGTTTGTATTTTTCTAAAAGAGACAAAAATCACAACTCTTGTCTTTCATTATTGATAAGGATTGTAAATCGGCTATAAACGCCAAAATCGGCTATAAACGCCAAAAATCGGCTATAAACGCCAAAATCGGCTATAAATACCAAAAAAATCGCCTTTCACGGCAAACCAAGAAAAATGTCTCTTTTCTTAAATATATGTGCAATGGAAAACTTGAAAGAAGTTGATTTCCTTTTTACTTGCGAAGGTTGATCTCCGGATCATCACTTGCAATTCCAAGTAAAATAGAAAATCTGGCACACCCACACAAAAAAAGAAATGTTGATGCACGCCCCTGCCCCCTGGTTACGAATGGGTCGGAACCGAACGGACTCCCACGTCCGCCGACCTCGGTAGGAACCGAGCATTGGGGCGAGGTCCATCAAGCTGGCTCCACCCGGTGGGACCCGTTTATTTGAGAACACGATGCTAAAAATGAAATATTTGCATATCATATATTTTGCTCTATGCTTATATTTCTTTTCTCGATTCCTTGGCTACTTTATAATTGGTGGCCTATGTTGAATTCCGCATCTAAAAAAAAATGAGATGAGACTTTTTGTTTGGAAATTTCTAATTCTTTGAATTTATTTCCACTCTTTCTCTTTTCAAAAAAAAAATTTTAAACAAAAAAAAAACCAGATTTTCCATTTTGGATTCAAAATTGAGAAACTTTGATCCTCTCCCTTCTGGGCACTGGCGCTCACGGAAATCGCTGAGACCGTGTTCGGATCGGGGGTTAGGCCATTGTTTCTCTTCGATGAGTTCATTAAAGATCTAAAAATATATATATTTATATATAAAATATATAAAATTTTTTTTTAAATTTCTCAATTTGGATTCAAAATTGAGAAACCTTGATCCGTTCCTATCGTTCATCGCGCTTGCAGAAATGTTGAGCCTGTTCGACTAAGGTTTTGGGCCATCGTTTCTCTTCGATGAGTTCATTAAAAAAAATAATAAAATAAAAATAAAAATAAAAATAAAAGACATAGACCACTAAGGTTAAACCAACTGTGTTCTTTGATCATGGTTGATTCAAAGAAAAGCCTTATCCAGAGTGTGGAGACAGCTTGACTGTTCTAGGCAAGGGTCCTCCAAACGGGTTCATTAAGTAATCCTACCCTTACTGATGGACCGCGCTCCTGCTTGAGTTCTACCGAGGTCGGCGGACGTGGGAGTCCGTTTGTTTCCGACCCTTTCGTAACCGGGGGGCAGGGGCGTGCATCAACATTTCTTTTTTTTTGTGGGTGTGCCAGATTTTCTATTTTACTTGGAATTGCAAATGGTGATCCGGAGATCAACCTTCGCAAGTAAAAAGGAAATCAACTTCTTTCAAGTTTTCCATTGCACATATATTTAAGAAAAGAGACATTTTCTTGATTTGCCGTGAAAGGCGATTTTTTTGGCATTTATAGCCGATTTTGGCGTTTATAGCCGATTTTTGGCGTTTATAGCCGATTTTGGCGTTTATAGCCGATTTACAATCCTTATCAATAATGAAAGACAAGAATTGTGATTTTTGTCTCTTTGAAAAAATACAAACTACAATGAAAAGCAAGAAAAGGAGGATCTAACTTCTCAGGAGATTGTGGAGGACTCGTTTAGATTGACGGTCGCAAGCCATATGTGGGCTTCGCCATCATCCATGCAGATGAGAACAGAGGATGCTATTTGATTCACTTGGCTTGGCTATAACCTCGGGTTTTTAGAAGACAAAGACCAAAGGAAGGTCCTATGTCCAATAAAAAACCGAGTAGACGGGCTGAAAAGCCACATCTAAGCCATTGGAGGCAGGAGGAGAAGGCAAGGACCTTGGGGGGGGTACCCCCAAGGGACTTTTGTCACCTTGTTGCGGTGGCCGGTGTAGAACTTCCGCAGAGTTTTCTCTCTTTTTCTTTTCTCTGGATTTCTGACTGCTGTCTGATGTTTGTTGTGTGTTTTTCCGATCTTTCTCTGTGTCCTTTTCTTCTTGGAGAGCCCTCCTATTTATAGGCTTTTAGGTAGCCTTTTAGGTGGGTTTATGGGCTTTTATTATCATTAAGCCGCATAATGGGAGGAGTTACAAAATTGAATTGTTTATTTTGTAACTCCTTTTTCTTGGCTTCTGATTGGCCGGAGGAGATTGAGGGCATTTAATCGCCTTTAATCGCCATGATGGGAGGAGTTTCATGGGTTAAATGTCATGAATCTCTTGACTTGTAACTCCCGAATGCTTGCTTCTGATTGGGCCGTCCAAAGAAATGGATTAATGACTGTAATAAAGCTAGTCAATTAATCGCATTAAGTGGTCGCCGAGCAGCTGAAGAGTCGCGGGCCGTGCCACGTCTTTTGAGATTCTTCTGTTGATGATCATCGATGGATCTTCATGTAGATCGACATCAGATGACCATGTAATTTCAGGTGTTTGTTGCCAACAGCGGGTCGGTGCCATCTGTCCTGTCGATTTCTCGATCGGTCGGGTGGAAAGCACACTTTTTTTTTGGTTGACCGGGTGGCGATCAATACTGTCTTCGATACTCTTGATGATTTACCCGTGTTTTGGACGGATGTCAGAGGACTTGGTGTCTCAAAAGCATGAATTTTGGAAAGTACCAGAGGTTGGGCCCTTCGAATCACGAAAAAAACGGCGAAAAACGGGGTTTCCGGGGCTTTCCCCGGCGACCCCGGGGTCCAAGGTCGCAGGCGACCCTGGCCCAGGGTCGCAGGGGCCTGCGACCCTGGGGGGGTTTTCCCCCTTTCGTGTCCCGTTTTGCGTCCGTTTTTGCTTTTTTCTGATTCTTTTTTCTTCTGTACTTTTCCTTGACATTTTGACCATTTATTGGCCTGATTTCTTTGTAGGAAACCTGATGAGAATCCTTGCATTTTATTTTGCAAAGTTTCCAATTTCCTGAGAAAGCCGAAGACTTTGTCGCGCAGAGTTGCCGATTTTCCGTCAGAAGCTGAAACTGGGCCAAACGATGTCGGAATGACCTGAAATTTGGTGTGAAGCCTCCTGAGCAATAAATAAGACCAACCATAGGCTTTTGTTTGAGTTTTGAAGCCGTTTGGGGTCCTATCACTTGTAGACTTGCTTTTTGTCGCGATGAAGATGTCGCGGTTTGATGTGCGGTCAACCGATGTCCGATTGACTTGAAATTTGACAGGGAACCTATTGGAGTCATTTTAAGATGATCCATAGGTTCTGTCTTGGAAACCATGGTCCCGGAGAGCTTTTGTCGCCGAGAGCTCCTTTTCGGCTGTCGGAGAAGCGAAGTTAGGCCAAATGATTTTGAAATGGCCCGAAACTTCTTGTGTACTCCTCTTTGGCTGTCTGGAAGAATCTTGCAGTTTTTGTTTGATTCTGACAAGATTTGATTTTTGGAAGTAGCATTGCCTATTTATGGCAGGTTGCGACTTCATATAGCTCTTTGGATCTTGATGAGGCAAAGTGACATTTTTGGTGTCAACAAATGCCCCCTCGAGGTACAGCGGCGAGTTGCTTAACTTTTGTAGTCGATGTGCCTCGAAGAGATTTTGAAGGAGAGCCTGTGACTTGACCAAGAGTCTTTGAGCAGTCTTTCTTTTTGGTATTTGTAGCCTTTTGAGCTTCCAGGGGAATTTTATGGTAGTGAAAGGGATCACGTACCATCTCGAGGCAAAGTTTTGAAGATGACATCAGGGATGTGGATTTGGGTTTTGACCTTGTGACCTAACAGGCTATATGTGGCAGGTTAGGGGGTCGGGTTTGGTTTTGATCGTGTGACCCAACAAGCTGTATGTGGAATGTTGGGGGATCAATTTTGGTTTTGATCTTGTGACCTAACAGGCTGTATGTGGCAAGTTAGGGGATCAAGTTTTGGTTTTTGGTTTTGGTCTTGTGACCTAACAGGCTGTATGTGGCAAGTTAGGGGACCAGGATTTGGTTTGATTTTTGTGGAATGTCAATTTCAAGATTTTGGCTCAATTTGGTATATGAGGCTGGATGGTTTGATTTTTGGAAGCTCATGGGGCTTGGAATTTTCTTTTGTATGGTCCAATCAACTCAAAAGAGGCATGGAACCATTTTTGTATGCTCTTGGTAAGAGGGATTTCTCTTTGACTAAAAGCCCAAAATTTTTTTTTTTTGTGTGCCTAGGTGGTCAAACCTGGCTCATATGGGCTAACCCATGGGACCTTAAGCTTTTGAAATGGCTTAGATCTCATATGGTGTCATTTTTGTAAAGAATATCTAAAAATATCTCATTTGGATAGAGAATATCTAAGAATATCTTTACTTGGAGAGAATCTCTCATGATCCCTTTATTTTTGGGATAGAATATCTCAAGATATCTTTCTTTTGGGAAAGAATCCGTCATAGATTGATTTTTGGGAGAAAATCTCTCAAGATCCCTTTATTTTGGGATAGGATATCTCAAGATATCTTTCTTTTGGGAAAGAATCCGTCATAGATTGATTTTAGGAGAAAATCTCTCAAGATCCCTTTATTTTGGGATAGGATATCTCAAGATATCTTTCTTTTGGGAAAGAATCCGTCATAGATTGATTTTTAGGAGAAAATCTCTCAAGATATCTTTCTTTTGGAAAGAATCTTTCTAATTTCTTTCTTTTGGTAAGGTTACTAATTAGTAACACTTACCTCTTTCTTCTTTCCTTCTTTGGTTTGCTCTCCTCTATAAAAGCAAGGAGAAGGTTGGATCTCTTGCTCTTACTACTTTCTTTTGCAATAATCTCAAGAGGGCTTCAAGACCAAGAGCTTTTCTTCTTCAAGATCTTCAAGAGTTTTCTTCTTCTTCTCCATCAATGGCTTCAAGTAAGTTCTCCTTTTTTTTTCAAGAAAACTTCATTGTAGGAAAAAAAGTTCTTTCTCTTTCTTTTTTTTGTTTCTTTCTTTTTCTTTTTTTTTTGTTCACGTGTTTGCCTCTTTTTTTTTTCTCACACGTTTTTTTTTTTTGCTTTCTTTTCTTTCTTTTTTTTTTCATGTTTTTTTTTTTATTGTGTGGGCCGTACGGACAGATCCGTACGGATCTGGCCGTACGGCCACGTGGCCTGTGGGCCACGGCCTGTGGGCCAGCCCATTTTTTTTTTTTTCTTTTTTCTTTTTTTTTTCCCCCCCTTTTTTTTTTGAGAGAGTTTCTTTTCTTTCTTTTTTTTTTGTTTTCTTTCCCCTCTTTTTTTTTTAGAGAAAGTTTCTTTTCTTTTTTTTTTTTTCTTCTCATCATGATAATGCCTTTTTTTTTCGCAAATCTAGATGTTCATGCATGCCTTTAATTTGTAAATTAAATTTGTAGCATGATGTGATTGCATACCTGAAAGTGTTTGCAAATTTGGGAACTTGGAGCTCGCAGTGATGTTGAGCCCTTCCTGATTTTGCGGAGACTTTTAGGTTTCGAAAGTTTGGAGTTTCGGAGCTCGCAGCGATGTTGAGCCCATCTTCAAGCTTTCTATTTCTTTCGGGATAGTTCCTTTTCTTCGGAATTGCCCCGTCATCATGTCAAAATTTCGCCAGATTTTTTTTTTAGCGAGATTCTGTCATTTTGATGTTTGATCTTTTTCTTTTCCATCCTTTTCAGGTGGTTCCTCCAGAGCGAACAAGGGTAAAGAGCCTGCTACAAGCGTACCTCGTCGATCTTCTAGATCTTCTAATCCGGCCGTTCAGCAGGCTTTTGAGAAGGTCCAGTATGTTGAAAGAAACCTGGAAGAGTGCGACTCCCTCAACAGAGATGAGATGAGGCAGCGACTGATCACTCTCAAGGGAGAGGAATTCTATAAGATCATGGTAAGCAGTCGTCCATGGCTGATGGAAGATCAGAGCATTCTGCCCAAGCCTACCTTCTTCTTTGGTGATGCGGTCCCTGACGACATTACATACCAGAGGAGATCTTTTCAGTTTTCCTTCACAGCAGATGGTGAGAAGAAGACTGTTACTACCCCGGTCGATGTTTGATCGCACCGTCTCGATTCTGAGCCTTGCCCCCACGTGCCCTAAGAGGGAAGATCCTCCAAGTTGGGTGAGAAGGACAAATGTAATCAAGACCGGGGTTTTTGTTGGCGGTTCTCCTGGATATACGGAGAGGTCGCCTGTTGACATGGACCTGTTGATGCCATCCAGCGGCTACCAGGGCTCTGATTATCCGTCGGTCGATTTGAGACCGGTGGGCTTTGGTATTTTCAGCGGTGACGGCAGCAATTGGATCAAGCCTTTTCGACTTCGAGGTCGTTTCAATGCTGACTCCGAGTGGAAGTCGTGGACTGATCGCGTCCTGCTGATTGGTGGCGCCGTTTTGAAGGAAGCCGGGATTTTTGATGCGGTCCGCGCTTTTGGGGAGACCGTGATCTTTTCCGACGAGGCCTTCATGGCTATGCTGGAGTCGTTCCTCCCTCAAACCAATACCTTCGTTGTGACGAATGGTGAGATTGGTTTTTCTTTGAAGGAGCTGAGCGCTATTACCGGATTGCCCATCCTCGGCAAACTCTATGAGGAGTTTATGCCGATTGACAGCGTCCTCGAGGGGCAGTCTGAGGAGTTCAGGCTTCTATACTTTCAGCTCGTCGCCTTCTATGATTTTTTGAAGGAGAAGGGGGGTTCGAAAGTTAGATCCAGCAGTTGGAAGAGTTTTTGCTCTTCATTCCCCAACTTCTTTGATAGTAGGGAGCCTTCCGATAGCATGACCCAGGAAGCTGGAGCTCAGGATCCAAGTTCAAAGAAGATCTTGGCCATGCAAGAAGAGTTGAGAGATTTCTGTGCAAGTACAAACGCCATATGTCCTGACATTGCACTGAGGAGAGATCTCGCTGTTTACCTCACTTATTGGCTTGGTGAGGCTGTATTTGCTGGAGGAGATGGAACGCACATCAGGCCGCATTGTATTTTCCCGGCTTGTCAGATGGCGTTTGGAGAGCAGCTTGCTTTGGTGCCTGCTCTTTACTCCTACCTGTGTACCGAACTGCAGGCTGCTGCTTTTCTAGTTCGGCTTGGGCTTCCCATGAATAGGGTATTTTCAGCCCATATCTTTTATTCGTGGTATGTATACCACTGTCCTGGCTTCCATCGGCTGGGTGCTGCACAGGATGATGATCCTCTGATGATTCGACTGGCTAAGGGCAAAGCCGTGTCCGAATCACTTTTGTTTGCCCGCATGAGGATCTGACGGTTCAGGGACGTCGAGATGGGGCAATCTTCAGTAAAGCTTTCTCCGGAGTTGCGGAAGAAGGCTTTTGATTTTGGTGCCTCCCGAGACTCTACCAGGGCGGGGTCGGGAAGGCATTATTCCTTGACAAATGCAGAGAGAGAGTGGCTTTTCAGCATACGTGTCGGCACGATGGTGTACCGCAGACATCTTTTCGTCGATATCCAGCCGTATGTACCCTCTCGCTTTGCTTTGCAGCTTGGCTTTTCTCAAGGCGTTGTTGGAGCGCCTTCAAGCATGGTGAAGCGCTTTGGAGGTTTACAGGACGGGAGAAATGCATGGGCTTTCTATAGTGCTGAAGACACTACAGCCATGATTTCTTATCCTGTGTTGCTGACTTCCCGGACTGCCGGCTTTGCGAAGTGGTTCGCGGAGAGCTTTTCGGCATATCGGGGACTTTCCAGGAAGGAGCTTGATGTGAAGCTGGCATCTGGAAAGGGCCTTGGAAAGTCGGATGGCATCCGGCGAGAGGAAGTTTGGTCCTTCCTTTCTGGAGAGAAGCACAAGATAGGCTTTCTCGGTGACCAGGGCGTTATCGGTTCTGAAGCTGTTCGAGAAATACCTGACGAGGCTTTGGAGCAGCTAGAACAGGAGGAAGCCGAACTTGGTGCTTGGATGCAGGCGGCACAAAGGCAAGCTTCCGTGGAGTCTACTGGCAAGAGCAGACCATCCAGTGATGAGTCAAGTGGGAAACCTGACTCTGACAGCGGGGTAGGTTCTTCTAAGAAGCGAGCCCGCAGAAGTAAGAGGAGGAGGAGTCATCATAGTAGCAAGGGGCAGCATGAGGGCTCTCCTAACTTGGAAGTTCCTCTTACTATCAATGAGGATGTGCCAGTGGATGCTGACGAGCCTCCGGAGAAGAGAAGCCGAGAAGAAGAGACCGTCGGTGAAGGTATGATTCTTCCTTTTTCTCTTTCCATTTCTTTTCATGGGACTTTTCCATGTTATGATTTGCTTCTTGTTTCTGCTTTTTTTTTTAGCAGAGGAAGACTTGGTGATGCCGGAGGTCCCAACCAATGAGGTGGTGATGGATCCTGTCGAGGCACCTGAAGAAGAACCGACGGGCTCTGGAGTAAATCCAGAATCTCCAATTGGTACAACTTCTTTTGTTCTCTTTTTTTTTTTTTTTTTTTTTTTTTTTTTTTGTTTGTGACTTGGCTTGCTAATCACATTTTTTGTTGCCAGCTGACTTGCCACAGGGTTCTGATGACTTTGAACCATCGATGGACGCAAATGTTGATGATGCTTTCGATGAGTTCATAGAGGAAGAAAGTGTTCCGCCAGTCGTCGAAGAAGGTATTTTGTAGTTATAACTCTGATAATGATTTTCAAACAGGGTCATATTCATACCTTTTTGTGTTTCCTTTGCAGGTTTTGAAGTGGCAGAGGAGGATCCGTTGCTTCCAGAGCAAGAGATGCCAGAGGTTGATCCAGAGGTAGAGATTCCTGGGACCAGCTCTGACAATATTGAGGAGATTCCTCGCGCTGAGATTCCTTCCCGAGCAGGAGCAGCTTCAGCTGGAAAGAGTTCTTTTGTTACTCTTTCAACAGATGATGACATGAGTAGCCGACCAACGGAGTTGGGCGAATCCTCAGCTGGGCCATCTCTTCTTTTTGGGAAGAAGGTGGTGGTGCGAGTTGTGCGCTCTTGGATTGAGACTCTCCTTTCTGGGCACTTGGAAGTCGGATTTGGCATGATCCAGCATGTGCAGGAGATTCTCAGTGATGCTGAAGAGGCTGGTCTGGATGTCACAGGTGCCAGGGCGATCGTTGATAGGATCATTGCACTGGGTGACAAGTGGTTTGAGACCGTGAGTTTGGCTGATGACCAGTTCTTCAAGGAGATGTTCCTGGACCCTGCTGATAAGGCTAAGTCTGACCTAGATGAGGCTACAGAAAGCAGGAAGGTGGCAGTCCGAAAGAGGAATAGAGAAGAGGTAACCATCATCGAGCTGACACATGACCTTAACATCCTTGATAGGGAGGTCGATGAGGCCAGGAAACGTCTTGAGCTTCTGCAGGCACAAGTCGCTGCCAAGTGGACTGCCATAATAGAAGCTCGCGACAGGGAGAGTGTCCTGATTCACCAGGTTGCAGATGCCGAACGGGTTCTCAAAAGGAAGTCTGATGAGGATAAACAATGGCAAGCTGCTCGAGGTAAGCTTCCTGGTGTGAGAGAAGGGGTACAGCCCACTCCAGCATCTCATGGCAAGTTCCTGAAGAAGCGTGCCTTGGAATCCTTGACAGCTGAGGCTAAGAGTTTGCTTGGGGATTTGAACTCTTGGCTGGAGACCATCTTTGATTGAGCTCCTGTATACAGAAACCATCCTTCTTTCTCCTTTTTTTTTTTTGGTACCACTTGTATATTTTTTTTTTTGGTACTTATTCTTTTGCAGTGCTTGTGAACACTCTCTTTTTTTTTGGTACCACATGTATTTTTTGGTACTCTTTTTTTTGTAGTGCTTGTGAACACTCTCTTTTTTTTTTTTGGTACCACATGTATTTTTTGGTACTCTTTTTTTGTAGTGCTTGTGAACACTTTTTTTTTGTTATCCCTACGCTCACTTGAATCTTTTTGTGATAAAAGTAATTGCTAAATGGGATGCTCTTTTTTTTGTTATCCCTACGCTCACTTGAATCTTTTTGTGATAAAAGTAATTGCTAAATGGGATTTGATCAAAAGGTTGTCATTTTGTGAAAATCTTTTGTCAAGTGATTGTTTTGGCATGAAAACCAGGTTTTTGTTTGTGGCATGGAAGCCAATTTTGGCATGAGAGCCAGCTTTTCTTGTGGCATTGATAGCCGAGTTTTTTTTTTGTGGCATCTATAGCCAATTTTGGTGGCATTGATAGCCGAATTTGTTTTGTGGCATCTATAGCCGGTTTTTGGTGGCATTGATAGCCTGTTTTGTTTTGGTGGCATTGATAGCCGGTTTGTTTTGGTGGCATTGATAGCCGTTTTTTGAAATCCAAGTTTTTTTTTTTTTTTTGTTTGTGGCATTGATAGCCGGTTTGTTTTGGTGGCATTGATAGCCGGTTTGTGGCATTTATAGCCTGTTTTGATGGCATTTATAGCCGGTTTGGTTTTCAAAAAAAATGCAAGTATCGACTAAAAGTCGCCTCCCTGCTGAATGTTCTTGCAAGTATCGATGGAATGTCGCATCCTTGCTCATTCGGTTGCGAGTATCGATGGAATGTCGCATCCTCGCGGATTTGGGTGCAAGTATCGATGGAATGTCGCATCCTTGCTTTTCAAAAATTTTGGTTTTGCGGGTACTGACTTGATGTCGTTTCCCCACGATTTTTGAAATTTGTGGTTTTCTCGAACCTTTGGGTCATGGATATCAACTGAAATGTTGCGTCTCCACAGTTTTGTTTTTTAGGTTTTTTCGAACCTTTGAAATTTGGGTTGTGGATATCAACTGAAATGTTGCGTTTCCACAGTTTTTTTTTTTTTAGGTTTTTTCGAACCTTTGAAATTTGGGTTGTGGATATCAACTGAAATGTTGCGTTTCCACGGTTTTGGATTTTGCAAGTATCGACGAAATGTCGCTTCCCTGCGTTTTTGGAAGTGTCGAACGTGGTTCGCTTGCTTCCGATTTGTGCGAGTATCGACTAAGCGTCGCTTCCTCGCGGTTTTTGAAAAACCATTTTTTTTGTTTAAAGACACGAGGGTCATAAATTTTGACCTAAAACCATTTTGGCGGTAAAAGGCAGGGTGGACTAGGGTGGAAATCCCTGAATCCGGATTTTGTTTCAAACCATGAATTTTGGGTTCAAGGGTTGGAAATTTTGGTCAAGTTAGGGAAAGGTTCCTAAACTTGGATATATATATATATATTTTTTTTTTGAACAATGAAACGATGAAAGTAAACATTGTTTTAGATTTCTAGAAATTTCAATTTTTGACATGAAAATTCTGAAAAAGGGTGGGTTTAGCGAGCGTGTACCTGGAAACCGGTTTTGGCCGTACAGGCATTGCTCTTACCCAGTTGGGTAAGTCTTCAAGGGTAGTACCGCTTTAAGAACTTGCCATTGATGGGCAGCATACATCTGTCACCTTCCATGTTTAGGAGTGCGTATGCGCCATTGGAGAAAACTTTGTCGATGACGTAGGGTCCCTCCCATTTTGGCTCAAATTTGCCTTTGGACTTGTGAGCGAAGACCATTGGTCTTTTTACCGCAAGAACCAAGTCATTCTTTTTGTAGGCGCGTTGTCTGACCTTTTTATCGAAAGATCCTGCCATACGTGCTTGGTAAAGTTCAATGCTTTGTTGAGCTTCGAGCCGTCTCTCATCGAGATTGTCCAGCTCATGGAGTCGCAATTTGACATTGCTTTCTTGAGTCATGTCATTTTGCAAGGATACCCTCAAGGAAGGAATTTGTACTTCCAAGGGCACGACAGCTTCGCATCCATAGACCAAGGAGAATGGTGTGCTATGGGTTGGTCCTCTAACGGTGGTTCGATAGGCCCACAAAGCTTCAGACATTTTGTCGCTCCAGTCTCTTTTGTGATTAGAGACCATTTTTTTGAGGATTTTGCAGAGTGTCTTGTTGAAAGCTTCTGCTAACCCGTTTGCTGCCGGATTGTATGGAGTCGAAGGACAGCTTTGGATTTTGTATTTGTCGCAGAACCTGTAGAATCGATGATCCCGGAACTGTGGCCCGTTATCATGGACGAATCTTTTGGGTATACCGAAACGACAAATGATGTTGGTGCGTAGGAACTGAAGGACTGATGAGGTCTTCATTTCGTTAAACGCAAATGCTTCTGACCACTTGGAGAAATAATCCGTAGCGGCGAAGATGAAGCGATGACCTTTGCTTGAAGGGGGAGAAATAGGACCTATGATGTCCATACCCCAGGCTTCGAAAGGCCATGAGATCGCTGTAGGATGTAGCCATTCTGGAGGCATGTGAATGTAATCTCCATGAACTTGGCATTGTTGGCAGCGCTTAGCAAATTGCATTGCGTCAGCTACCATGGTAGGCCAGTAATATCCTAACCTTTTTATCTGATCATAGAGCTTAGGTCCAGCCTGATGAGCTCCGCAAAGACCAGCATGAACTTCTTTGAGTGTTTCTTTAGCCTCTTGTTGTGACAAGCAGCGTAGAAGTACTCCGTTGAAGGATTTCCTGTAAAGGATTTTTGAAGGAATATCCAAATGGAAGCTTGGGGTTCGCCTTTGGACGCTTACCCGTTCTTTTGGATCTTCAGGTAGGATTCCGAACATAATGTAATCAATGAACGGATCCCTCCAGTCGCCAATTGAAGTTTGAAGGATTGAAATCCGACTTCCGACCACTTGGTGGCATTCAGCAACTGCTTGGTGTGTGTTAAGAGGAGGAAGGATTCTTCTTTCGCACACTGTGACTTGCATGTTTTCCCCTTCCTGGATTGCCATGGATGCGGCAAGTCCGGCTAGGGCATCTGCACGTATGTTTTCACCTCTACGAATGTGGGTGATGTGACAGATGTCAAACTTTTGCAGAAGTGATTGTGCCTTGTTGTAGTAGGGCAACAAATCTGGCTTCCTGACTTCAAATTTCTGATTCATCTGGTTGACGATCAGTTGAGAGTCTCCAAAGACCTCCAGCATGGTGATACCGGATTCGATGGCGAGTTCCAATCCTAAGATCAGAGCTTGATATTCAGCTGCATTGTTTGTGCATGGTTCCAGTAGCGAGAAAGCGTGTGGAATCATGTATTTGTCGGGGCTAACAAAGAGGATGCCAACTCCCGAGATCAGCTGTCTTTTTTCATTTGTCCTGGTTGCACCGTCAAAGTACATGTCCCAGGAGGCACTTTGTGAGAAAGTCTCCACATTGTAGACTGGTTCGTCTGGGAGATCATCTCTGAGTGGAGAATCTTTAGGCAATGGATGCTCTGCGAGGAAGTCTGCTAGAGCTTGCCCTTTGATTGCTTTTTGTGGTACATACCTAATATCAAATTGTGACAGAAGGATGGACCATTTTGCCAGTCGAGCATTGAGAGAACCTGCCTTTGTGACAAGGACCTTCAAGAGGTTGACCCTCGAGACCAGGTAGACTGTGTTGGAAAGCAAGTAGTGACGCAGCTTTTGTACGGCGAACATTGAAAGTCCGGGATCTTAACCCTAGAGGGGGGGGGGGGGGGGTGAATAGGGTGAGCTACTAATAGTGACTAACTATGACCAATTTTAATTTTCTATAAACTAACTAGTCACTAGTGATGATAACAAGCACAATGCGGAAGCTAAATACATACAATCATCACAAGAGCATGCACCACAACACAATATTTATAGTGGTTCGGCCAACGTGCCTACATCCACTACCGGCTTGTGCTCTCACACCCCACCGGATTTCCACTAATATGCTTTTCCAATAGGCTAAGCAATAACCTCTTACAAGATGCTTTCCAAGGCTTAGCAATAACCTCTACAATGTATGCTTTTCTAGGCTAAGCAATAACCTTACAATGTGCTTTTATAGGCTAAGCAATAACCTTTACACAATGCTTTATATGGCTAAGCAATAACCTTACAATCAATTGATTTCTCTCAAAGAAAGTGTTTTTACAAAACACTCTAAGAGATTACAATTAAGGCTCAATTACAATGCCTCTTAATAGGCTAATTTGAAAGTGAAAACTAAACTCACACAACACACTAATGAGTGCAAAGATGTATGCTAATGAGGTGTGTGTGTGACAACTTCAATCAAGTTTAAAAAGTAAAGTCCAATGAATATATGCTCAAAGCAATTCAAAGATTAAGCACATAGAAAGAATTGATTGAAGTTTAAATGCAAATCACATGAACAAATACTAACTTGTTGATGATTTAAAAAATCAAGACTCACAAGTTGTATGAAATTAATTTGGCTTAAACATGTTGATGCATTTGTAGTGTTGTTTTCAAAAACAAGATTTAACAAAGGTTTTAAAAAGATTGAAACAACAATGATGATTCAAACAAGTTAAATTAACATGTTATAAAGAAATCAAAGTTTCAAACATAACATGTTTAACAAAGTTTAAAACTAAACTAAGTTTGAATCAAAGAAAAGAATTCATTACAACTTAATATCAAAGATTGAATGGAAGTAATGAATTCATTTCATCATAGTTATCATGCTAAAAACTTTTACCAAAGATTTAAAACCAAGCATGAAACATATGATTAAATTAAGCAAAGCTTACTTGGAGATTTAACTTCATGATCCAAGCTTGAGCTTCCTTAATGACCTTCTTAATCCCCTTGGTTCATCCCCTTTTTCTTCTCTTCAAACACCTCCAAGAAGGCTCCAAGTTTGCTCAAAAGTTCCCACCTTTATCAAAGGGAATGAAGCCTTTTTATACACAGAAAACAGAGTTTCTGCGTGTCCTCGGTCGACCCCATGACAGGCCCGGTCGACCCCCGTCCAAACGGTCAGAAAAATGACCGTTGGAGAGCCAAACGGCTCTCTGCCCAGTCGACCCGCAGTGTACGCGGTCGACCGGGATGTGTACCCGGTCGACCGGGTACACTGGGCCCTGGGCCACTTTTCCCATTTTGCATACTTTTGCAATTTTCAAAGATTTTTGATGTGGGACTTGTTGGGGCCATTAAATCAAGCTTGAAACATGATTTAAATCAATCTAAGTATTTTTTAAAATCATGAATCATAAAAAGCCACAAATCATTTGAAACTTTAAAACTTAGGCTAAGCTTGAATTTTGAAATTCCTTTTACAAAATCAATTGCATCCACAATTAAAACCAATTCATGCATAAAACTGAGTTTTACCATATTTAAAAACAGTGCATGGATAAAATAAGATTTCAATGTTTTCTAAAATAATGCAAGTGTGAGAAATCAAATGATGATTAAAATGATATGCATCCATCAAATTGCAATACACAAAATTCCTAACAATCTCCCCCTTTGCAATTTGATGGCAAACCTTAACTTAACACTAAACCTCACACTAAGTCTTCAGCTCCTTGGCTTGACGCGGCTTGAAATCTTCGGATGCTCCTTCACTTAGCTTGGGCTTTAGCTCTTTTGATCTTCATTCTTCTTGTCCTTAGCTCCAAGCTTTCTTTCTTTTATCTTCTCTCCCCCTTAGACCAAGCACTCTCTCTCCTTGGTCTTTCTCTCCCTTTGCCATTGAATGCTCTCTCCCCCTTTGATCTTTCTCCCTTTTTGGGTAGCTAGAGCATTTTCTCCCCCTTAATCCTTTCTCCCCCTTTGCCATTAAATTGCAAAGGTAGCAATTGAAGAAAGGTACCTACACACATGAAACAAGGAAAATACCTTTAGTAGCACCTGTTAACAAATGAAATCGAAAATGAAATACTTAACAGGCTATTATGCATGTGAGTAAGTTATAAGGGAATAGCAATGGTGAATTTGATCATCTCTAATGCTTCCTTAGAAGGTTTACTCCCCCTCAATCCATAATCTTCTTTTGTCATACTTTTGACAAGAATATAACTATTAGATGCAAGAAGAAGATGGTTTAACCAATTGAGGGATAACTTCAAGGGAAGGATTAGATACCAATTGATAATGATTAACTATAAGGCTCAATGATCAAATCACCAAATTGGAGAGAAACCAATTGACCTATAAGCTTAAGGAAAGTTGAAGAGCAAGGTCAAAAGGTTAATCTATCATGGATACCAATTGAAATAAGAACCATATCAATTGAGATTTAAGAGTATGACTTATTAGCTCAATCACTCTAAAATGGACTTAAGGAATGTAACTAGAAGGATTAATCCAAGTTAGAGCTATCCATGATGATAAGGGGTTTACTAAACATAGCATCAAATAATATAACTATGAAAATCATATGCTATGTAAATTTTGAAATCATTTCACTCAATCATAAAATATGACTATCAAGTGTAAGATGAGTGAAATGAAATTCAAACCATGATGCCTACCTCAATCATTAACCAACCAAGATTATTAACACATAAACATGGTGGTCACGAGATTTAACCAAATAAGCAAGAGAGGTGGCAAACATGACCATTTATGAAGCTAATGGAATGTGACATGGAACAAAGACATATTACTATCAAGTTTAATCCAATGTGCACAAGGTTTATCACAAATATATAACATCAATTGGAAGTTATACTAATTGAAAATGATATCATTTGATTACCAATTGAAATATGGAACATGTTTAAGAGCAAGCATGTGACAAACACAAGATTCCATCAAGCAACATAAATGAATATTCATCACTTTAATGATATAACTATTGAGCATAGTGATGAACATGAGAAATTGCATTTTGAAACTATATGACTTATAAGAATATGCAATTTCCAAAAGTGTCAAATCATATGAATTCAACAACTAAGAAATCCATCAAACAATCTATGAAATACAAGGAATGGATTTCAAAGAGGTTCATATGATTAAACACTACTATGAAGTTGAAAACATGTATAAGAATGACATCAATAAGAAAAATATACATGAATCAACATCATAACCATCCATTAAAAAAATTGACTAGTAAGTATAAGGGATGGATTTTAGAGTTCTAGTATGGTTTCTACAAATGTAACTAATAATGCAACCATACAAGAAACTATATGATATTTGCACATCAAGAATGAAACTAAATGAGCAAAGTTGCAAATAGCATATAACAAGTATTTCCTTCTAAAACATATATTTATTAGCACAAGGAAATATACTCAAAAGAAAATGTTTCAATGAATATAACTAACAAAGCTTGAAAAACATTTTCAATTCATACAATCTTCAAATCATTTCAATACACAAAATCCAACAATGAGCATAAAGAGGATGATTTTGAAGATAACACTTTTTCAACTTGCATTTTAAAAGATATAACTTATTTAAAACACATACAAGTTGGTTTTTCAAAACAATAATTTTCCATATGAAAATATAACTTAGAAATCTATGGAAAAACTAAATTGTTTTAAATCATTTGTTTTTCAAGATAATCTTACTATGACATACAAACAAATGAATTTGCAACATCAATTGATTATGAGAGATCTAGCTATGAAAGCTTTTGGAATCATAATCAATTGATCATGTAGAAATGCATTACAAAAGATATAACTATATGAGAGCAAAAAGCAAATCTAACATGTGAGAAATACAATCAAATGATTTTGAAAACCATGATATGTGACTTAGGGAAGTACATGAAGACAAAATCAAATGATCATAAAGAAACAAATGCATTTTAAAAAATGTAACTAAGAAAGAACATAAAATGCAAATGCAATCATGACCAACAAAAAGATTTAACTATTAAGGTTAGGTTGGTCAATGAGGTCTAAGGCCCTAAGGTTTGTCTATTTGTCTAACTTTGGGAATCCACCTAAGGTCTTGGGATGGATGAACTTTGAGGTCTAACTTAAACTTCTCACCAACTCTAGGAGATTTAACTTGATAAATTATTAACTTAGACTTATCACCATGAGATATAGATTTAACTAAGTTTAGCTTAGATTGGTGATTAGTCTTTTGGTGAGTTTGCTTCTTTGGGGTTTGAACCATTTTTCTTTTCTTCTTATCTCCTCCCTTTAATGACTTTTGAATTTCAAATTTATCTTTGCAACTTTCTTCAAAAGTTCTTTCATTTGTTGAGTTAAGGGAGGTAGGTTGAGAACCTTTTTATTTATAGATTCTTTTTAAACTTGATTTAACTTGTTTAATCTTTTTAGAATCTATTTTAGGAGACTCCTTCTTAATCGATTTGACTTGTTTAAGCTTCATGGAGTTCTCCTTGGTTTTGGTGTCTTATCCATCATAGAACTTGATTTACCTTTCTTTGGTTTCAAATATGGATTTAGACACATTGCTTCTTCTTTGTTTGCACTCAAACCTAAAATGTCCTTCAATGCCACAATAATTACATTTGTTTTGGGCAAAGTAGAGTGAGTGCTAGAGATTGAGGACTCACCTTTCACAAATGTGTTGGTGATTTAGGGCCATGAGAAGTATACTTATCAAATCCAATACCCGTCCTATCTCTTTGTGATTTACCCAATCTAAATAACTTTTCAAATTTCTCTTCGCCTTGGGTAAATTTGCACTCATACTTTTGTTTGTGAGTTTCAAGTTGAGTGACTTGATTTTTAAGAATTGAATTTTCATTTTTCACTTTTGTAAGTTCAATTCCAATTCCATTAAACTTGTTTACTTTTTCATAAGCAAGTTTTAATTCAAGTTTGAGTTCATTTACATTAGATCCAAGTTGTAAAGTTTTTATATTACTTTGAGCATTGAATAAATTCTCTTTGGTGGTTATTAACTTGGATTCAAGGTTGACAATGTCTTCAACTTGATTTTTTATATGATCACTTAGAATTGAATTTTCCTTGGTAAGTCCTTCACAACTTATCTTAGATACATTTAGTTCATCTTGAAGATTAGACAAGTTATCTTTAGAAATTTTCAATTTGGATTCTAAATAGATAATGTTTTCATCTTGTCTTTTTAATGTATCTCTTAGGTTTAAATTTTCTTTATTTAGCTCATTATGATTTAATTTCATTTCTTTTAGTTCATCTTGAGCATTGGATAGATTGTGCAAAGTGATCATAAACTTAGAGTCTAGGCAATGTATTACTTCTTCTTTCTCTCGAAGTTCATCATTTGAAGAGATTAAATCTTTGTTGAGCCTTTTTGATTCTTCTCTTAACTTTTTATTCTTCTTAGCTATGACTTCACATAGTTCATATAATTCCTCATAGGCTTGATGTATATCATCTTCATAATCATCATTTTCTTCTTCTTTTGATTCAACTTTAGATTCATTAAATTCAAGGTTTGAATCTCCAATAGAAGAAAGGAGAGGTCTAGAAGAATCTACAAGGGAATCTACACAATCTAGCATAGTGGAGTCCATTTTAATGATTTTCATGGAAGCAGAACACTAGGGTTTTGACTCTAGGTTTTTTACACCTAATCAAGAGTTCCAAACACTTGATCCTAAAATAGAGCACGAGGCTCTGATACCAATTGAAAGTCCGGGATCTTAACCCTAGAGGGGGGGGGGGGGGGTGAATAGGGTGAGCTACTAATAGTGACTAACTATGACCAATTTTAATTTTCTATAAACTAACTAGTCACTAGTGATGATAACAAGCACAATGCGGAAGCTAAATACATACAATCATCACAAGAGCATGCACCACAACACAATATTTATAGTGGTTCGGCCAACGTGCCTACATCCACTACCGGCTTGTGCTCTCACACCCCACCGGATTTCCACTAATATGCTTTTCCAATAGGCTAAGCAATAACCTCTTACAAGATGCTTTCCAAGGCTTAGCAATAACCTCTACAATGTATGCTTTTCTAGGCTAAGCAATAACCTTACAATGTGCTTTTATAGGCTAAGCAATAACCTTTACACAATGCTTTTATATGGCTAAGCAATAACCTTACAATCAATTGATTTCTCTCAAAGAAAGTGTTTTTACAAAACACTCTAAGAGATTACAATTAAGGCTCAATTACAATGCCTCTTTAATAGGCTAATTTGAAAGTGAAAACTAAACTCACACAACACACTAATGAGTGCAAAGATGTATGCTAATGAGGTGTGTGTGTGACAACTTCAATCAAGTTTAAAAAGTAAAGTCCAATGAATATATGCTCAAAGCAATTCAAAGATTAAAGCACATAGAAAGAATTGATTGAAGTTTAAATGCAAATCACATGAACAAATACTAACTTGTTGATGATTTAAAAAATCAAGACTCACAAGTTGTATGAAATTAATTTGGCTTAAACATGTGATGCATTTGTAGTGTTGTTTTCAAAAACAAGATTTAACAAAGGTTTTAAAAAGATTGAAAACAACAATGATGATTCAAACAAGTTAAATTAACATGTTATAAAGAAATCAAAGTTTCAAACATAACATGTTTAACAAAGTTTAAAACTAAACTAAGTTTGAATCAAAGAAAAGAATTCATTACAACTTAATATCAAAGATTGAATGGAAGTAATGAATTCATTTCATCATAGTTATCATGCTAAAAACTTTTACCAAAGATTTAAAACCAAGCATGAAACATATGATTAAATTAAGCAAAGCTTACTTGGAGATTTAACTTCATGATCCAAGCTTGAGCTTCCTTAATGACCTTCTTAATCCCCTTGGTTCATCCCCTTTTTCTTCTCTTCAAACACCTCCAAGAAGGCTCCAAGTTTGCTCAAAAGTTCCCACCTTTATCAAAGGGAATGAAGCCTTTTTATACACAGAAAACAGAGTTTCTGCGTGTCCTCGGTCGACCCCATGACAGGCCCGGTCGACCCCCGTCCAAACGGTCAGAAAAATGACCGTTGGAGAGCCAAACGGCTCTCTGCCCAGTCGACCCGCAGTGTACGCGGTCGACCGGGATGTGTACCCGGTCGACCGGGTACACTGGGCCCTGGGCCACTTTTCCCATTTTGCATACTTTTGCAATTTTCAAAGATTTTTGATGTGGGACTTGTTGGGGCCATTAAATCAAGCTTGAAACATGATTTAAATCAATCTAAGTATTTTTTAAAATCATGAATCATAAAAAGCCACAAATCATTTGAAACTTTAAAACTTAGGCTAAGCTTGAATTTTGAAATTCCTTTTACAAAATCAATTGCATCCACAATTAAAACCAATTCATGCATAAAACTGAGTTTTACCATATTTAAAAACAGTGCATGGATAAAATAAGATTTCAATGTTTTCTAAAATAATGCAAGTGTGAGAAATCAAATGATGATTAAAATGATATGCATCCATCAAATTGCAATACACAAAATTCCTAACAAACATCACTGCAAGACATTCTTTTTCGACTGGAGAGTAGCGATGCTCTGCACCTACTAGCATGCGGCTGAGGTAATATAGAGCAGCTTCTTTTCTTTGATCATTTTCTTGCGCAAGCAGAGCTCCCAAAGAGTGATCAAGGGCTCTTGTGTACAAGATGAATGGTTTTCCAGTGGTAGGAGCAGCTAACACTGGAGGTTTTGTCAGGTATGACTTGATGGTCTTGGAAAGCAGCTTCACAGTCAGCATCCCAGACAAAGTTTACACCTTTTTTCATCAACCGGGAGAATGGACGGCATTTCCCTGAAAGATTGGAGATGAACCGTCTGATGTAGGCTAATCTCCCTTGAAGCCCTTTGAGTTCTCTCAAGGTTCTTGGAGAGGGCATTTCTAGAATGGCTTTGACTTTTATGGGGTCAAGCTCTATTCCAGCTTTCCGAACTAAGAATCCGAGGAACTTACCCGACGAGACGCCGAAGAAGCATTTCAATGGATTCATTCGCAGTTTGTGTTTGCGAAGCCGGAGGAAGACTTCTCGAAGGTTTTCGAGATGATCTTCTTTTCTTTTGCTTTTGACGGCGAGGTCATCAACGTAACATTCAACCGTCTTGTGCTGCATATCTTGGAATATTTTCATCATAGCCCTCTGATATGTGGCACCAGCATTCTTCAAACCGAATGGCATGACAGTGTAGCAATACACGCCAAATGGGGTTCGAAAGGATGTATGTTTTTCATCCTCAGGATGCATCTTTATCTGATTGTAGCCAGAGAAACCATCCATGAATGTCATTCGCTCGAATCCACAGGTATTATCAATCATTACCTCTGGTATGGGGAGCGGAAATTCATCTTTTGGGCATGCGCCATTCAGGTCTCTATAGTCAATACAGACCCTGATCTGCCCATTTTTCTTTGTCACGGGGACAATGTTGGCCAACCATTCAGGATGTTGTTCCTCACGGATGAAGCCGACGCTTTTGAGTTTTTGAACTTCTTGTTCAATTTTATCCATCACATCTGGACGGAATCTTCTTTGGCCTTGCTTGACAGGCTTGATGTCTTCTTGAAGATTGAGTTTGTGAACTGCTATTTTGGGGTCTAAGCCTGGCATTTCAGCATAAGACCATGCAAAGCAATCGACGAACTCACGAAGAAAAGCGATATACTCGGGTAACTCATCATCCTTTATATTCTTGCTTATGAATACAGGACGTGGGTTATCTGGTGTTCCCAAGTCTATCTTTTGAACAAGATCTTCTGTTGGAAGGTTCGAAGGTGGTTCCTCCACAATATTTTCGGAGGCTTCCAGCTCAACGAAACCTTCTGGGGTTTCAAGGGCATTTCCAGACCAAGGTTTTGTTCCTTTCCACGGGTCTTCTTGATCGGTAGTTTTCCCAAGGCTTGCTATGAGATGATCCCAATCGCCTGTTGAAACCGAGTCGAAGTAGGCTACTTCTTTTGGAGATGAGGGTTCTTCTGGGTCAGAAGTCCACACGTCTGTGCCATCGGACAACTCCTCTTCATTTTCGGAGAAATCGTGCCAATTGGATGAGCTTCCTGGATCTTTGTCAGGTGACTCATCAAAGAGATATCCAGGGAGATCGATGTCTTCATGGACTTGAGATGTTGAGGCTTGGTCAGTATATTGACTTTTAAGCCTTTGTGTCAACTGTCTCAAGGGAGTGTCAGGATCATACCCTAACCCGTGTGAAGACTTTTCTACATAGCCGTAGAGTCTCCAATCTTCCAGCTGGCTTTTGGTCAAGACGGGCCCCAATGGTGTGAGAATACCGCGTCCTTCTCCCAAACCGACTGGGTTTTGAGCGTCATAGCCCATTTTCTTCATAATAGCTTGTGCCACAGAACTGTATAAGGATAGTTGAGGCGTACCTTTATTTTGGAAAGGTTCAAGCATGGAGTTTGATGAAGAAGCATCCGATCTATGGAAGAAGATCGGCTTTTCCTTTGTTGAAGTTGCTGGAACAACGAAGGAAGCTGACGTAGGATCTTCTATGTCAGAAGTTGTCTCCATTGGAGTAAGAGCAGGCTGAACTTGCTGAGTGTCAGCTTGGCTTGACGATGTGTCGTCTTCTGGCTCTGAATCCGAGTCCGTGTCTTGCATGATAGACACGAAAGAGACAACAAATTTGCCCCCAGGCTTTTGTTTTGCCTTCTTCACTTTAGTTGTGATGACCAAAGGCTTTGAAGATTTGAGGGAGATGATGAAGGGAGTTTGCATGCTCTCTTCAGATTTACCGGATGGTTTGTTTTCTTCCGGTGATTGTTGAGGAGCTTTGCCTTTATCTTTCTGGAGATTTTCGGCAAAGGATGCTGTATGCTTCTCCTCTTCTTCTTTTTCACCTTCATACATCTGTGAGTCTGCGAAGTGGATTTCTTTACCTTTAAAGGGTTTTCTGTCCGCAAAGACTCGATGTATCATGCCGTCGTCGCCAACAAACTTGATGCATTGATGTAGAGTTGAAGGGACAACACCATTCTCATGGATCCAAGGGCGTCCGAGAAGGATGTTGTAGCATGAAGGGGTCTTTATTGCATACACTGTGACCTCAGAGATAAGATCACCGATCTGCAATTTGAACCTGATTTTGCCGATAGGCCTTTGAGTACTCCCATCGTATCCAAAGATAGATACAGATGTGTGGCTCAGTTTGCTGGGTGGGATGCCCAACTCTTCAAGAGCCGATGTGGAGATGAGGTTGAGTGCAGAACCTGGGTCGATCTGAACTCTATGCATAGGCATTTCCTTGATATACCCTGTGAAGTACAGGGGTCGGTTATGCCTGGTTTCGCCAAGTAGGAGGTCGTCCTTTGTGAAGGCGATGGTTGCACTGGCTGCTTTTTTAACCGAGAGGCATTCAATGCATGATCCCTCAGTTTTCTTCTTTTCTCCCTTTGAGGAGGCTTCTGAGTTTTTGACCCGGTAATCCATTTCAATTTGGAGGACTTGCGGGGCATGTTTTGCTGACATCCTCATTCAGTTTTTGTAATTCTGAGATGAGATTATCACGAGTGTGCGGAGACATTCGCAACAAATCTAGGATGTGCAGACGTGCAGGTATGTGCTTGAAGTGTTCAATCAAGTCATACTTGAAAGCCTCCTTAGGGCCTGCATGTTCATCATTGTTGCCACTAGGGGCGCTTACAACATCTTTTCCCGAAGGATTTACATATGTAAAGGAAGATTGGTTGTAATTTTTGTGGTAGTCCCGGCCAGAGCGGGTGCCTCTACCAACTTCGAGAGCTTCTTGAGAAGGGTCTTCGTTTGGAAGATTGTCTTCAGGATCAAGAGGCTGTCGTTTTTCATTTGCTGAGGATGCATCAGCAGCAGAGTTACCATCCTCAGTGATTGTGTTGCATGGAGCATTTTCCGGGAACAAGTCCTGAACAGCATCCAGCAATCTTTCTTCTTCGTTGACTAATTCATCGTCCCAAGCATCAATAGCTGGGAATTCTTCAGTCAGGAAGGGTGTGAACTTTGAAGTCACAGTCTCAGGAGAAGAAACCTGAGAGGGTGTCATCTCAGTGAAAGTCACGTGAGACGAGGTGGCTCCAGAAGATACATTGCTAGGCGTCGCCGGAGTGTAAGTGCTCTCATCAGACGATGCTTCGGAAGAGCTATAATCCCGAATTATCACATTACAGGAAGCTCTGACGGGAGACGTTGCCTGATCGGAGTCAGACTCATCCTCGGATGTGAGAGGATCGTCTACCCAGCAATTTTCTCCATTTTCAGGAGTTAAGGGAGGATGTACCTGGTGGTCTTCAGGGACTTCAGGCTCTGGATTGCGAGGAGGCTCGTTGACGCGTTCTTGCTCTTGTTCTAGAGCGAGTCGCTGCAAGATCCTTGCATATTCTTCAAGATCAGGTATGGGAGCCGGATCTTCTTCTTCATCATCTCTTTGTGGCTCAACATTGTTGATTTCCACTGGAGTAATGAGAGGTGCTGGGTCAGCAGCATTTTCTTGTACAGCCTCTTGGTCTTCTTCATCATCAGACCAGGATCCTTGTGACTGTAGGGGGTTATACCAGATTACTGGCATAAGATGAGACTCAGGAACCCATTCTTCATCGGAGAGATATTCTCCTGTTTCAAGGGATTCCTCCCACTCATCTGTGTAGTTGGGTTCGAATCCATCATCGGTGTCGCTGGACTCGTATCCATCAATGGAGAATCCAACTACCGAATTGCAAGAGTATGATGTCTCCTGCATGGCTTCTCTGAATTGAGGTGGCATGAAATCACTGAGAGTGAATTTCCTTACCCCCTTTGAAGTCTCTGGAAGGGATGTTTTTGTTACCTCCAGTGAAGCGGTAGAGGAAGCCTCTGCCTTTTCTTTGACCTCTGGTTTTGGCTGGGTCTTCTCTTGCCGTTTGAGCTTGAGGAGATGTTTCCTAGCCTGCCTTCGCTGTCGAGCTGTAGGCTTTATTTTCACGACCCTCCCAATTTCATCTTCCAGGAGATCGGGATGTACCCATATCGGTTGTCCGTCTGGTGTCGGGTAAGGAACCAGTTCCTCGGACGCTTCGATTGAGTTTATCACCTTGAAGGAAGTAGTGATCTTCTTCTTCGGTGATCTTGATGTTTGTCCACATGTCACCATGTTGACGGAGGCAGACCCATAGTTTTTGTCAAAGGTGATGACTCCGTTTTTCCCACATCTCATTTATTTTCTCTCTCACAACGAAGCATTGATTGAGAGGATGCGAGATCATCTGGTGGTATGGACAGTACCGAGGATCGTTGGTTTTGCCAACATCACCCGGTCTTTTTGGTTCAGGCAAGGTGAGCTTGCCGTTTGCCACAAGAGCCCCGAAGATTTCATCAACATCTTCATCAAACGGGTATTTCTTCTCTACTCGTTCTTTGAAGGCGTCAGAGAGTTCAGGTCTCTTACCAGCAGCTTTGTTTTCAGCTTTCTTTGGTGGCTGAGGAGCTGGCTTGGTCTGCACATTGAGGACCTCTTTCTTCTTTGGTTTAGAGGTTGCAATGGCGGTTGGCTCTTTTCTTGATGATTTCTGACTGTTGAGGTCTTTAATCACCGTTTCAGCTTCCATGGAAGCTTCTAGGAGTTCTCCCAGGTTTTTTGATTTGTTTGCCGATGATCATGGAGCGGATTCTGGCTCTCATGTTGTTTCGGCAGATGTCGACTAGCGACGCTTGTGGCAATACATCAGAGCATTTGTATGCCATTGCTTTCCACTTGTGAATGAAGTCATATGTTGATTCATTCTCCCCCTGTTTTAGGCTGCACAGCTGAGCCATAGTAGCGGGATGATCCTCACCTTTGAAGTGAGTCAGGAAGCGTGTCTCTAGCATGGCCCAATTTTTGGATTGAGTCCTCCGGCAGAGTGGAGTACCAATCGAAGGCCGTACCTTTTAGGGTACTTGCAAAGAGGCGGATCTTGAGTGCATCTTGATCCGCGATAGCTCCCGTCAAGATCTTGAAATGGATGACGTGCTGTCTGGCTGATCCTTTCCCCGTATATGTTTGGAGAGTAGGATGCTTGAATTTGGTGGGGAACAGGACCGAGTCCATCCATAAGGGATATGGTGGCTTGATCCCATGCTCTTTGAGTATATCCTCTTCTTTTGCTTTGGGAGGATACGTCTACGTCCTTTTTGGTAAGGGCGCGTGACTCATTTTCGTCTCTATTTACCTCGTCGTCTTGATGATTCGGAGGAGGTTTCATTGTTGCGCCTGATTTTGGAAGGCGAGGAGAAGGTTTTCCCATCAGAGTTTCAATTCCTCTGCTGGCCCTGTTCCAACTGCTGGATGCGGGTGATCGCATCTTCTGGAGGTGGATTGCGGGGTGGGCAGAATTTGTAGCCAAGACATTCATCCTTCGTGACTTCGAACGAAGAAACTGTCCTGGTGACTGAGCTGGGGCTCATTCTTTTTGAAGAAGAGCTTGAGGAAGGATCACTCTGCTGTCCTTTGCTTGAAGGAGCAGGGGATTCTTCTGAATGTCTTCTTGTCCTGGAGACGCTGCGGGTCATTGACGTCGGACATGGATTTTTGTTGCTGATTTTTGACGCCTTCTGGTTTTTCCAACCATATGGACGGCAGCAACTTGGTTGGGTCTTTCTTTTTCGACCCATTTGGGAGAGACTTGAAGTGTAGGAGGCTGGGTCCTTTGCTTCTGTAGTCTCTTTTGTCGGTACGACGCGCGGCGGCGTATACGACGAGCAATTTGAGCTTCGGTCAGCTCTGACTGGGCTCTGACGATGAAAGGATGTACTCCCTCGGGCGCAGCAGGCCGAGTCTGTCTTCTTGTAGCTGGGCAAGGACATATGCGAACCCTATCCTTCGCCTGTTTGCAGCAAAGCTTTGAATTTGTGAAGTTCGGCCCCTGTAGAAATGAAGGGTCGAACTGCAGATTTGTAGGCCTTAGCAGGTGCTGTGTGGAGGCCTTGTGATGCATGACTTGATTTTGGGCTTGTAGGAACAAGCCGGCTCATGCTGGGATGACTTTGAAGTCAGGTTGGAGATGGGTCTCTCCTCTTTCATGTAAGCAAGAGGATAGAACAAGTTCTCCTTGAGTGGGCCAGGAATGCTGGCTTAGTGGATGTCTGGGACCTTCTTTGTTTTGGTGAAGGTCTTGGGGACCAAGTCTTGGGGTAGACCTGGTTGTTTGCAGGTTGAGGCTTCGTGGGGCTGCCACGGGCTTCAGGTCTTCTTGTACTCTCGCCTTTGGTGTCACGGTAGTGACACGTTGAGAGGCGAGTTTCTGCTTCTTGGAGGGAGCAGCTTGTTCCTCAGGAAGTGGGAATGGTCCCAGCGTCCCGAAGACGATAGTCCGGGGAGTCGGAGGTCGACCCGGAGTTCACAGAGTTGCCGAGGGAGTTGACACTTCGGCAGCTGATGGGGCTTGTAGGTGCGCGTGGTTTGCTTCTGTTGAAGCATGAGTTGGTGCTTGCTTTCGTCGAAAGTAATGGTTAGTGAAGCTGCCATTGTTAGTTTTTTTCGAAAATTTCTGAAACAAGACCACATCCATTAGTAATCACAAGAATATAATGATCATAAATGGAAGTTCTATGGTTTCGTCTTTCAAATGCTCGAGGTAGATGAC
>CM022951.1:16538571-16784599 GCA_012931725.1 Litsea cubeba
TTAGGGTCAGCCTTTTCTACCCCTTTTCTACCCCTGTTCTACTGGTAGAAATACCGGTTGACAGATGAAATTCTGATTTCCTATACTGTTCTGTTTCAGCTCTGTTTTCTCTTTGAAGCTCTATCAACACCACACTTGTGACATTGTGTTGACAATAATTCCAACACAAGATGATACTTGAGATACTAATTTCTTCAATTCTTCATTAAACTTCTCAAGGCATCTCAAATTCCAACAATCTCCCCCTTTGGAATTGTTGGCAACACTTTTGGAACTTCAACACTTAGAACACATTAAACTAGTTGATCTTCATGAAGCTTCTTCAGAACCATAGTATCCCCCTGTCTTTAAAAAAAAATCAAGATCTCTAACACTCTTGATACCAATCTCCCCAAAGTTATCATAGCATAACTTCTTCTAACATTGCTTTCTCCTAGCTTAAGTCTTTCTCCCCCTTTGACAACAAGTCCAAAGGGACCAACGAAGGAGCGAATAGGATATTCAAGGAATACTTTGCTCCCCCTTTCAAGCCCATCTCCTAAGGATTAGGAGAGTGAGTAACTCCTAATTTTTTTTGGAGATACTCGAAGACTTCTTTTGGCAGAGGTTTTGTGAAGATATCAGCAACTTGCTCAGTAGTTGGGACATATTCCAACTTGACCTCACCATCTGCAACCTTTTCCTTGAGAAAGTGATAGCGAATTGCTACATGCTTCGTTCTAGAATGCTGAACAGGATTCTTGGAGATGTGAATTACACTTGTGTTGTCACAGAGGATCGGCGTAGGATCCGTTGTCGGAACTCCTAGATCAGAAAGCATTTGCCGCATCCATAACACTTGTGTACAACAAGTTGCCGCTGCAATATATTCCGCTTCCGCTGTAGAAAGGGATACTGAGTCTTGTTTCTTACTATGCCATGCCACCAACCTATCACCGAGATAGAATGCACCACCGCTTGTACTCTTGCGATCATCTATACATCCAGCCCAATCGGCGTCAGAGTATGCAACAAGAGTAAAGGATTTTCCTTTAGGATACCAAATGCCAAGCTCCATGGTACCTTTCAGATATCGAAATATCCTTTTTACTGCTGTGAGGTGCGTCTCAGTTGGTGATGCTTGAAATCGAGCCACCATACATACTGCTTGCAGAAGATCCGGTCTTGTAGCAGTCAAATAAAGCAAGCTTCCTATCATAGAACGATAAGTGGTGTGATCAACGGACGAACCCTTATCATCTTTGCTTAGCTTTGTGTTCGTTGTCATTGGTGTGCTCACTGGCTTGCTGTCTTCCATGTTAAAACGCTTCAGCATTTCCTTGATGTATTTCATCTGTGATATGAAGATACCATGTTTCAGCTGCTGAACTTGTAAACCAAGGAAGAACTTTAGTTCTCCAAGCATTGACATCTCAAATTCTTTCTTCATCTCTTCAGCAAAATTCCTGCACATTTCTTCATCGTTGCCACCAAAGATTATGTCATCGACATAAACAATGACAACCAGTTGTTTGCTCAACTCTGTTTTGACATAAAGATTGCTATCAACCAGTCCTATTCCAAAACCGATCTTGCGGAGATATAGGTCTAGCCTTGCATACCACGCCCTTGGCGCTTGTTTCAGCCCATAAAGAGCCTTTTTCAACTTGCACACTAGGTCTGAATTTTTGCTAATAGGAAAACCATCAGGTTGCTCAATGTAGACCTCTTCTTCAAGTAATCCATTCAAGAAGGCTGACTTTACATCCATCTGAAATACCTTGAAGGTTTTGTATGCAGCCAATGCAAGAAACATACGAATGGCTTCCAGACGAGCCACCGGTGCAAAGGTCTCTTCAAAATCTATGCCTTCAACTTGAGCATAGCCTTTACAAACCAACCTTGCTTTGTTTCGAATGACCTGACCATCTTCATTCAGCTTATTCCGAAAGACCCATTTAGTACCAATAACATTCTTATCGGTAGGTCTAGAGACTAGTTCCCATGTGGAGTTCTTCTCAATTTGCTCCAACTCCTCATGCATAGCTTTCAACCAACTTTCATCGAGACTGGCTTCAGCCACAGTCTTGGGTTCAATGGTGGACACAAGTGAGTAATTGCTAACTACACTTTGTCTTGTTTTAACACCGGCCTCAGGATCTCCAATGATTTGATCCTTAGGGTGTTGCTCTACCCAAGTGCTTTTCTTTCTAGGTGTAGCATCCTCTGAGTCATCCTTTGATTTCTCAGAATCATTAGGTTTAGCTACTTCATCATCAATCTCACTCGAGTCCTCATAAACGGGACTGTCATAATGAGTTCCATTCTTGGATTCATGGTTTTCATCAATTCTAACATCGGCACTTTCTATGATTTTTCTGGTCCTTTTGTTAAGACATCTGTAAGCCTTACTAGATGAGGAATAACCCAGAAATATACCTTCATCAGCTCTTTCTTCAAATTTGCCCGGATTTTGTTCAAGATGCTTGATGTAACACTTGCTGCCGAAGACTCTGAAGTGCTTGACTGTTGCTTTTCGCCCAAACCATAGCTCATAAGGAGTTTTGTCTTCATGTGGCCTGATCAAGCATCGATTCTGAATGTATACAGCCGTATGGATTGCCTCCTTCCAGTATTTGTCAGCTAGCTTGCTCTCAGTTAGCATTGTGCGAGCCATCTCTTGCATGGTGCGATTTTTCCGTTCCACAACTCCATTTTGCTGTGGAGTTCTAGGGGCTGAATATTGTCTTTGAATGCCATGGTGTTCACAATAGTTAGTGAACTCTTCAGATGTGAATTCACCGCCTCGATCAGACCTTAAAATCTTGATACGTTTTCCAAGCATATTTTCAACCTGTGCTTTAAACACTTTAAAACGATCAAGTGCTTGATGTTTATGCTTAAGAAACAATACCCATGTCATACGAGTATAATCATCAATGCATAACATAAAATACTTATCTCCATTGGTGCTTTGAGTTCGCATCGGTCCGCAGAGATCAGTGTGCACTAGCTCAAGAGGTTTCTTTGAATGATGCTCCTTTGACTTGAACATTACCCTCGTTTGCTTTACCTTTTGACAAGAATCACAGATGGGGTTGGAAGGCTTTTCAACTGTAGACATACCTCTGACAGCCTTAGTATTGCAAATCTTTGACATGTTATCAAAGTTTAGATGCCCAAGGCGTTTGTGCCACAACCAACTTTCCTCTGTCCGACTCATCAAGCAAGTCTTTTCAACTCCATCTGACAATGTATAGAGATTTCCAGCAGTCCTAGATCCAGTAGCCACTGTTTTGCCGTTGCTACACTTCTTGATAGCAAAACCATTCTTAGTGAAGACAACTTCGTGGCCTTTGTCACAGATTTGGCTCACACTAAGCAAGTTGTCTTAGTCCAGACACATATAAGACCTCGTCTGATCTGATCTTGTTTGCCTTTAGCTGAACAACACCTTTTCCGCAGAATTTGGCACCATCATTGTTACCAAACTTCACTGATCCGCCTTCATAGTGCTGTAATTTGACAAATTTTTCCTTATCACCTGTCATATGGCTTGAACAACCACTATCAAGGACCCATGGTGCTGTCTTCTTTTGTGCATTGAATGCCGTTTGCACAATGAGAGATTCTTTGGAATTACCTTCCCTTTTCTTTGCCCTCCATGCCTTAACTAACTTAGGTTTCTTTTCAACCTGAAATTGGTTAGCAATAGGCAGCCTACAATCCCTAGCCAAATGTCCATAATTATGACACATATAGCACTCAATTTTGTGGCTGTTTAGGATTGAAAAAGGGTTCCTAGTCACAAGTGGGCTGTTTCTAACATAGAATTTGCAATCAGCTCTTTTATGTCCATATCTATTACAATGATAGCAATAACCATAGAATCTGAACATTCTTCCTTTCTTAAGTGGCTGGTTAAACTCCACAAACCTTTTCTTATTGACCATCTCAATACTAGGCTGAATTTGATGCTTTGTAGCCTTGAGAGGTATGGCACTTTGTTTCATAAACAAAGAAGGTGCAGCTTTAGAGGACTCTCCGGTCTCAAATCCAATACCAAATTTATTGTGGAAGGGCTTTTGAACTTTCAGAATTTCATTGAGTTTCATTGTCCCTTCAATTGCTTGGAGTGCTTTGAGTTTTCGGCTATTTTCCAAGTTTTCAGCCTTTGCTCTAGCGATTTCAGTTTCAAGTTTCATAGCGTCTTCCTTTTTGATACTTATTTGATTTTGAAGGACTTCCACCATTCTTTATATTCTTCAACTTGAGTTTTCAAAGCAATAATTGAACTTTCAGATTCATGAAGAAGTTTCAGATTTTTCTTACTTGTTTTTCGTTCCATGCTAAGCTCCTCAAGTGCGGCAATGAGTTCTTCTTCGAGATTGACCTCAGCCTCCTCTTCTTCTTCTTTAACGGTAACCATGAAGAGAGCTTCAGTTGCCTCGGCTGATTCATCATCGTCTGAAGTTTCAGACGTGCTGTCATTATATTGACTGATGAAGCTTTTTGCTTTGCCCCTCTTTCTGAAATTTTTCTTCCACTTACTCTTATCGACATAAGAGTCATCATCATTATTTTCTTTCAGCGGACACTTCGCAGCAAAGTGACCAACACCGCCACAATTGAAGCATTTAAAGGGTAGCTTCCCTTTGTACTTTCCTGTCACGCCCCAAAACCGGGACCTGCAGCGAACCGATCTCGGGGTGCGAAATTTTGGAATAATTTGAAACTTTTTGTTATAGTTCCCAAGATCCGCTGAATGAGGATAACCAATGCCAACACAATCAGAGTATATTTTTCGCGGAAGCTAACCATGGTGTTACGACTCGGAATCCGTGGCCATCGGGTTCCGTGTCGTACGCAACCAATGTCATAAAGCCATCTCATAATAAGACTGGCATAATTCATAAATCATAACACACTGAGCTGGTAGTAACAAACTATTATTTCCCACATATTCAAGTTACAATTAACAAGTGTCTTAATTACAACCCAAAATAAAAAGGCTAATAAAGCCATACAACCATATAACCAACTAAACAGAAATACTACCCCAACATTTGAATATACGAACTCTGGTGCCAAACTTGACATCTAGATGATATCAACGGGCAGCCTCTCACGTCAGACCGGCGGTCCCACCGCCTCCTCTGATCAAACACCTACAAACAGAAAAGAGAAGAAACTGGCACCAAACAAAAAGGGTCAGACACGACGGTCTGGCAAGCAAATAAACAAATAATATGAATGAAAGAACATACATGAAACCAGGCGAAATCCTCGTAAAACCGAATAAGGAGTCTAACCAATAATAACAATAAATCACGATAAGACGATCGAAAGACCGAACATGAATATCAAAGCAATAAACGAACAGTCTCTAAAGCATAAATGTCTCGAAAAGATAACCACCTAAGCAAAGCATTTAATAATTGGAAATACATTTAAAAACTGAATAGTAAAAACAATACGATAAAGGTCGATATCGTAAACATTAAACAAATCAAAGCATAGAAAGCATAATCGACCATAATCATAAACTAAAGTAATATGTGGATAAAACCTAGGCAACCACAAATAGCTAAATCCTCCTATTACCGAAGTGATAAGAGCAAACAGAGCGTAGCCACTGAACGTGGTACTAAACAGAGGATCAGAACCGTAGCCATACAAATGGGACCGGCAGATCATTACCGTTGCCATGGTCGGTACAGACGGAATCCAAGCTGCAGCTGGCGGACAGAGTAAAGATCCCAAGCCGGGTGATCAGCCCGACAAGGTGACCTAAGCCTAGTGGTGCCTTTAGTTTTCAAACTCAAACAGATACAAATCTAACATAATACTAATCCCTTTGGCTCAGGGGCTCGCACCACATAGCTCTGGCCCCGTCTTGCCTCAGGGTTTTGTTTTCGAAGTCATAGCCTCTTTGGCTCATGGGCTCGCACCACATAGCTCTGGCCCAGTCTTGCCTCGAGGGTTTTATTTTCAAATACGAGTCTTATCAAAACAATAATCTCATCGAAGAAATCCCGAATGTGACGAACATACTCCAAATCTCTTTTCAAATCGAATCGGAGAAAACATACGGATATCTATGGTAAACCGTTCAAATACGCATCGAGGTGATTTGTATAAAAATCATACGAGCAACCCTTTCGAACATGGGAAGACACATGATTTTATAACAAATCATCGATGCTATTTAAATTAGTTCACCAAAGAAAACAAATACAAATACTAATACCAATACAAATACATTTTTCTGACTTGAAATGGAATGGAATTATGTAGGATGACTTAATGATTTACCAAGGAACCATCTCAATGCACAACTATCATTTAAACATTGATTAGTAAAGAGCGCGTTTGATGCCAATGAAAATCCATGATATTTAAATGATAGAGTGCGCATTGAGACTCAGACGATTCCCGGATAATTTTACATACTTTCATTCTCTCATTGGTCCCATTCCCATTTCACAAATTTCCAAGTGTCAAAGTAATGTCAAAACTCTTCAAAACAGGCCCATAGCTGGCCTTAATTCAAGTCCAAAATAGCCTACTTATTTAGCTCAAAATATCCCTTTTAAACAAGGCCTAAACCATTATTAAAACAGTCCAAACACTAAGCTTGATTGGCCCACAAAACACATTTCAAAAACAGCCCAAAGCTAAACATTGATTGGCCCACAAAACATATTTTTAAAACAACCCAAAACTGAACTTTAACCGAGCCCACAAAAACTGATTTTTAAGGCAGCCCAAAACCAAACTTTGAAAGGCCCAATACACAGTTTTTAAAACCGCCCAAACTGGCCTTGAACAGGCCCACAAAACAGTTTTAAAAACAGTCCACAACTAGTCCTTAAATGGCCCAAGGAACAAGTTTTAAAACCGATCCAAACTAACCATAAAACAGGCCCACCAACCAAATTCTAAAACAGTCCACTAACAGTCATTAAAAACAGTCAAATGTCAGGCCCAAAGATGACCCAACATCAGATCTGAAATGGCCCAATAAACAGTTTTAAAATAGCCCAAAACTAAACTTGAAACAGGCCCAAAGACAAGCACAAAGAAGTCCCAAAGAACAGGCCCAAAACTGATCCATAACGGACCCAAACCCAGCCCAGACTGAGCTGGGCTCGCTCGAGCGGACCCAGGCCCGCTCGAGCCGACCCAGACAGAAGCTGGGTCGCTCGAGCGACCCAGTGGGTCGCTCGAGCGGACTGGGCCTGCCCAGTCCGGCCCGAGTGCAGAAAACCTCCATTTCCTTTGCATTTTTTTCTGATTTTTCTGATCATTTTCCATTTCCAACCTTCATACAAATTTCATAGATTCTTTGGCCCTTCCTTGACCTTCCAAACTCATCAATCACCATCCATAAATCTATCCAATTGATTAACACAAGCCTTTTCAAAACAAAGTTTTCCCCCTTTCTTTAAACACACCATTTAACATAAGAAAGACTAATTTTCCAAAGTGAGCAAAGTGAAGAGAAACCTACCATACAATGTAAAGCAATAGCATAAATGAAATACACCTAGTTGCTTCATCATTCATTCAAAGCCAATCCATAAACCATGAAAAATTGAGCAAAATAAGGAAAAGACATGAAGCTTAAACAAGAAACACAAGAACATCATATTAAATTGTGAAATTCACTTGCCTTTAGTCAAGAGAAGATGCAAAAACACTCCATGAGAGTCCTCTAATGGCCTCAAGCTCCAAAATCATAAAATCCCCAAAATAGCTCAAGAGAAACCCTAAAAATCCAATCCATTGTAAACCTCCATGAAAACCCATTGCATGTGGGATTAAAACACTCCAAATGAGGAGGAAAACAAAGATCTAAGGAAAAGAAAACCATTGCTAACCTTTGGGTGTCCCAATTAAGAAGAAGGGCTTGAAGAGGAGGGTTGTCCTAGCCCAAAGCTCTTGAAAATGGGGTCTTTGGAAAGCCAAGAGGGAGGAGAAGAAGGAGGTGAGATCAAATCTCCATGAAAGCTCCAAGAGAGAGGTGTTTCAGATGAGAGAGAAAGAGTGGGAAGAGAGGGAAAGAGCCCTAGCTCAGCCCCTTGCTGGAAACGAATGAAGGAGAAGAAGAGAGGGGTTCCCCTCTTATAGAATGGGTCTTGTGGGCCCCGGTCTTCATCAAGCTAAAAATGGTATATGCGGACCCCGAATGAAAATGACGAAGAAGACAAAAACGATCGGCGAAATATCTATTTTCCAAAAAGTCTATTTCCCCAAATTCTGAAATTTTCGAAATTCATGGACAGATTTCATGTGAAAGGTCAGTTTTGCCCTTTTTCTCGAAAAAACGTGATTTCTGAGTATCAAATCGAAATGATCAAAACATGAAAGTTGTTAAACTTCATAAAATAAGTCGAAATACACCAAATCCAGAATTTTTAGAAATCCGAAGTAATTTCCCATAAAAATACAAATCCTAAGGACCGGGTCAAACTAAAGTCAACGGTCTACAAAATCTCCAAGGCAAGGAAAAAAATCCGGTCAAACTCAAATACGCGGTCAAAATAAATCAAATCTCGCTTAAAAAGTTAAACCACGATTAAAACAATGCTAAACAAAAGGATTGGGGTCGGGATCTTACATCCTCCCCCCCTTAGAATCCATTTGGTCCTCCAAATGGCTTAAACCAAATCAAAACTAAAAACCCGAAAGACAAACGAAAACACTGACAACCTATGCTAGACCTTGGTGACTGAGAGATCCTCTTCTCAAATCTGACGTTGAGATGCACGGTCAACAACATTCTGATTCGGTTGAGGGCTTCACACTAATCCACATATCTGCTTAAAAAACAAACTCCTCTGGCCAACTGGTGTCCAACAATTCATCCAATCATCTGTGGTGTCATCTGTCGTTCTCGCACCGGATCAATTCTTCTACTTAATTCGTCAGTCACTGATGGTTCAAGAAACTGTGAGTTCTATCTCTTTCTATCACTTGGAATTTCTGTGCCTTAAGTCCTTCAAAGCTGTACACGGTGCTCCCGATGCTTGCCTCTTCAGATTTCACTCTTCAAATCTCCTACCCTTGACCTGTAAAGCCGACCTTGGAAATCCAATCTGATGTCAATCCCTGAAGAACTGAAACTGTCAATTCGAGTCTTGCATGACGTATACTCTCTCATAAATCCAACTTTACCTCCAACTGAACTAGTACACAACTTGACATCCATCATCCCTCCAAGTCTTATACTTCCAAGCTCCAACTATACTAATACAACTCCTTCCATTCGATGCCAAACAACCCTTAAAATTTTAAACATAGAGACTAAAATAATTACTTAGCTAAATTTTTATCATTTTAAAACATAGTAAAAATTGAACTTCCAAATCATCGAATAAAGCTCAAAAGATGAGGTTTTCCAAAGTTTTGAACATGAAACAACATTATTCATTTTCGAAATTCATGTTTTCATGACTCAACAAATCCTTGAAATACTCAACAGCCTCAAATTAGGATTTTCAAAAATAAGTCAAATTCATGTAATATGACCATACATTAAATTTTTATTGAAATCCATTTTCCAACCAAACATATACAAAATCTCAAAATCGTCAAGGTTTTGAAATGTAAGTGTCAACATTTAAGAAAATTAAAACAAGAGCAAAATTCTAAGGTCATTGTAAAACACTATTTTAAGAAGATTAAACGCAACTCCGAAACACAAATCCTTATGAAGACAAAATCATGTAACTCCTGAAAAGAGTATAATAACATAGTTTTTAATTCAAAATAGGCCTCAAAGAAGAAACATAAATTCATTTTTAAACATTGCAAGGATAAACCATAGATATTAATGAAAACATATCAAAGATGAAAATATCAAGAAAATCATTCTAAATAAGAAATGGACATCCAAACCACTGAGGTACTCCCTTGCTGAATCAACTACACCGGCTAAGCTGCAAGTCCTGAAAATTCTCAGCCAAATCCACGACAAGGCTCGTTGAATCCGGGAAATCCTTGAGTTTCTAGCACTAGTTTCCAACCTTACTAACTAAGGTCACTTCTCCCTTCATAAAATCCACAGGTAACGTCCCTCTTGCAGTCCTTCATCTTGAAAAGATGGTCTGAGTTCACCCCAAAAATCCACATTAACTTACCTTAGTACGCTGCATGATGATCTTCGATTAACTGAGAGGGGATCTTCAATTACTGCTCGAGTCCAACTCTGACGGGCAAACGCATATATCTTCTCTCAATAATCACATTGAAGATGCTGAAGGCTGAAAGTCTGCTAATGTTCTCCGAAAACAACATACTGAATCTAGAAGGTTCTCAGTCTCCGACACAAGCATAGACAAAAGACACTAGACAAGAGTATGGAGATTTTAAAAATTCTCCACCACTAAGGAGGAAATTTGGCCATCCAAATCTCCTAACAACAGAACTAAAAGAAAAGACAAACAAAATCTCCCGAACTGAAAGAAAAGCCGACTCAAATCCAACGAAACAAAGACACGAGAAAACAAATCGACACAATCTAACGAATCCTCACCACACGTCTTAATGTCTCTAGAGTATTTTATTTCCTAGAAACTGACCAGCTCTGATACCAAACCTGTCACGCCCCGAAACCGGGACCTGCAGCGAACCGATCTCGGGGTGCGAAATTTTGGAATAATTTGAAACTTTTTGTTATAGTTCCCAAGATCCGCGTGAATGAGGATAACCACATGCCAACACAATCAGAGTATATTTTTCGCGGAAGCTAACCATGGTGTTACGACTCGGAATCCGTGGCCATCGGGTTCCGTGTCGTACGCAACCAATGTCATAAAGCCATCTCATAATAAGACTGGCATAATTCATAAATCATAACACACTGAGCTGGTAGTAACAAACTATTATTTCCCACATATTCAAGTTACAATTAACAAGTGTCTTAATTACAACCCAAAATAAAAAGGCTAATAAAGCCATACAACCATATAACCAACTAAACAGAAATACTACCCCAACATTTGATATACGGACTCTGGTGCCAAACTTGACATCTAGATGATATCAACGGGCAGCCTCTCACGTCAGACCGGCGGTCCCACCGCCTCCTCTGATCAAACACCTACAAACAGAAAAGAGAAGAAACTGGCACCAAACAAAAAGGGTCAGACACGACGGTCTGGCAAGCAAATAAACAAATAATATGAATGAAAGAACATACATGAAACCAGGCGAAATCCTCGTAAAACCGAATAAGGAGTCTAACCAATAATAACAATAAATCACGATAAGACGATCGAAAGACCGAACATGAATATCAAAGCAATAAACGAACAGTCTCTAAAGCATAAATGTCTCGAAAAGATAACCACCTAAGCAAAGCATTTAATAATTGGAAATACATTTAAAAACTGAATAGTAAAAACAATACGATAAAGGTCGATATCGTAAACATTAAACAAATCAAAGCATAGAAAGCATAATCGACCATAATCATAAACTAAAGTAATATGTGGATAAAACCTAGGCAACCACAAATAGCTAAATCCTCCTATTACCGAAGTGATAAGAGCAAACAGAGCGTAGCCACTGAACGTGGTACTAAACAGAGGATCAGAACCGTAGCCATACAAATGGGACCGGCAGATCATTACTGTTGCCATGGTCGGTACAGACGGAATCCAAGCTGCAGCTGGCGGACAGAGTAAAGATCCCAAGCCGGGTGATCAGCCCGACAAGGTGACCTAAGCCTAGTGGTGCCTTTAGTTTTCAAACTCGAACAGATACAAATCTAACATAATACTAATCCCTTTGGCTCAGGGGCTCGCACCACATAGCTCTGGCCCCGTCTTGCCTCAGGGTTTTGTTTTCGAAGTCATAGCCTCTTTGGCTCATGGGCTCGCACCACATAGCTCTGGCCCAGTCTTGCCTCGAGGGTTTTATTTTCAAATACGAGTCTTATCAAAACAATAATCTCATCGAAGAAATCCCGAATGTGACGAACATACTCCAAATCTCTTTTCAAATCGAATCGGAGAAAACATACGGATATCTATGGTAAACCGTTCAAATACGCATCGAGGTGATTTGTATAAAAATCATACGAGCAACCCTTTCGAACATGGGAAGACACATGATTTTATAACAAATCATCGATGCTATTTAAATTAGTTCACCAAAGAAAATAAATACAAATACTAATACCAATACAAATACATTTTTCTGACTTGAAATGGAATGGAATTATGTAGGATGACTTAATGATTTACCAAGGAACCATCTCAATGCACAACTATCATTTAAACATTGATTAGTAAAGAGCGCGTTTGATGCCAATGAAAATCCATGATATTTAAATGATAGAGTGCGCATTGAGACTCAGACGATTCCCGGATAATTTTACATACTTTCATTCTCTCATTGGTCCCATTCCCATTTCACAAATTTCCAAGTGTCAAAGTAATGTCAAAACTCTTCAAAACAGGCCCATAGCTGGCCTTAATTCAAGTCCAAAATAGCCTACTTATTTAGCTCAAAATATCCCTTTTAAACAAGGCCTAAACCATTATTAAAACAGTCCAAACACTAAGCTTGATTGGCCCACAAAACACATTTCAAAAACAGCCCAAAGCTAAACATTGATTGGCCCACAAAACATATTTTTAAAACAACCCAAAACTGAACTTTAACCGAGCCCACAAAAACTGATTTTTAAGGCAGCCCAAAACCAAACTTTGAAAGGCCCAATACACAGTTTTTAAAACCGCCCAAACTGGCCTTGAACAGGCCCACAAAACAGTTTTAAAAACAGTCCACAACTAGTCCTTAAATGGCCCAAGGAACAAGTTTTAAAACCGATCCAAACTAACCATAAAACAGGCCCACCAACCAAATTCTAAAACAGTCCACTAACAGTCATTAAAAACAGTCAAATGTCAGGCCCAAAGATGACCCAACATCAGATCTGAAATGGCCCAATAAACAGTTTTAAAATAGCCCAAAACTAAACTTGAAACAGGCCCAAAGACAAGCCCAAAGAAGTCCCAAAGAACAGGCCCAAAACTGATCCATAACGGACCCAAACCCAGCCCAGACTGAGCTGGGCTCGCTCGAGCGGACCCAGGCCCGCTCGAGCGGACCCAGACAGAAGCTGGGTCGCTCGAGCGACCCAGTGGGTCGCTCGAGCGGACCCAGACAGTGCCTGGTCCGCTCGAGCGACCCAGTGGGTCGCTCGAGCGGGACTGGGCCTGCCCAGTCCGGCCCGAGTGCAGAAAACCTCCATTTCCTTTGCATTTTTTTCTGATTTTTCTGATCATTTTCCATTTCCAACCTTTCATACAAATTTCATAGATTCTTTGGGCCCTTCCTTGACCTTCCAAACTCATCAATCACCATCCATAAATCTATCCAATTGATTAAACACAAGCCTTTTCAAAACAAAGTTTTCCCCCTTTCTTTAAACACACCATTTAACATAAGAAAGACTAATTTTCCAAAGTGAGCAAAGTGAAGAGAAACCTACCATACAATGTAAAGCAATAGCATAAATGAAATACACCTAGTGCTTCATCATTCATTCAAAGCCAATCCATAAACCATGAAAAATTGAGCAAAATAAGGAAAAGACATGAAGCTTAAACAAGAAACACAAGAACATCATATTAAATTGTGAAATTCACTTGCCTTGAGTCAAGAGAAGATGCAAAACACTCTATGAAAGTCCTCTAATGGCCTCAAGCTCCAAAATCATAAAATCCCCAAAATAGCTCAAGAGAAACCCTAAAAATCCAATCCATTGTAAACCTCCATGAAAACCCATTGCATGTGGGATTAAAACACTCCAAATGAGGTGGAAAACAAAGATCTAAGGAAAAGAAAACCATTGCTAACCTTTGGGTGTCCCAATTAAGAAGAAGGGCTTGAAGAGGAGGGTTGTCCTAGCCCAAAGCTCTTGAAAATGGGGTCTTTGGAAAGCCAAGAGGGAGGAGAAGAAGGAGGTGAGATCAAATCTCCATGAAAGCTCCAAGAGAGAGGTGTTTCAGATGAGAGAGAAAGAGTGGGAAGAGAGGGAAAGAGCCCTAGCTCAGCCCCTTGCTGGAAACGAATGAAGGAGAAGAAGAGAGGGGTTCCCCTCTTATAGAATGGGTCTTGTGGGCCCCGGTCTTCATCAAGCTAAAAATGGTATATGCGGACCCCGAATGAAAATGACGAAGAAGACAAAAACGATCGGCGAAATATCTATTTTCCAAAAAGTCTATTTTCCCCAAATTCTGAAATTTTCGAAATTCATGGACAGATTTCATGTGAAAGGTCAGTTTTGCCCTTTTCCTCGAAAAACGTGATTTCTGAGTATCAAATCGAAATGATCAAAACATGAAAGTTGTTAAACTTCATAAAATGAGTCGAAATACACCAAATCCAGAATTTTTAGAAATCCGAAGTAATTTCCCATAAAAATACAAATCCTAAGGACCGGGTCAAACTAAAGTCAACGGTCTACAAAATCTCCAAGGCAAGGAAAAAAATCCGGTCAAACTCAAATACGCGGTCAAACTAAATCAAATCTCGCTTAAAAAGTTAAACCACGATTAAAACAATGCTAAACAAAAGGATTGGGGTCGGGATCTTACATTTCCATTGCTTCCTTTCTTCAGCTTTCTAACAAACTGAGCCTCAAGCTCATCATCATCAGTATCAGAATCATGACCAGCAGTCTTTTTTCCCTTTTTCTGAACTTTGAAGGCCGCTTCTCTATCAGATGAAGACGTCTTACCTATGCGCATCTCATAGGCAGTGAGTGAACCATGCAACTCATCCATGGTAAATTCATTCAGATCCTTGGCTTCTTCTATGGCTGAGACTTTTGAATCAAACCGGGGAAGAAGAGATCTTAGAACCTTTTTAACGATGACTGGTTCTTTAATCTCCTCCCCTAGTCCACGAATGTCATTCGTGACTTCATTCACTCGTTGCAAATATGAGTCAACATTCTCGCTTTCCTCCATGCGAAGAGATTCAAATTGAGAGCGATGGGTTTGCAATTTTGCTTCTTTGATCTTCTCATCTCCTTCATGAATGCTTTTCAACTTGTCCCATATTTCTTTGGCTGTTTTGCATGTAATTACTTTGACCAGCTCGCTGTCCACAAGGCCACTAAAGAGTGCATTCTGTGCCTTAGAGTCGTTGTCTGCTAACTTCTTCGTTGCAGCATCATTGGGTACAATGGCAATATTGTAACCGACTCTGACAGTCTCCCAGACATCATAGCCAAGTGACTTAATGAAAGCCTGCATTCTGATCTTCCAGAAGGAGTAATTAGAACCATCAAACAAAGGTGCTTTCTTATTCCCTGTATTGGTTGCCATGTGATTTGACAAGAGATCACCCTTAGCGTGTTAAGCTTTTCAAGGGAACCTTACGCTCTGATACCAATTGTTAGATATCGCGATCACTGAGAGGGGGGGGGGTGAATCAGTGATTCTTTAAAAACAGGTCCAATTTAACAACAAAAGCAAATCAAATCATACAAGGACACCAGATTTAACGTGGTTCACCGAAAGGCTACGTCCACGGTTCAAAGACTGTCCGAACACCAATCCGGGACAGATCTGAATCTATTTAGTCGCACCAACGACAAAGAGCACCAACCCTTAGTTTCAGATAGCACCAACTATCTAGGAAGCACCTACTCCCTTAGGTTTCAGATAGCACCAACTATCTAGGAAGCACCGACTCCCTTTACAATTTATCTGCACCAATAGATAGGATCACCAAACCCCAGACACCAAGCACCAACTTGATGTACTACAGAATAAGAATAGAAACCTTTTTCTATAGCCCTTCCCCTCTACAATCTCTCTCTCTCAATCCCTTACAAATTAAAATTAAAGCATAAACAGAGAGACACTTATCTTATGGACGAAACATCATCTTCAAGAGCACATCCTCGTCCACACTTGCTGTAGAAACTTCTGATAATACTGCACACAGCAACAGCACTCTCTTCTCTCCAAAACCCTCTCTTTTCTTCTCTCTTCTCTTCTCTTCTCTCTTCTTTTCTCTTCTGTGTTCTTGAAAACGAACCAATCAAGCCTTTATATAGGTTATGGTAACCCTAAAGAGTGTTTAAATTAGGCTAGAATTCGTTTAGAAAGAGTCCCAAACGAAATACTTAAGTTTCCTGAATTTTCGTGCAAAACTTCTATTTCTGCGCAAATCAGGTTTCCCGTGTGTTCTACCGGTAGTACTTGCGGTAGAACAGATGAAATTCTCATGTCCAAGCTTCTGCTAGAATTTAAGCCACTTCTACCGGTAGTACTTGCGGTTGAACTTTCAGGGCAGCCACTTCTACCGGTAGTACTTGCGGTTGACAGATGGAAATCTTAGGGTCAGCCTTTTCTACCCCTTTTCTACCCCTGTTCTACCGGTAGAAATACCGGTTGACAGATGAAATTCTGATTTCCTATACTGTTCTGTTTCAGCTCTGTTTTCTCTTTGAAGCTCTATCAACACCACACTTGTGACATTGTGTTGACAATAATTCCAACACAAGATGATACTTGAGATACTAATTTCTTCAATTCTTCATTAAACTTCTCAAGGCATCTCAAATTCCAACAAAGCGTCGCTAGTCGACATCTGTCGAAACAACATGAGAGCCAGAATCCGCTCCATGATCATCGGCAACAAATCAAAAAACCTGGGAGAACTCCTAGAAGCTTCCATGGAAGCTGAAACGGTGATTAAAGACCTCAACAGTCAGAAATCATCAAGAAAAGAGCCAACCGCCATTACGACCTCAAAACCAAAGAAGAAAGAGGTCCTCAATGTGCAGACCAAGTCAGCTCCTCAGCCACCAAAGAAAGCTAAAAACAAAGCTGTTGGTAAGAAACCTGAACTCTCTGATGCCTTCAAAGAACGAGTAGAGAAGAAATACCCGTTTGATGAAGATGTTGATGAAATCTTCGGGGCTCTTGTGGCAAACGGCAAGCTCACCTTGCCTGAACCAAAAAGACCGGGTGATGTTGGCAAAACCAACGATCCTCGGTACTGTCCATACCACCAGATGATCTCGCATCCTCTCAATCAATGCTTCGTTGTGAGAGAGAAAATAAATGAGATGTGGAAAAAACGGAGTCATCACCTTTGACAAAAACTATGGGTCTGCCTCTGTCAACATGGTGACATGTGGACAAACATCAAGATCACCGAAGAAGAAGATCACTACTTCCTTCAAGGTGATAAACTCAATCGAAGCATCCGAGGAACTGGTTCCTTACCCGACACCAGACGGACAACCGATATGGGTACATCCCGATCTCCTGGAAGATGAAAATTGGGAGATCGTGAAAACAAAGCCTACAGCTCAACAGCGAAGGCAGGCTAGGAAACATCTCCTCAAGCTCAAACGGCAAGAGAAGACCCAGCCAAAATAGAGGTCAAAGAAAAGGCAGAGGCTTCCTCTACCGCTTCACTGGAGGTAACAAAAACATCCCTTCCAGAGACTTCAAAGGGGGAAGGAAATTCACTCTCAATGATTTCATGCCACCTCAATTTCAAGAAGCCATGCAGGAGGCATCATACTCTTGCAATTCGGTAGTTGGATTATCCATTGATGGATATGAGTCCAGCGACACCGATGATGGATTCGAATCCAACTACACAGATGAGTGGGAGGAGTCCCTTGAAACAGGAGAATATCTCTCCGATGAAGAATGGGTTCCTGAGTCTCATCTTATGCCAGTAATCTGGTATAACCCCCCACAGCCACAAGGATCCTGGTCTGATGATGAAGAAGACCAAGAAGCTGTACAAGAAAATGCTGCTGACCCAGCACCTCTCATTACTCCAGTGGGAATCAACAATGTTGAGCCACAAAGAGATGATGAAGAAGAAGATCCGGCTCCCATGCCTGATCTTGAAGAATATGCAAGGATCTTGCAGCGACTCGCTCTAGAACAAGAGCAAGAACGCGTCAACGAGCCTCCTCGCAACCAGAGCCTGAAGTCCCTGAAGACCATCAGGTACATCCTCCCTTAACTCCTGAAAATGGAGAAAATTGCTGGATAGACGATCCTCTCACATCCGAGGATGAGTCTGACTCCGATCAGGCAACGTCTCCCGTCAGAGCTTCCTGTAATGTGATAATTCGGGATTATAGCTCTTTCGAAGCATCGTCTGATGAGAGCACTTACACTCCGGCTTCGCAAACACAAACTGCGAATGAATCCATTGAAATGCTTCTTCGGCGTCTCGTCGGGTAAGTTCCTCGGATTCTTAGTTCGGAAAGCTGGAATAGAGCTTGACCCCATAAAAGTCAAAGCCATTCTAGAAATGCCCTCTCCAAGAACCTTGAGAGAACTCAAAGGGCTTCAAGGGAGATTGGCCTACATCATACGGTTCATCTCCAATCTTTCGGGGAAATGCCGTCCATTCTCCCGGCTGATAAAAAAAGGTGTAAACTTTGTCTGGGATGCTGACTGTGAAGCTGCTTTCCAAGACATCAAGTCATACCTGAAAAAACCTCCAGTGTTAGCTGCTCCTACCACTGGAAAACCATTCATCTTGTACACAAGAGCCCTTGATCACTCTTTGGGAGCTCTGCTTGCGCGAGAAAATGATCAGAGAAAAGAAGCTGCTCTATATTACCTCAGCCGCATGCTAGTAGGTGCAAAGCATCGCTACTCTCCAGTCGAAAAAGAATGTCTTGCAGTGATGTTCGCCGTACAAAAGCTGCGTCACTACTTGCTTTCCAACACAGTCTACCTGGTCTCCAGGGTCAACCTCTTGAAGGTCCTTGTCACAAAGGCAGGTTCTCTCAATGCTCGACTGGCAAAATGGTCCATCCTTCTGTCACAATTTGATATTAGGTATGTACCACAAAAAGCAATCAAAGGGCAAGCTCTAGCGGACTTCCTCGCAGAGCATCCATTACCTAAAGATTCTCCACTCAGAGATGATCTCCCAGACGAACCAGTCTACAATGTGGAGACTTTCTCACAAAGTGCCTCCTGGGATATGTACTTTGACGGTGCAACCAGGACAAATGAAAAAAGACAGCTGATCTCGGGAGTTGGCATCCTCTTTGTTAGCCCCGACAAATACATGATTCCACACGCTTTCTCGCTACTGGAACCATGCACAAACAATGCAGCTGAATATCAAGCTCTGATCTTAGGATTGGAACTCGCCATCGAATCCGGTACCACCATGCTGGAAGTCTTTGGAGACTCTCAACTGATCGTCAACCAGATGAATCAGAAATTTGAAGTCAGGAAGCCAGATTTGTTGCCCTACTACAACAAGGCACAATCACTTCTGCAAAAGTTTGACATCTGTCACATCACCCACATTCGTAGAGGTGAAAACATACGTGCAGATGCCCTAGCCGGACTTGCCGCATCCATGGCAATCCAGGAAGGGGAAAACATGCAAATCACAGTGTGCGAAAGGAGAATCCTTCCTCCTCTTAACACACACCAAGCAGTTGTTGAATGCCACCAAGTGGTCGGAAGTCGGATTTCAATCCTTCAAACTTCAATCGGCGACTGGAGGTATCCGTTCATTGATTACATTATGTTCGGAATCGTACCAGAAGATCCAAAAGAACGGGTAAGCATCCAAAGGCGAACCCCAAGCTTCCATTTGGATATTCCTTCAAAAATCCTTTATAGGAAATCCTTCAACGGAGTACTTCTACGCTGCTTGTCACAACAAGAGGCTGAAGAAACACTCAAAGAAGTTCATGCTGGTCTTTGTGGAGCTCATCAGGCTGGACCTAAGCTCTATGATCAGATAAAAAGGTTAGGATATTACTGGCCTACCATGGTAGCTGACGCAATGCAATTTGCTAAGCGCTGCCAACAATGCCAAGTTCATGGAGATTACATTCACAATCCTCCAGAATGGCTGCATCCTACAGCGATCTCATGGCCTTTCGAAGCCTGGGGTATGGACATCATAGGTCCTATTTCTCCCCCTTCAAGCAAAGGTCATCGCTTCATCTTCGCCGCTACGGATTATTTCTCCAAGTGGTCAGAAGCATTTGCGTTTAACGAAATGAAGACCTCATCAGTCCTTCAGTTCCTAGGCACCAACATCATTTGTCGTTTCGGCATACCCAAAAGATTCGTCCATGATAACGGACCACAGTTCCGGGATCATCGATTCTACAGGTTCTGCGACAAATACAAAATCCAAAGCTGTCCTTCGACTCCATACAATCCGGCAGCAAACGGGTTAGCAGAAGCTTTCAACAAGACACTCTGCAAAATCCTCAAAAAAATGGTCTCTAGTCACAAAAGAGACTGGAGCGACAAATTGTCTGAAGCTTTGTGGGCCTATCGAACCACCGTTCGAGGACCAACCCATAGCACACCATTCTCCTTGGTCTATGGATGCGAAGCTGTCGTGCCCTTGGAAATACAAATTCCTTCCTTGAGGGTATCCTTGCAAAATGACATGACTCAAGAAAGCAATGTCAAATTGCAACTCCATGAGCTGGACAATCTCGATGAGAGACAGCTCGAAGCTCAACAAAGCATTGAACTTTACCAAGCACGTATGGCAGGATCTTTCGATAAAAAGGTCAGGCAACGCGCCTACAAAAAGAATGACTTGGTTCTTGCGGTAAAAAGACCAATGGTCTTCGCTCACAAGTCCAAAGGCAAATTTGAGCCGAAATGGGAGGGACCCTACGTCATCGACAAAGTTTTCTCCAATGGTGCATACGCACTCCTAAACATGGAAGGTGACAGATGTATGCTGCCCATCAATGGCAAGTTCTTAAAGCGGTACTACCCTTGAAGACTTACCCAACTGGGTAAGAGCAATGCCTGTATGGCCAAAACCGGTTTCCAGGTACACGCTCGCTAAACCCACCATTTTTTTAGAATTTTCATATCAAATGTTGAAATTTCTAGAAATCTAAAACAATGCTTACTTTCATCGTTTCATTGTTCAAAAAAAAATATCTAAGTTTAGGAACCTTTCCCTAACTTGACCAAAATTTTCAACCCTTGAACCCAAAATTCATGGTTTGAAACAAAATCCGGCTTCAGGGATTTCCACCCTAGTCCACCCTGCCATTTACCGCCAAAATGGTTTTAGGTCAAAATTTATGACCCTCGTGTCTAAAAAAAAAAAAACCGCGAGGAAGCGACGCTTATTCGATACTCGCACAAATCGGAAGCAAGTGAACCACGTTCGACACTTCCAAAATCGCAGGGAAGCGACATTTCATCGGTACTTGCAAAATCCAAAACTGTGGAGACGCAACATTTCAGTTGATATCCACAACCCAAATTTCAAAGGTTTGAAAAAACCTAAAAAACTGTGGAGACGCAACATTTCAGTTGATATCCACAATCCAAATTTCAAAGGTTCGAAAAAAACCTAAAAAAACCATGGAGACGCAACATTTCAGTTGATATCCATAACCCAAAGGTTCGAGAAAACCACAAATTTCAAAAATCGTGGGGAAACGACATCAAGTCAGTACCCACAAAACCAAAATTTTTGAAAAGCAAGGATGCGACATTCCATCGATACTTGCACCCAAATCCGCGAGGATGCGACATTCCATCGATACTCGCAACCGAATGAGCAAGGATGCGACATTCCATCGATACTTGTAAGAACATTCAGCAGGGAGGCGACTTTTAGTCGATACTTGCATTTTTTGAAAACCAAACCGGCTATAAATGCCATCAAAACAGGCTATAAATGCCACAAACCGGCTATAAATGCCATCAAAACAGGCTATAAATGCCACAAACCGGCTATCAATGCCACCAAAACAAAACCGGCTATCAATGGCACAAACAAAAAAAAACTTGGATTTCAAAAAAAAAAAAAAAAAAAAAACGGCTATCAATGCCACCAAAACAAAACATGCTATCAATGCCACCAAAAACCGGCTATAGATGCCAACAAACAAACCGGCTATCAATGCCACCAAAACTGGCTATAGATGCCACACAAAAAAAACTCGGCTATCAATGCCACAAGAAAAGCTGGCTCTCATGCCAAAATTGGCTTCCATGCCACAAACAAAAACCTGGCTTTCATGCTAAAACAATTACTTGACAAAAGATTTTCACAAAATGACAACCTTTTGATCAAATCTCATTTAGCAATTACTTTTATCACAAAAAGATTCAAGTGAGCGTAGGGATAACAAAAAAAAAAGCATCCCATTTAGCAATTACTTTTATCACAAAAAGATTCAAGTGAGCGTAGGGATAACAAAAAAAAAAGAATACCAAAAAATACATGTGGTACCAAAAAAAAAAGTGTTCACAAGCACTACAAAAAAAAAAGTACCAAAAAAAATACAAGTGGTACCAAAAAAAAAAAGAAAGAAGGATGGTTTCTGTATACAGGAGCTCAATCAAAAATGGTCTCCAGCCAAGAGTTCAGCTCCTTAAGCAAGCTTTTGGCTTCATCCGTCAAGGATTCCAAGGCACGCTTCTTCAGGAACCTGCCATGAGATGCTGGGGTGGGCTGTAACCCTTCTTCTGCACTGGGAAGCTTCCTTCGAGCGATTTTCCATTGTTTGTCCTCATCAGACTTCCTTTTGAGAACTCGATTGGCATCCGCAACTCGGTGAATCAGAGCAGTCTCCCTTTCACGAGCCTCTGTTATTTCAGTCCACTTGGCAGCGACTTGTGCCTGCAGATGCTCAAGACGTTTCCTGGCCTCATCGACCTCCCTATCAAGGATGTTAAGGTCATGTGTCAGCCTAATGATGGTTATCTCTTCTAAGTTCCTCTCTCGGACTGCCTGCTTCTTGCTTTCTGTAGCCTCATCCAGGTCAGATTGAGCCTTATCCGCAGGGTCCAAGAACATCTCCTTGAAGAACTGATCGTCAGGAAAACCCATGGTCTCAAACCACTTGTCACCCAGCTCAACGATCCTATTAACGATCGCCCTGGCATATGTGACATCCAGACCAGCCTCTTCAGTATCACCGAGAATCTCACGCACATGCTGGATCATGCTAAATCCGGCTTCCAAGTGCCCAGAAAAGAGAGTCTCAATCCAAGAGCTCAGAACTTGCACCACCACCTTCTTCAGAAAAAGAAGAGATGGCCCAGCTGAAGATTCGCCCAACTCCGTTGGTCGGCTGCTCATGTCATCATCTGTTGAAAGAGTAACAAAAGAACTATTTCCAGTTGAAGCTGCTCCTGCTCGGGAAGGAATCTCAGCGCGAGGAATCTCCTCAACATTGTCAGAACTGGTCCCAGGAGTCTCTACCTCTGGATTAATCTCTGGCATCCCTTGCTCTGGAAGCGACGGACCCTCCTCTGTCACTTCAAAACCTGCCAAAGAAACACAAAAAGGTATGAATATAATCCTGTTTGAAAATCATTATCAGGGTTATTACTATAAAATACCTTCTTCGACGACTGGCGGAACACTCTCTTCCTCCATGAACTCATCGAAAGCATCATCAACATTTGCGTCCATCGATGGTTCAAAGTCATCAGATGCCTGTGGCAAGTCAGCTGACAAAAAAAAAATGTTAGCAAACCAAGTCACAAACACAAAAAAAAAAAAGAGCAAAAAGAAGTCGTACCAATTGGAGACTCTGGAATCACTCCAGAGTCCCTCGGTTCTTCTTCAGGTGCCTCGACAGGATCCATCACCACCTCATCGACCGGAACCTCAGGCATCATCAAGTCTTCCTCTGCTAAAAAAAAAAAAGGAAAAGCAGAAACAAGAAGCAAATCATAACATGGAAAAAGTCCCATGAAAAGAAATGGAAAGAGAAAAAGGAAGAATCATACCTTCACCAACGGTCTCTTCTTCTCGGCTTCTCTTCTCTGGAGGCTCGTCAGCATCCACTGGCACATCCTCATCGATAGTAAGAGGAACTTCCAAGTTAGGAGAGTCCTCATGCTGCCCCTTGCTATGATGATGACTCCTCCCCCTCTTACCCCGGCGGACTCGCTTCTTAGAGGAACCGGCCCCACTTGACTCCTCACTGGATGTTCTACTCTTGCCAGTAGACTCCACGGAAGCTTGCCTCTGTGCCGCTTGCATCCAAGCACCAAGTTTGGCTTCCTCCTGTTCTAGCTGCTCCAAAGCCTCATCAGGTATTTCTCGAACAGCTTCAGAACCAATGACGCCCTGGTCACCGAGAAAGCCTATCTTGTGCTTCTCTCCAGAAAGGAAGGCCCAAACTTCCTCTCGCCGGACGCCATCCGACTTTCCAAGGCCCTTTCCAGATGCCAGCTTCACATCAAGCTCCTTCTTGGAAAGCCCCCGATATGCCGAAAAGCTCTCCGTGAACCACTTCGCAAAGCCGGCAGTCCGGGAAGTCAGCAACACAGGATAAGAAATCATGGCTGTAGTGTCTTCAGCACTATAGAAAGCCCATGCATTTCTCCCGTCTTGTAAGCCTCCAAAGCGCTCACCATGCTTGAAGGCGCTCCAACAACGCCTTGAGAAAAGCCCAGCTGCAAAGCAAAGCGAGAGGGTACATACGGCTGGATGTCGACGAAAAGATGTCTGCGGTACACCATCGTGCCGACACGTATGCTAAAAAGCCACTCTCTCTCTGCATTTGTCAAGGAATAATGCCTTCCCGACCCCGCCCTGGTAGAGTCTCGGGAGGCACCAAAACAAAAGCCTTTTTCCGCAACTCCGGAGAAAGCTTTACTGAAGATTGCCCCATCTCGACGTCCCTGAACCGTCGGATCCTCATGCGGGCAAACAAAAGTGATTCGGACACGGCTTTACCCTTAGCCAGTCGAATCATCAGAGGATCATCATCCTGTGCAGCACCCAGCCGATGGAAGCCAGGACAGTGGTATACATACCACGAATAAAAGATATGGGCTGAAAATACCCTATTCATGGGAAGCCCAAGCCGAACCAAAAAAGCAGCAGCCTGCAGTTCGGTACACAAGTAGGAGTAAAGAGCTGGCACCAAAGCAAGCTGCTCTCCAAACGCCATCTGACAAGCTGGGAAAATACAATGCGGCCTGATGTGCGTTCCATCTCCTCCAGCAAAAACAGCCTCACCAAGCCAATAAGTGAGGTAAACAGCGAGATCTCTCCGCAGTGCAATGTCAGGACATATGGCATTTGTACTTGCACAGAAATCTCTCAACTCTTCTTGCATGGCCAAGATCTTCTTTGAACTTGGATCCTGAGCTCCGGCTTCTTGGGTCACGCTATCAGAAGACTCCCTGCTATCAAAAAAGTTGGGGAATGAAGAGCTAAAACTCTTCCAACTGCTGGATCTAACTTTCAAACCCTCCTTCTCCTTTAAAAAATCATAGAAGGCGACAAGCTGAAAGTATAGAAGCCTGAACTCCTCAGACTGCCCCTCGAGGACGCTGTCAATCGGCATAAACTCCTCATAGAGTTTGCCGAGGATGGGCAATCCAGTAATGGTGCTCAGCTCCTTCAAAGAAAAACCAATCTCACCATTCGTCACAACGAAGGTATTGGTTTGTGGGAGGAATGACTCCAGCATAGCCATGAAGGCCTCGTCGGAAAAGATCACGGTCTCCCTAAAGGCGCGGACCGCATCAAAAATCCCGGCTTCCTTCAAAACGGCATCACCAATCAGCAGGACGCGATCAGTCCACGACTTCCACTCGGAGTCAGCATTGAAACGGCCTCGAAGTCGAAAAGGCTTGATCCAATTACTGCCGTCACCACTGAAAATACCAAGGCCCACCGGTCTCAAATCGACCGACGGATAATCAGAGCCCTGGTAGCCGCTGGATGGCATCAACAGGTCCATGTCAACAAGCGACCTCTCCGTATATCCAGGAGAACCGCCAACAAAAACCCCGGTCTTGATTACATTTGTCCTTCTCACCCAGCTTGGAGGATCTTCCCTCTTAGGGCACGTGGGGGCAAGGCTCAGAATCGAGACGGTGCGATCAAACGTCGACCGGGTAGCAACAGTCTTCTTCTCACCATCTGCTGTGAAGGAAAACTGAAAACATCTCCTCTGGTATGTCATGTCATTAGGGACTGTATCACCAAAGAAGAAGGTAGGCCTGGGCAAAACGCTCTGATCTTCCATCACCCATGGACGACTGCTTACCATGATCTTATAGAACTCCTCTCCCTTGAGAGCGATCAGTCGCTGCCTCATCTCATCTCTGTTGAGGGAGTCGCACTCTTCCAGATTTCTCTCAACATACTGGACCTTCTCAAAAGCCTGCTGAACGGCCGGATTAGAAGATCTAGAAGATCGACGAGGTACGCTTGTAGCAGGCTCTTTACCCTTGTTCGCTCTGGAGGAACCACCTGAAAAGGATGGAAAAGAAAAAGATCAAACATCAAAATGACAGAATCTCGCTAAAAAAAAAAAAAATCTGGCGAAATTTTGACATGATGACGGGGCAATTCCGAAGAAAAGGAACTATCCCGAAAGAAATAGAAAGCTTGAAGATGGGCTCAACATCGCTGCGAGCTCCGAAACTCCAAACTTTTGAAACCTCAAAGTCTCCGCAAAATCAGGAAGGGCTCAACATCACTGCGAGCTCCAAATTCCCAAACTTGTGAAAACTTTCAGGTATGCTATCACATCATGCTACAAATTTAATTTACAAATTGAATGCATGCATGAACATCTTGGTTTGCGAAAAAAAATGCATTATCATGATGAGCAAAAAAAAAAAAAGAAAAGAAACTTTCTCAAAAAAAAAGAGGGGAAAGAAAACAAAAAAAAAAAAGAAAAGAAACTTTCTCTAAAAAAAGAGGGGAAAGAAAACAAAAAAAAGAAACTCTCTAAAAAAAAAAAGGGGGAGGGAAAAAAAAAGAAAAGAAAAAGAAAGAAACAAAAAAAAAAAGGGAAAGAAAGAAAGATCTTTTTATTTTTCTTACAATGGAGTTTTCTTGAAAAAGGGAACTTACTTGAAGCCATTGATGGAGAAGAAGAAGAAAAGTCTTGAAGATCTTGAAGAAGAACTCTTGGTCTTGAAGCCCTCTTGAGATTATTGCAAAAGAAAGTAATAAGAGCAAGAGATCCAACCTTCTCCTTGCTTTTATAGAGGAGAGCAAGCCAAAGAAGGAAAGAAGAAAGAGGTAAGTGTTACTAATTAGTAACCTTACCAAAAAGAAAGAGATTAGAAAGATTCTTTCCCAAAAGAAAGATATCTTGAAGGATTTTCTCCCAAAAAGAAATCTATGACGGATTCTTTCCCAAAAGAAAGATATCTTGAGATATTCTATCCCAAAATAAAGGGATCATGAGAGATTCTCTCCAAGTAAAGATATTCTTAGATATTCTCTATCCAAATGAGATATTTTTGGATATTCTTTACAAAAATGACACCATATGAGATCTAAGCCATTTCAAAAGCTTAAGGTCCCATGGGTTAGCCCATATGAGCCAGGTTTGACCACCTAGGCACAAAAAAAAAAAAATGGGCTTTTAGTCAAAGAGAAATCCCTCTTACCAAGAGCATACAAAAATTGTTCCATGCCTCTTTTGAGTTGATTGGACCATACAAAAGAAAATTCCAAGCCCCATGAGCTTCCAAAAATCAAACCATCCAGCCTCATCTACCAAATTGAGCCAAAATCTTGAAATTGACATTCCACAAAAATCAAACCAAATCCTGGTCCCCTAACTTGCCACATACAGCCTGTTAGGTCACAAGACCAAAAACCAAAAACCAAAACCTGATCCCCTAACTTGCCACATACAGCCTGTTAGGTCACAAGATCAAAACCAAAATTGATCCCCCAACATTCCACATACAGCTTGTTGGGTCACACGATCAAAACCAAACCCGACCCCCTAACCTGCCACATATAGCCTGTTAGGTCACAAGGTCAAAACCCAAATCCACATCCCTGATGTCATCTTCAAAACTTTGCCTCGAGATGGTACATGATCCCTTTCACTACCATAAAATTCCCCTGGAAGCTCAAAAGGCTACAAATACCAAAAAGAAAGACTGCTCAAAGACTCTTGGTCAAGTCACAGGCTCTCCTTCAAAAAATCTCTTCGAGGCACATCGACTACAAAAGTTAAGCAACTCGTCGCTGTACCTCGAGGGGGCATTTGTTGACACCAAAAATGTCACTTTGCCTCCTCAAGATCCAAAGAGCTACATGAAGTCGCAACCTACCATAAATAGGCAATACTGCTTCCAAAAATCAAATCTTGTCAGAATCAAACAAAAACTGCAAGATTCTTCCAGACAGCCAAAAGAGGAGTACACAAGAAGTTTCGGGCCATTTCAAATCATTTGGCCTAACTTCGCTTCTCCGACAGCTGAAAAGGAGCTCTCGGCGGCAAAAGCATCGGAGACACCAAATCTTCGATCAGGGCCGATGGATGGTCTCAAAATACTTCCAAAAGGCTCCACGTCAAGTTCCGAGTCAAACCGACAACGTTTGACCCTACATCAACCCTCGAACAGCTAAATCAAGCCTCTCGGCGGCGAGAACCACCGAGGCCATTACTCATCAGATAGAGCACATGGACGGCTTCAAAATGCTTATAAAGGACTACACGTCAAATTTCAGGTCATTTCCACAACATTTGACCATAGTTTGACGCTCGAAAGCCAAATCAGGCCTCTCGGCGGCAAAGCTCTCCGGGACCATGGTTTCCAAGACAGAGCCTATGGATCATCTTAAAATGACTCCAATAGGTTCCCTGTCAAATTTCAAGTCAATCGGACATCGGTTGACCGCACATCAAACCACGACATCTTCATCGCGACAAAAAGCAAGTCTACAGGTGATAGGACCCCAAACAGCTTCAAAACTCAAACAAAAGCCTATGGTTGGTCTTATTTATTGCTCAGGAGGCTTCATTCCAAATTTCAGGTCATTCCGACATCGTTTGACCCAGTTTCAGCTTCTGACGGAAAATCGGCAGCTCTGCGCGACAAAGTCTTCGGCTTTCTCAGGAAATTGGAAACTTTGCAAAATAAAATGCAAGGATTCTCATCAGCTTTCCTACAAAGAAATCAGGCCAATAAATGGTCAAAATGTCAAGGAAAAGTACAGGAGAAAAAAGAATAAAAAAACAGCAAAAACGGACACAAAACGGGACACAAAAGGGGGAAAACCCCCCAGGGTCGCAGACCCCTGCGACCCTGGGCCAGGGTCGCCGGCGACCTTGGAACCCGGGGTCGCCGGGAAGGCCCCGGAAACCCCGGTTTTCGCCATTTTTTCGCGATTCGAAGAGCCCAGCCTCTGGTACTTTCCAAAATTCATGCTTTTGAGACACCAAGTCCTCTGACATCCGTCCAAAACACGGGTCAATCATCAAGAGTATCAAAAACAATATTGATCGCCACCCGGTCAACCAAAAAAAAGTGTGCTTTCTACCCGACCGATCGAGAAATCGACAGGACAGATGGCACCGACCCGCTGTTGGCAACAAACACCTGAAATTACATGGTCATCTGATGTCGATCTACATGAAGATCCATCGATGATCATCGACAGAAGAATCCTAAAAGACGTGGCACGGCCCGCGACTCTTCAGCTGCTCGGCGACCACTTAACGCGATTAATTGACTAGCTTTATTACAGTCATTAATCCATTCCTTTGGACAGCCCAATCAGAAGCAAGCATTCGGGAGTTATAAGTCAAGAGATTCATGGCATTTAACCCATGAAACTCCACCCATCATGGCGATTAAAGGCGATTAAATGCCCTCAATCTCCTCCGGCCAATCAGAAGCCAAGAAAAAGGAGTTACAAAATAAACAATTCAATTTTGTAACTCCTCCCATTATGCGGCTTAATGACAATAAAAGCCCATAAACCCTCCTAAATGGCTACCTAAAAGCCTATAAATAGGGGAGCTCTCCAAGAAGAAAAGACATCAGAAACATCAGAGAAAAAAGCACAAACACACAGACAGAAATCCAGAGAAAGGAAAAAGAGAGAAAACTCTGCGGAAGTTCTACACCGGCCACCGCAACAAGGTGACAAAAGTCCCTTGGGGGGTACCCCCCCCCCCCCAAGGTCCTTGCCTTCTCCTCCTGCCTCCAATGGCTTAGATGTGGCTTTTCAGCCCGTCTACTCGGCTTTTTATTGGATATAGGACCTCCTTTTGGTCTTTGTTCTCTAAAAACCTGAGGTTATAGCCAAGCCAAGCGAATCAATAGCATCCTCTGTTCTCATCTGCATGGATGATGGCGAAGCCCACATATGGCTTGCGACCGTCAATCTAAACGGGTCCCCCACAATCTCCTGAGAAGTTAGATCCTCCTTTTCTTGCTTTTCATTATAGTTTGTATTTTTTCAAAAGAGACAAAAATCACAATTCTTGTCTTTCATTGTTGATAAGGATTGTAAATCGGCTATAAACGCCAAAATCGACTATAAACGCCAAAATCGGCTATAAATGCCAAAAAAAATCGCCTTTCACGGCAAACCAAGAAAAATGTCTCTTTTCTTAAATATATGTGCAATGGAAAACTTGAAAGAAGTTGATTTCCTTTTTACTTGCGAAGGTTGATCTCCGGATCACCACTTGCAATTCCAAGTAAAAATAGAAAATCTGGCACACCCACACAAAAAAAGAAATGTTGATGCACGCCCCTTGCCCCCCGGTTACGAAAGGGTCGGAACCAAACGGACTCCCACGTCCGCCGACCTCGGTAGGAACTCGAGCATCGGGGCGCGGTCCATCAAACAGGATAAAGAAATGAAAAATAAAAACAATAAATTGTATTGTGAAATTAGATTATGAATCTTCGTACTTGAAATCTCTTTAAGCATCAATGAAATAAGGACATCGTCGCCATCAAGTGATCAATCGTATGTCTCTTTTATTTGCTATATTCATTGTAACCATTTCATAAGCATCATTGTAGCAGTCTTATTTGTGATGTTTCTTGCTGATCATGCGAGCAGGGAGTTCAATTCTCAAAACAGAAGAGAATCCATATAGTATTAGAGGGGATATAAGTACATAAATGCCGAATGGAACAAAGCATAGGGACGGCTTGAAACAATTCAAGTGGACAAAATCATTGAAGGATGTGTCAAGCTAAACAAATAGCAGTCGATTACACAAGAACACATTCTTCAACCATATCAAATTATAATTCTGTGAAGATAGGTATGGAATTAGAACAAATTGCCATATATAAAGATCCAGCTAATAGGGACACAAATATGAATAGTGACATAAACAGGATAAAGAAATGAAAAATAAAAACAATAAATTGTATTGTGAAATTAGATCATGAATCTTTGTACTTGAAATCTCTTTAAGCATCAATGAAATAAGGACATCGTCGCCATCAAGTGATCAACCTTATGTCTCTTTTATTTGCTATATTCATTGTAACCATTTCATAAGCATCATTGTAGCAGTCTTATTTGTGATGTTTCTTGCTAATCATGCGAGCAGGGAGTTCAATTCTCAAAACAGACGAGATTCCATATAGTATTAGAAAGGATATAAGTATGTAAATGCCGAATGGAACAAAGCATAGGGTCGACATGAAACAATTCCAGTGGACAAAATTCTCAAAGGATGTGTCAAGTTAAACGCATAGCAGTCGATTTCACAAGAACACAGTCTTCCACCATATCAAATTTATAATTCTGTCCAGATAAAAAACTTATAGGATGACCTGCCACAATTTAAGAAAAAACTGATAATATCACTGAGTTATTACAAAAACGAAAAGAGCTAGTTGCATGGAGCAGATTGAAAAAACAAAATGTAGAGAGACAATGATACGCAAAGAACTGATAGATAACAAAAAAACTCCATATTGATGGTGTAAGTATACAAAAAATTTTCAAGTTATCATAACGAAACTTCGTAAATGGTTTGTGTCTATACATCAATATATACACCTGATGTTCTCACACAATTATCGAGAGATACATCCAAAATAATGACATCAATATGTTGTACCACTATAGACAAATATTTACACCAAATTGGGAAAAATAATATTCATCCCCTTGGAGGTGGTTCTCTACATGTCTGTCTATTATGACCACGCTTCTTGCAATGAGAGCATGTAACATGTTTCCTCATCCTGTCCTCTGCTCTTATCCGACATTTTTTCGGCCTTCCAAGCTGTTTGCGAGCTACTGGCGGCAACACACGCTCGTCACTTTTAGGATCCCACTGTTTTCCATCACGTGTGGCATGGATGACATCAGCATAAGTTGCTCGATAGCACTCACTGGTAAACCAATGCTCACAGAAGTCATATGGATCATATCGCTTGAGTTTGATAGCACAAAGGGCATGTGAACAAGGAATGCCAAGGATCTCCCATTTGCGGCATGTGCATTTCAACCTATCGAGGTGTACCACATCCGTATACTCTGGCGACGATACCTGGAATTCGAATTCTCCAGCCTGCCAACGTTGGAGTCTCCGTGAGACTTCCGCCTCGTGAGCTATGATCTTATCAACATATGGGGTGACTCTTGTATTCATGTTTAGCCCTTTTTCACGCCGGCTCTGATAAAATTCCATCAGCTTTGCCCGTATCGACTCTATCTGTTGTGTGATGGGTAGATCTCTTATGTCTTTCAACAAACTATTTGTGCTCTCTGCAATATTCGTATTTAGCATATCTTTGCATTTACCCTCTATGAATGCATTTGCCCAGTGTTTGAGACCGATGGCATTTATGTAATCGTGAGCCCCCACATCAATTGCTAATATTTCTGCCATGTAGTTATCATACTCACAAACGCGCGTTGAACGCGCGGCGCACCAAAACTTCATGACAATTCCATCATTCTTGAATTTCGCCTGAATATTTTGTGAAATGTGACGGCAGCAGAAACAGTGTTTTGCTGTTGGAATTACATCCTTCACTGCATTGGTGAGTCCTTTCATTCTATTCGACACTATTGTAAGATTTTGTACATGTTCCAAGGTTAAATCCAGATTCGCCATAAACCACGACCAAGTCGAATAGCACTCAGACTCTACAATGGCAAATGCTAGTGGAAAAAGACCATGGTCACCATCCTGACATACTGCAATTAGTAAGGCTCCTGGGTATTTACCCCGGAGGTGTGTCCCATCAAGGGCGATTAGTGGCCTGATTGATGATTTGAAAGATCTAGCACATCCACCAAAACATACATAATATCTCTGAAAGGAGCCATCGTCTTCTGTCCACATGTTGTCAACTGTGCCCGGGTTTGTCCGTTTCAGCTCCAAACGATAATCAGATAGGGTCCTGTATGAATCCTCGAAAGATCTGCGGATTTGTTTCATAGCTATTTCCTTTGCGATGTGGGCCTTCCGATAAGAAATTTGAATGCCAAACTCCCTTTGAAAGTCAAACATAATTTCCTTTGGCCTGTAGTCTTGATGGACTCTTAGTCTTTCTCTGATAAAATCTGCAATCAACGCTGAGGTTGACTGAGGATAATTCATCCCATTAAGTGGTCCTGTACAAATATGTTCTGGATTGTACTACCTTACTTGAAATTGGGGACCAGACTCCACAATGGAAGCGTGGATGCGCCAAGGACATGTAGGATGGCTACACCTTGCCGTTGATTCAAATCTATTGGTCCTTAATGGTTTCAGGCAAAAGTTTTTATACATCGCAAATTTGGCCAATGTGCTTTTGAATGCATCACGGCTATTAAACACCCTACCCTTCACATCTCGTGCGGCGAATCATCATGGGGTGGCATATGGATGTGTAAATCATCCGCTCCCTGCATGGTGTCGATAATAACTGTTGGCTTGTTCAAATCTGGATCAAACTGTACAGTCCCAGGTACAATGACATCTATATCAACATAATCGGCTTCGGAGTCGTTCGATGGTTTGTCTTGGAATGAGGATGCGGCGCCTCATGGATGTATTTTATCCATTCTAAATTCAATATGACTAGGAATTCCCTGGCCATATCCTGCTGGTCCTTGTGCATCAAGATTGTCAATATCAATCACCAGGCCAACATCATTTTTTGCAGCTGGATTTTCCTCTCCATCACGAAGGCAGGGGTGGCATCCTTCTTTATGAGGTTCTGTATTCACATGCAGATCATCTAGATTGTCATGGTTGATATCCATCCCGACATCCATCTCGACAAATCCATTTTCTTCTGAGCTGCAGGTATAGCATCCAGATGGAAACACCATATCACTATCGTTGCCAAGGTGTACGGAAGGCCATGAATGATGCAACCACGATTCTCTGAAGACGTTGGCATTTATTGCTGCCAGGTCACATCCTTTCATCGTTTGGTTAACACTGCATGATAAATAAACTTAATCATTACAAATATTGATATTGAGAGAATGGAATGACACCTGATTATTTCAAAAAATAATAAGAGCAAATCATTTACAATGAGGACATATCTTGCTGGACTTAATCATTAACAACAAGCTGCTTTACAGAGTCAAGCCAACGCATTCCCACGGATGTGGAATTTCAAAATTACAACGAACAGATGAAAGCAAAAATATGGAAACGAAATGACAAAAAAAATAAAAATAAAAAAAAGACAAAAATTCTTAATAAATAAATCAATAACAAACTTTGGAGATGGTAGTGTTATATTAAAATTTGCATCCTCGTTGATATTCACGTCTCATGTTCTGTCTTGTTGGTAAAGAACATGTCCGGATGCATCCCTACAAATGAAAAGAAATAAATGTTATTTATAAGAATACAATTAGTGACCCTTTAGGATAACAAACCCAGTGCTGACCTTTTCCCAAGAAATGAAGTCGGACTACTAGGCCGAACAACTTTAGTAGATCCCATTCTGCATATGAATAAAAGTAGCTGCTTAGTATTATGAAGCATTGTTGCAGTTAACAAGTCCAATCATGGCATACCTATGTTCATTACTTTGGTGATCTATTGTATGAACCGCATTTGGTTGGATGTATAGATACACTGCACTTGCATCAACCGCAGATGCTCTGAACATAATCTCTACATCCTCATCGTTTGTTATGCCAACTAAAGTACAAAGTTTCCCATTCTGATGAAGGTATTGTATATATGGGACATGTCCTAGCTCGTAACCATTAGAGAGATCGCGGACTTTTTGGACCAATTGTGAGAACGTTATGGATCTCTGTAAGAACACCATCTTTGGACAACCTCCATTGTAAGTTGGACTTCCATTATCCCAAACAAATTGTCCACCGGAATGGAGGATGACTAGTAAATCACGATCGGACATTATGCTGCAGGCACATAGTCTTGATAAGCAAAACTACTAGCTATCTAACTAAATTGGCAGTCACTTGACCGGGTTATCATAAGTGCAGGCATATAGTCTTGATAAGCAAAACTACTATCTAACTAAATTGGCAGACGCATGCAAGATTAATCGTAAGTGCACTAATCCAACACAGTTTAGCATATTCATAAGTGGCACCACCATAATTCACTCCTAATAGTCCCATCACAGGCAACTCTATTAGAAGATGCGTATACGATTTGGAGAAACGAACAGTATTAAGTAACTTACGATGGAAGGACTAATAAACCAAAACCAATGCTATTGACTAAAACACATTTTGTGAGGAGTAAAAATTATTATTATTATTTTTTTGTCAAACAGAATATTGCCGAATTTAAACTTAGATGCAAAAACAACGAGAAGGGAGTCACAAAGCCAGTCAAGTTCGACCAATGTGAATTATGGGAAATTTCATATGATAACGAACAACGAGAAGGGAGTCACAAAGCTAGTCAAGTTCGACCAATGTGAATTATGGGAAATATCATATGATAACGATATCGCTGCTATAATTTTTATTTTCTTCATCCATATTATGGTATCCAACAGTGTAAAAAAATCATGGCTTTATACTGAGATGCATAAACGGTGGTGGAATGCTTGTATGTTACTGCGAAGAATTTGAATCTCAAAACACCGCTTAGGGGAAAATGCCCATTAGTAATTAGCTTACCAAACTCATACGAACGAAACACTGCTAACTTAATATTGAAATACATAACCAATGAGAGGCACTCACCATTTACATCAACTTAGCTTATTGACAAAAAAGAAATTGTTCTTTGATAATGATATCACTCTTTATTTTCCTCATCTAATCGTGGTGTTCAACAATACAGCAGGGGTCACTTTATATTGAGATGCATAAACGATGAGGACGATTCTTGAATTCACTCAATTTTGAGCTAAAGGAAATTGTTATTTGATAACGATATCGTTACCATATTTGTTATTTTGTTCTTCCAATTGTGGTATCCGTCAACAAAACATTGCTGTTTTTTTATATTTGTATGGATGAACAATGAGAAGGACTATTTATTTCACTTTTTCTGATAACGATATCGTTTCAGTGATTTATAGATACACATACAAATTTTTTGCAGCCTACAACAAAAGGATAATGGTTATATATTTGGGTGCTTAAAATATGAAGAAAGACTTACGGACTTCACACATATATTGATTCCAACCTCAATTATATGCACAAATTCGTTTTCTCCAGCATTCTTAACGTCTTGCTATAACCTGATTGTTAGTCCATATTATTGGAGTCTAATATTATCAACTAGGGAAAAGGGCCATTAGTACATCGCTGACCAAACCCGAAAAATTGGTTGAAAAATATTGGTTTTTGGAAATCTATGACCATATTCTACACATAATTATTTATTGGGAAAAAAATCACTACATTCTATGTAAATGACTGTCGAGAATATTTGTACATAAAAAAAGTGAATATATTGAGGGGGACCAAGAAAAAACCTTGGCAACGATGGGTAAGAAGGTGGACAAAAGGAAATAGCCGGATTAGGTAAGGTCAATGTCTAGCCATCGGAAATAGGAGCACGTAATATGAGTAGTTGGATAAAAAAACTATTATAGTCAAATTCATTGTAAATTTCTTTCAAAAGATGAATGTGAAAGACAACTAAAGGCATATATGTAGTCGTGCACAAAATAAAAAAATCAAAACAATCATAAAGACTGTGTGCTGTTAAAATAAAGGCTTTGAAGTCCGGAACGGTACCCATCCACTCAAAATCATCATGAGAACAGTGCATTTTAAGTAGATTTTTTTTTTTTTTTTTGCTAAAGGTTAATTTGTATTGAGAAAAGAAAAAAGGGGAACCGGGCAAGAAGCCCCCAAATGATACAAAAGTCCTTCCCAAAGGACAGGAGCAACCCAAAAGCCAACCCAACCCAGAGGAACACACTTGGCACAGCAAGACTGATAAACACAATCAGAAGAAGGAAACTGCCAGAAGAGAGGCAGAGCAAAGAAAAGGGCCGACTCCCCTCCAGGCGAATTTCACTGCAAGCAAAGGAGAAACTGCCAGCAGAACGAAGCCATTCAGCACACAACTCCACCTAGCAGAACAGAGCAGTGCAGCGCTTAACTCTGCAGAGCATAGGCAGCAAAGACAGGCAGAGCAACTACTCGCCAAGCATAACTGACAGGGCAGCACCTCAAAAAGAACAGCAACAGACTTCCGGCATGTTGCGGGCTGCTCTGCTGCATTTTAAGTAGATGAAATGCACATACACAATAAAAGTTGTAGGAACAAAATTAATGTAAGCTATATACAGATAAGCAATTCCCAAAGAAAAAAAATAAAAAAAAAACAATCCAAATTAACAGAATCAGTGACCATTCCTCATAGTGATTTAGAGCTTTGATCACTTCGAAGGTGGCTGAGAAGCCATGAATTTCAAAACATAACACTTTTCCTTTTGCCTTCTTGACCCGAACAAAGACCTCTGTCGTTTCCTATTCTTTCAATGAAAAAGCAGATGCATATCATCATATATCAAAAGCAGAATTGCCATTGGACGAATTGAATGCAGCATCATTACTTAACTGGGACTTATGCTAAAATAGGTACAATGTATACAAGCTGCATCAACATTTGGAAAATTCTGTTTGATGTTTGAGGCATCAAGATTGCAGTACTTAATATATAGTTTTTTTTTCCCTGCAAAGTGCAAGGCTCGGCACCATTACTGAAACTTTGGCAGGAGCAATAGGGGCTTGCACACTATAGTCTATCAAGCTTTTCATTTAGTTTCAAAAAATTAACCATTAAATGCGCATACAGTTCCAGTAAGAATGGACATAGTACAAGACAATTCTCACACATGGATATTTGCTGAAAACCCAACATGCAATATGAACGTGAAGTGAAAAGAAAAAAAATGACAGAACTCAACAGCAAATTTGTTGAAAGACTTTCTCAGCAACAACGACGAGAGAGAAAAAACTAACATAACACAGTCTAAATTTGTTGCAAAAAACCCAAAACGGTTATGTTAAGCAAGTTCTCACCTTTATTGGCTACAGAACCCTCTTTCATATGCAAGATCTTCTCCAACAACTCCGCCGACAAGAGACGGATGTAGAGTTGCGAGACACTGAAGAGGAACAAAGAGAATAAAACCACTTATCTCACAAAAGATTAGTTGTCTATGCAAGAATGTACTTTTCAGACATTCCCTTTTTCATTACAGCCAATACTTATATTTTTCTCCACTATTAGACAACTGAATGGGAATAGATTGAGGTGGGGTGCTGGAATAAATAGCAGGAGATGACATAAAAACATACATTAAGAAACCTAAGCGTAAAAGTTCACGAGCTTGAACGATCATCAGCATCTCAATCATCTGGGCCCTCGATTTATTCATATGATGGTGCTTCACTTTGATTCCTAGCCATTGATTGGATAATTCTGACGGTGAAGGTTGAAGCCGGAGAGGAAGGGGTAAAGAGAGAGCAGGGATCGGCGAAGCCGGAGAGGAAGAAGGGAAAGAGAGCTGGGAGCCGAAGGAAGGAGAGAGGAAGACGCGGGAGAAGGGCTGGAGAAGCTCTGGCAGGAATGAGGAAGAAAGAAGTAAGAAAAGGGAAAATAGATGATGATGTCGTTCGAAAGGAGGAGGGGTACAATAGTCAAAAATCACCGTACGAACACTATAATGGTCATATACGTGCATTTGACACTAAATCTATATAAAATGACTGTACCGACACTTTTTTGGTAAAATTCCCTATAATCTATAAATCTCTCTGTGCACTTTTACATTGAAATATCATATGAGAGCTCTTTGGTTAATACTTGCAACATGTACTGAAAGATCTTTTGCACTAGTGGTTTATCAAATTTTCATTTTTAAGCCCTTTAAAACCATGTTAGCACAAAATACCGCACTAAAGATGCTCCAAGACAAAACTTCAAACCATTTCTTTCTCCGCTCTTCAGATATGCAGCTTATAAAAAAATGCAAAGCTTCCAAAATTCTCTTGGACATTTAAAAAAAATCCAAATTGAAGAAACAGTTACAGGACTGGATGCTTATAAAAGTTGCCTTGATCTTGATCAATGATTCTAAGAGAAAGAAACGAGCTTATTCGAGCATAGAGATGTCATCAAATCTTCACAATGGGTCTCAATCTGCATCGCAAGCCTTTTGATGACATCACAATGGGTCTCAATCTGCATCCCAAGCCTTTTAAGACTTCAACAATAATCGTATTATATTTTTGGTCCCTAGTGAGAAACATTCTTTAACTGAAATATCCAATCTCCACCAATATCCTGAAGAAAACAGCAGTCTACTGAGAGCCAAATTTAAATAATATGTCCATTGTTTATCACTTATTTGGTAGAAACTGATAGACATCCTCCAATTAACACAACTAATCTTCACCAAATCATCCTTAAGGTCACTTTTTGGTAAAATCAAAATCCATTTACTCGGCATGAAGACCATCAAGTTTCTCGGGGTTTATTGAGGTCCACTGTTCTCAGTTACAGAGAACAAGAAGAAGAGGCGAAGTTCCTTCAAGTCTAAAACACTCAAAAGTTAATAAAATTTGTATGGACTAAATTGATTTAGGAAGTTTTACATATTCATAAATAAGGGATTGAAACAGATTAGTATGAGTTTACACCGTCTGGGCAAGAGAGAAGTCAGTGAATGCCAATAATTGAGCAACACCAAGAGTTTGCAACTGTAAATACAAAGTCAGCAAACATCAATAGCATGTTTTGCTGCCCAAGGGATACGTTTCGGTATGGCCACCTTATAAGACCATTATCACGGCATATCTTCTTTAAGACACTAATACAGACACCTGCAGGACGAAAATAGTACATAACCATCATTTTACTTCACAGATATGAAACTAGTCTTTAGTTTCGAAAGGCCATTGAAGAAGCTATTATTGCAATTAATAGGAACTCGACTAAAGAAGAATTCATTTTTAGTATAGCTATGCAAAATATTGGCTGGAATTAGATTTTTCATAAAAATTGAAAAGGAACAAAATTCAATCATTTACTCATTCATTGTTTTGAACAATAAATGTTTTTATTTAAGTCAGACCAACAGCACCGGTAAGGAAAAGTTTTGCTATGCAGGTTGATAGCCCACCAAGGGGAAGGAGTAGGCCGAAGAGGACATGGAAAGAAGTGGTAAAAATAGATCTGAAGAAGTGCCACCCATCCAAGGATGTGGCTCGGGATAGATTGGAATGGAGAAATAGAATTCATCTAGTCGACCCCAACATTGTTAAGACAAGGCTTTGATAAGTCAAAGCAAGATGATACAACAACATAAGCATCATAAATGATAAAAATAACAGCCAGGCAACAGGCTGCCCACAAGGTCACTCCAACAGGACTTGCCAGTTACATCTCTAAGAATGTGAACAAAAGAGACCTGGCACCTGTTTAGGAAATCCTCTAACCCATCTAACGAATCAACCAAGGCAGCTTGCTTTATCACTTGTCTCTAAGAATGTGAACAAAAGAGACCTGGGACCTATTTAGGAAATCCTCCAACCCATCTAATGAGTTAACCAAGGCCGCTTGCTTTACCACTCGTCTCTAAGAATGTGAACAAAAGAGAACTGGGACCTATTCAGGAAATCCTCCTACCCATCTAATGAATCAACCAAGGCAGCTTGCTTTACCACTTGCCCAAACTATCACACATGTGGAATTTCGTTCAGTAATAAGTGGTAAGAGATCAACTTAACCATTTCCCACGCTCTAGGGAGCATTGGAAATTTAGAATCCTAAATCGAAAAGACCCACTTCGCCCAGACTTCCCACCATATTCAGGCTAGACTTTAAGGTTGAACATTCCATCATGTGGAGGGGACAAAATAGGACATATAAAACAAAAAATGTGATGGTTGTCAATTAACTCTAGCCAACACCACTCCTGAAGCACAGATTATATCCAACACCACATGATGATGCCAAAAAGGGTAAATTCGGACACCACCGGTCAGATAATTAATGCTGTGCAGTAAATGAAGAGAGATGAGAGATTTATAGTGGTTCGGTCAAGCGTGACCTACGTCCACTTCAAAATGGTGATGTTTGATTAATGTAGAGAGTTACAGGTATGAGAAAGTAGGGAAAACGATGTCTCTCTCCTCAAGTGATGAGAGGGCTCTATTTATAACTTTTCCCAACCAGGTGGGGATGTGATCAGTTCAACGTCTCTTTGGAGCCTCAGTCGTGTCCTCGAGGAACGAGCCAGGTGGAGGGCAGGTGAGATCTTCTCCGTGAGACTTGGTAAGTGCAGGTGAGATCTTCTCCGTAAGACTTGGTAAGTGCAGGTGAGGGGAGGACTTCGTCGTGATGACTTGGAGCCTGAGGTGACGAGGCTTCGTTTAACAAAACCCGGATCTCAACGGAGCTATTCTGGCCTGACCCACGATCCTAGACGGACCGGGTCACTTGGACCTGAGTCATTACCACGATCCGGATTGGGCTTGACCCATCATTTGCCCCCCCCAATGCCCCGTGCCCAAATAATTTTTTGAAAGGGGGGCATTGGTAAATTTCAATCTCTTCTCCCTACAAAAATCTTCATTTTTCCTCATTGCAACTCTGTTAGTTCGTGTAGATATGTATCCCGGAGAGTCCTTCCGGCTTAGGCTACTCTTCTTTGAAAAACTCAAGTTATAAAAGAAACCTAGAGCATTATTTCTTCAAAAGAAAGTAACCTCTGCAGTGGAATTCTCTAGAGGAGAAAAAGCCAATGCGAGAGAAGAAGACCGAGACAGGCGGCAGTGAAGGCTATGGCGCAGGTAGTTCCGACCCAGGGATCCGCCCCGCAGTGGGCATCGGTGGATCTGCGCTCAACGTCCACAGCGGGCGGCGACGCCACAGGCGGTAGCACGGGCGAGGGCGTCGCGGAGGGAGCTTACCGGGCTACGGCCTTCCCTGCACTGGGCGAGGGCGGCGACGTCGCGGGCGAGGGTGCTGCCCGCGCTGCTGGGCGGCGACATCGCGGGTGGCGTCGCAGGCGAGGAAGCTGCCGCGCTGCTGGGCGGCGACGTCGCGGGTGGCATCGCGGGCGAGGAAGCTACCGCGCTGCTGGGAGGTGACGTCGCGGGTGGCATCGCGGGCGAGGAAGCTACCGCGCTGCTGGGAGGTGACGTCGCGGGCGACACTGCCGCGGAACCAAGTTTCCCCATTCAATCACTTTAAGGTGAGGTCTCGGGTTTGAAACCTGGGGAGGCCCCTGGATACGTGATCCGCTCCTGCCCGGGACAAATGCATGATTAGGGAGTCCTCCTACAAAAAAAAAGGCTGGCCTTTTTGTAAGAGAGTAGGATTTCATTCTGGAGTACCTGACACCTCCCCACGGGGAATAGGAGGGGCCCAGGGCCCCGGGCCTATTGTATACACTTCAGGAGATAGGCTCCCTAATCATGCTTCCCTACTTTCTCATACCTGTAACTCTCTACATTAATCAAACATCACCATTTTGAAGTGGACGTAGGTCACGCTTGACCGAACCACTATAAATCTCTCATCTCTCTTCATTTACTGCACAGCATTAATTATCTGACCGGTGGTGTCCGAATTTACCCTTTTTGGCATCATCACCACACATGAGATCACTCGATTTTGAATTTGCAGAAAAAGAATATCCAAGTTGACTGACAGATTCTCTTGAAGGGTATTTCTGATAAGAAGGCCTAAGACAGAAATAAAGACAATCCTAGGGCGACATATACCTTAAAGTAAAAAATGGGCATTTGTAGAAAAGAAGTTGACCCAAAATAATAATAAACATGATTCACCACATACTGGACACTTCATCTCCTAGAAAATAGTAATCTAGAGAAATAAAGCATAATCCTGCAGAAATCAAAATGCCAAGAGGAAGATGCCATACAAGTTGGCTGTAGAAACAGAAAAGCATAAACCCAATCATCAAAGACAATAGATATTTCCAAAAGAAGAAAACTTATTCTTGCAAAAATCTTGAAAACCCAGATGGAGAATAAAACAGAAATTTGAAGATAAATCAACTTGACACTCTACCTCATACCTATAATATAAGAACAAGATGTCACGTCCCCAAAATAAGAATTGGAGAAACACGTGAAAAATTAAAATAAATTCAAATTCCAGTATTTAATACAACACAAGCTTCCAAAAGTGGACCCACATAACATCACAAACCGTAGTGAGTCCAAATAAATTTTCATTAAATGCAAAGGAAGCTTCATTCAATTGGTATTCAATGACCGTAAATAAGATCCAACACGAAAATCAAATAAATATTAATAATTGAAGTTGCAGAATGAATAAAATAATTACTAAGGAAAGGTATATTATTAAAGAAAGTTCATTTAGAGAATTGCTAAGATGACGTCACTCTCATGCAGGCTCAGACGGCTCCCAAACCGTCTCCGGCATCCCACTCGGGTTCGTCAACTGGCTCAAACGCTTGAAACGTTTAATCCTCCCCCGTCTCCTCGGTAGGGTAGGGATCGGCACCTATGCACCAATAAATAAAGTAAACAGTAAGTACGAAAGCATAATTTATAATTAAAACACAAGATCAATGTGAGTAACGACATGTAATAATCATAAGAGAATAATAATATGACAGCGATGAAAAGAACGTATAACCTAAATCCAATCTACACAATAGAGCAACACAATAATAACACAGAAGCAATGCAACTGCTTTGGGTGGTCAACTCTAACTATCTAAATCACGTCGGCAGTCATAAACTGATCGATAATCCGGAATACCGGTCAAACAATCAATACAGATATTACAGTGTCCGTTCACATCGGTGATCAACCATCCAATTACAACTGCAGTCGTTCAATTATGACCCAATCGATGTACATATATATACATATCATAATAGAATAAACCTAGTGATCTGTAATGCTCTGACATAGAAACCTAAGTCAAAGTGAAGGGTTGGCTGCACAACAATCCACAATCAATATTGATATCATTCGAATAAACCTCTATAATTTCTCAATCGATTGCCAAGCCACATCACGGTCCATATCCAATCAATATAGGGTATGCAGCTAATAGACCAACATCAATCTCAATCATGTATGCAAACCCGAAGGTCAAAGAATAACAACAACCCAATCCTAAAGTCAAACATAAGGTCTCGTACCCAACAACCACAAGAATCTCTAAATAGATAAAAGATCAACACATCCCTTTTCAATTAATGGTGCATAGACCCAATTAAGGGTTTTCCAATAAAGATGGGTTGAGCTCGAATCTATTAGGATCTCTCCGAGGTCATACCAGGCACTAAAACATACGTTAGTAAGATACCGTTTGCCCGGACGATATTTACTCGGTCCAATGATCCGATTAATAACCAAAGATATCATTTAATATTAATTTACAAATAATAACTTTAATGTATAATTTTAGAAAACCTAAGAATTTTATTTATAATATTTTCCAAATTCAATTCTTTATAAAAATAAGCCCAATGGTCTAATTGGGTTTATAGCATAATTGTTGACACCAAAAATGTCACTTTACCTCTTCAAGATCCAAAAAGGGGGAAAAACCCCCAGGGTCGCAGGGGTCTGCGACCCTGGGGCCCGGGATCGCCCGGTGGGCCCCGGAAACCCTATTTTTCGCCGTTTTTTCACGATTTGAAGCGTCCGGCTTCTGGTATTTTCCAAAATTCATACTTTTGAGACACCAAATCCTCTAATATCCGTCAAAAACACAGGTTAATCATCAAGAGTATCGAAATCAACATTGATCGCCAACTGGTCAACCAAAAAAAGTGTGCTTTCTATCGGACCGATCGAGAAATCGACAGGACAGATGGCACCGACCCGCTGTTGGCAACCAACACGTGAAATTACCTGGTCATCCGATGTCGATCTACATAAAGATCCATCGATGATCATCGCCAGAAGAATCCCAAAAGACGCGGCACGGCCCGCGACTCTTCAACTGCTTGGCGACCACTTAATGCGATTAATTGACTAGCTTTATTACAGTCATTAATCCATTTCTTTGGACAGACCAATCAGAAGCAAGCATCCGGGAGTTACAAGTCAAGAGATTCATGGCATTTAACCCATGAAACTCCTCCCATCATGGCGATTAAAGGCGATTAAATGCCCTCAATCTCCTCCAGCCAATCAGAAGCCAAGAAAAAGGAGTTACAAAATAAAGAATTCAATCTTGTAACTCCTCCCTTTATGTAGCTTTATGACAATTAAGGCTCATAAACCCTCCTAAATGGCTACCTAAAAGCCTATAAATAAGAGAGCTCTCCAAGAAGAAAAGAATCACAAATCACAAACACACAGACAACAGACTGCAGAAAATCCGGAAACTCAGACAGAAAAAGGCATCAGAAATCTAAGAGAGAAAACTCTGCGGATGTTCTACACCGACCACCGCTACAAGGTGACAAAAGTCCCTTGGGGGGGTACCCCCCCAAGGTCCTTGCCTTCTCCTTCTGCCTCCAATGGCTTAGACATGACTTTTTAGCCCATCTACTTGGCTTTTTATTGGACATAGGACCTCCTCTTAGTCTTTGTCCTCTAAAAACCTGAGGTTATAGCCAACCCAAGCGAATCAATAGCATCCTCTGCTCTCATCTGCATGGATGATGGCAAAGTCCACATATGGCTTGCGACCGTCAATCTGAACGGGTCCCCCACAATCTCCTGAGAAGTTAGATCCTCCTTTTCTTGCTTTTCATTGTAGTTTGTATTTTTTTTTTAAAGAAACAAAAATCACAACTCGTCTTTCATTATTGATAAGGATTGTAAATCGGCTATAAATGCCAAAATCGGCTATAAACACACAAAAAAATCGGCTATAAACGCCAAAATCGGCTATAAATGCCAAAAAAATCGCCTTTCACGGCAAATCAAGAAAATGTCTCTTTTCTTAAATATATGTGCAATGGAAAACTTGAAAGAAGTTGATTTCCTTTTTACTTGCGAAGGTTGATCTCCGGATCACCACTTGCAATTCCAAGTAAAAATAGAAAATCTGACACACCCACACAAAGAAATGCTGATGCACGCCCTTGCCCCCCGGTTACGAAAGGGTCGGACCCAACGGACTCCCACGTCCGCCGACCTCGGTGAACCAGGCAGGAGCGCGGTCCATCAAGCTGGCTCCACCCGGTGGGACCCATTTATTTGAGAACACGATGCTAGAAATGAAATATTTGCATATCATATCTTTTGCTCTATATGCTTATATTTCTTTTCTCGATTCATTGGCTACTTTCTAATTGGTGGCCTATGTTGAATTCCGCATCTAAAAAAATGAGATGAGATTTTTTTGGAAATTTCTAATTCTTTGAATTTATTTCCACTCTTTCTTTTTTAAAAAAAAATCAGATTTTTTCATTTTGAATTCAAAATTGAGAAACCTTGATCCTTTCCTATCGTTCATCGCGCTTGCAGAAATGTTGAGCCTGTTCGACTAAGGTTTTGGGCCATCGTTTCTCTTCGATGAGTTCATTAAAGATCTAAAAACAAAAAATAAAAAAACAAAAAATAAAAAATTAGATTTCTCAGTTTGGATTCAAAATTGAGAAACCTTGATCCTTTCCTATCGTTCATCGCGCTTGCAGAAATGTTGAGCCTGTTCGACTAAGGTTTTGGGCCATCGTTTCTATTCGATGAGTTCATTAAAGATCTAAAAAAAATAATAAAAAAATAAAAAATAAAAAAAATAAAAAATTAGATTTCTCAGTTTGGATTCAAAATTGAGAAACCTTGATCCTTTCCTATCGTTCATCGTGCTTGCAGAAATATTGAGCCTGTTCGACTAAGGTTTTGGGCCATCGTTTCTCTTCGATGAGTTCATTAAAGATCTAAAAAAAAATTTATATAAATATATATATATATATATAAGACATAGACCACTAAGGTTAAACCAACTGCGTTCTTTGATCATGCTTGATTCAAGAAAAGCCTTGTCCAGAGTGTGGAGACAGCTTGACTGTACTAGGCAAGGGTCCTCCAAATGGGTTCATTAAGTAATCCTACTATTACCTGGGGGCAATTCTATCAATCGAGATTTCATAAGACCGGGTTAGGAGGCCTATGTGTACTCTCTCGTCTTTTAAATAATTTTTTTAAAAAAAAATAAAAATTTTAAAAATAAAAATTTTAAAATAAAAAATAAAAAATAAAAAAAAAATTCAAAAAAAAATCTTTAAAAAAAATAAAATAAATAAATAAAAAGATTTTTTTTTAAAAAAATCTTCAAAAAAAAAACTTCCGTCATTTTGGGTTTAGATTGGAGAAATCTTTGTCTTCTCCTTTCTGAGCACTGGCACTCGCGGAAATCACTGAGCCCATGTTCAGATTGGAGTGCCTTTTGCTCTCTTTGATGAACCCGATATTGGCCTTTCAAAAGAAAAAAACTCGTCATTTTTGGATTCAGATCCGAGAAATTATGGTTCATTTCTTTCTGAGCACTGGCGCTCTCGGAAATCGCTGAGCCCGTGTTCAGATCGGAATACCATCTGGTCTCTTTGATGTATCCAATCTTGACCTTTCAAAATAGAGAATCTCATCTCATGGATACGGTCTCAAAACATTTGTGTCTAGCGGTACTAGTACGCCCTTTCAGGGTCTACTGTATTGCGACCGGCACATTTGTAACTCCAGCTTTATATTTTTCTTACCTCGAGCAAGCTCTGCTTCTCGATAAGTCGAATTTAAGTTCACAATTGCTTCTAGCAGTCATTGGGACGCTCATTCTGGGCTTACCATACCTGCGATCAGAACAATTGTACCCTCAATGACGTTTTGCCTCCTTCATATTGCTTGCGTCATCTTCCTCTAGCAATTTGAAAAGACAAAACCATAGAACTTCCCATTTAAGATCATTATATTCTTGTGATTACTAATGGATGTGGTCTTGTTTCAGAAATTTTTCGAAAAAAACTAACAATGGCAGGATCGCTTACCATTACTTTCGATGAGAACAAGCACCAACTCATGCTTCAACAGAAGCAACCTACGCGCACCTACAAGTGCCCCATCAGCTGCCGAAGCATCAACTGCCTCGGCAACTCTCTGAGCTCCGGGTCGACCCTCAACTCCCCAGACTATTGTCTTTGGGACGCTGGGACCATTCCCACTTCCTGAGGAACAAACTGCTCCTTCCAAGAAGCAGAAACTCGCCTCTCAACGTGTCACTACCGTGACACCAAAGGCGAGCACCAGAAGGCCCGAAGCCCGTGGCAGCCCCACGAAGCCTCGACCATCAAATGACCAGGTCTATCCCAAGACTTGGTCCCCAAGACCTTCACCAAAACAAATAAGGTCCCAAACATCCACTAAGCCAGCATTCCTGGCCCCACTCAAGGAGAACCAGTTCTACACTCTTGCTTACATGAAAGAGGAGAGACCCATCTCCAACCTGACTCCCAAGTCAACCCAACATGAGCAGGCTTGTTCCTACAAGCCAAAAATCAAGTCATGCATCACAAAGCCTCCGCAAGCCCCTGCTAAGGCCTACAAACCTGCAGTTTGACCCTTCATCTCTACAGGGGCCGAACTCCAAAAATTCAAAGCTTCGCTGCAACAGGCGAATGACAGGGTTCACATCCTGTCCTTGCCCAGCTACAAAGAAGACAGGCTCGGCTGCTGCGCCCGAGGGAACACATCCTTCATCGTCAAAGCCCAGCCAGAGCTGACCGAAGCTCAAATTGCTCGTCGCATACGCCGCCGCACGTCGTATAGGCAAAAGAGACTAGAGAAGCAAAGGACCCAGCCTCCTACACTTTAAGTCTCTCCCAAATGGATTGAAAAAGATAGACCCAACCAAGTTGCTGCCGTCCATATGGTTGGAAAAACCAGAAGGCGCCAAAAGTCAGCAACAAAAATCCATGTCCGACGTCCGATGACCCGCAGCGTCTCCAGGACAAGAAGACACTCAGAAGAATCCCGTGCTCCTTCAAGTAAAGGACGGCAGAGTGATCCTTCCACAAGCTCTTCTTCAAAAAGAATGAGCCCCAGCTCAGTCACCAGGACAGTTTCTTCATTTGAATCACGAAGGATGAACGTCTTGGCTACAAATTCTGAGCCACCACCCCGCAATCCACCTCAAGATGATGCGATCACCCGCATCCAGCAGTTGGAACAAGGCCAGCATAGGATTGAAACTCTAATGGAAAACCTTCTCCTCGCCTTTTAAAATCAGGCAAACAATGAACCTCCTCCGAATCATCAAGACGATGAGGTAAATGGAGAAGAAAATGAGTCACGCGCCCTTACCAAAAAGGACGTAGACAGTATCCTCGCCAAAGCAAAAGAAGAGGATATACTCAAGGAGCCTGGGATCAAGCCACCATATCCCTTATGGATGGACTCGGTCCCGTTCCCCACCAAATTCAAGTATCCTGTTCTCCAAACATATACAGGGAAAGGATCAGCCAGACAGCACGTCATCCACTTCAAGATCCTGACGGGAGCTAAGGCGGATCAAGGTGCACTCAAGATCCGCCTCTTTGCAAGTACCCTAAAAGTTACGGCCTTCGATTGGTACTCCACTCTGCCGGAGGACTCGATCCAAAACTGGGCCATGTTAGAGATACGCTTCCTAACTCACTTCAAGGGTGAGGATCATCCCGCTACTATGGCTCAGCTGTGCAGCCTAAAACAGGGGGAGAATGAGTCAACATATGACTTCATTCACAAGTGGAAAGCAATGGCATACAAATGCTCTGATGTATTGCCACAAGCGTCGCTAGTCGACATCTGCCGAAACAACATGAGAGCTAGAATCCGCTCCATGATCATCGGCAACAAATCAAAAAACCTGGGAGAACTCCTAAAAGCTTCCATGGAAGCTGAAATAGTGATTAAAGACCTCAACAGTCAGAAATCATCAAGAAAAGAGCCAACCGCCATTGCAACCTCTAACCAAAGAAGAAAGAGGTCCTCAATGTGCAGACCAAGTCAGCTCCTCAGCCACCAAAGAAAGCTGAAAACAAAGCTGCGGGTAAGAGACCTGAACTCTCAGATGCCTTCAAAGAACGAGTAGAAAAGAAATACCCGTTTGATGAAGATGTTGATGAAATCTTCGGGGCCCTTGTGGCAAATGGCAAGCTCACCTTGCCTGAACCAAAAAGACCGGGTGATGTTGGCAAAACCAACGATCCTCGGTACTGTCCGTACCACCAGATGATCTCACATCCTCTCAATCAATGCTTCGTTGTGAGGGAGAAAATAAACGAGATGTGGAAAAACGGAGTCATCACCTTTGACAAAAACTATGGGTCTGCCTCCGTCAACATGGTGACATGTGGACAAACATCAAAATCACCGAAGAAGAAGATCACTACTTCCTTCAAGGTGATAAACTCAATCCAAGCGTCCGAGGAACTGGTTCCTTACCCGACACCAGACGGACAACCCATATGGGTACATCCCGATCTCCTGGAAGATGAAAATTGGGAGGTCGTGAAAACAAAGCCTATAGCTCAACAGCGAAGGCAGGCTAGGAAACATCTGTCATTTTTGGGTTCATATTTGAGAAATTTTGGTCTCCTCCATTCTGAGCACTAGCGCTCACGGAAATCGTTGAGCCCGTGTTCATATTTGAATGCCTTTTGCTCTCCTTGATGAACCCGATCTTGGCCTTTCAAAAAAAAATCTCGTCATTTTTTGGGTTCAGTTCTGAGAAATTATGATTCCTTCTCTTCTGGGTACTGGCGCTCGCGGAAATCGTTGAGCCTGTATTTGGATCGGAATACCATCTGCTCTCTTTGATGAATCCAATATTGACCTTTCAAAACAGAGAATCTCATCTCATGGATGCGGTCTCCAAACATTTGTGTCTAGCGGTACTAGTACGCCCTTTCAGGGTCTACTGTATTCGCGATTGGCACATTTGTAACTCCAACCTTATATTCTTCTTACCTCGAGCAAGCTCTGCTTCTCGATAAGTCAAATTTAGGTTCACAATTGCTTCTAGCAGTCATTGGAATGCTCATTCTGGGCTCACCATACTTGCGATCAGAACAATTATACCCTCTACGGCTTTTTACCTTCTTCATATTGCTTGGGTCATATCCCTCGAGTGATTTGAAAAGACAAAACCATAGAACTTCTCATTTATGATCATTATATTCTTGTGATTACTAATGGATGTGGTCTTGTTTCAGAAATTTTTCAAAAACTAACAATGGCAAGCTTAACAGAAGCAAACTACGCGCACCTACAAGCGCCCTATCAGCTGCCGAAGCATCAACTCCCTTGGCAACTCTCTGAACTCCGAGTCGACCTCGACTTTCCGGACTATCGTCTTTGGGACGCTGGGACCATTCCCACTTCTTGAAGAACAAACTGCTCCTGCTAAGAAGCAGAAGAGCGCCTCTCAACGTTTCACTATCATGACACCAAAGGCGAGCACCAAAAAGCCCGAAGCCCGTGGCACCCCAATGAAGCCTCGACCCGCAAACGACCAGGCCTATCCCAAGACTTGGTCCCCTAGACCTTCACCAAAACAAAGAAGGTCCCAAATTCCACTAAGCCAGCATACCTTGCCCCATTCAAGGAGAAGTAGTTCTACCCTCTCGCCTACATAAAAGAGGAGGGACCCATCTCCAACTTGACTCCCAAGTCAACCCAGCATGAGCCGACTTGTTCCTAGAAGCCCAAAATCAAGTCATGCATCACAAGGCCTCTGCAAGCACCTGCCAAGGCCTACAATCCTTCGGTTCGACCCTTCATATCTACAGGGGCCGAACTCGAAAGATTCGAGACCTCACTGCAACAGGCGAAGGACCGGGTTCGCATCCTGTCCTTGCCCAGCTACAAAGAAGATAGGCTCGGCTGTTGCGCCCGAGGGACCACATCCTTCATTATCAAAGCCCGGCCAGAGCTGACCGAAGCTCAAATTGCTCGTCGTATACGCCGACGCGCGTCGTATCGACAAAAGAGATTAGAGAAGCAAAGGACTTAGCCTCCTACACTTCAAGTCCCTTACAAATGGGTCGAAAAAGAAAGACCCAACCAAGTTCTGCTGTCCATATGGTTGGAAAAACCAGAAGACGCCAAAAGTCAGCATCCAAAACCCATGTCCGACGTCTGATGACCCACAGCGTCTCCAGGACAAGAAGACATTCAGAAGAGTCCCCTGCTCCTTCAAGAAAAGGACGGCAGAGTGATCCTTCCTCAAGCTCTTCATAAAAAAGAATGAGCCCCAGCTCAGTCACCAGGACAATTTCTTCGTTCAAATCTCGAGGGATGAATGTCCTGGCTACAAATTCTGAGCCACCACCTCGCAATCCACCTCAAGATGATGCGATCACACGCATCCAGCAGTTGGAACAAGGCCAGCAGAGAATTGAAACTCTGATGGAAAACCTTCTCCTCGCCTTCCAAAATCAGGCGAGCAATGAACCTCCTCCGAATAACGAGGAAAATGAAGAAGAAAATGTGTCACGCGCCCTTACCAAAAAGGACATAGACAGCATCCTCGCAAAAGCTAAAGAGGAGGATATACAGAGCATGGGATCAAGCCACCATATCCCTTATGGATGGACTTGGTCCCATTCCCTACAAAATTCAAGCATCCTACTCTCTAAACATATACGGGGAAAGGATCAGCCAGACAACACGTCATCCACTTCAAGATCTTGACAGGAGCTATCGCAGATCAAGATGCACTCAAGATCCGCCTCTTTACAAGTACCCTAAATGATACGGCCTTTGATTGGTACTCCACTTTGCCGGAGGACTCCATCCAAAACTGGGCCATGCTAGAGACATGCTTCATGACTCACTTCAAAGGTGAGGATCATCCCGCTACTATGGCTCAACTGTGCAGCCTAAAATAGGGGGAGAATGAGTCAACATATGACTTCATTCACAAGTGGAAAGCAATGGCATACAAATGCTCTGATGTATTGCCACAAGCGTCGCTAGTCGACATCTGCATTAACAACATGAGAGCTAGAATCCGCTCCATGATTATCGGTAACAAATCAAAAAATATGGGAGAACTCCTAAAAGTTTCCATGGAAGCTGAAACGGTGATCAAAGACCTCAACAGTCAGAAATCATCAAGAAAAGAGCCAGCCGCCATTGGAACCTCAAAACCAAAGAAAAAAGAGGTCCTCAATGTGCAAACTAAGTCAGCTCCTTAGCCACCAAAGAAAGCTGAAAACAAAGCTGCAGGTAAGAGACCCGAACTCTCTGATGCCTTCAAAGAGCGAGTAGAAAAGAAATACTTATTCGATGAAGATGTTGATGAAATCTTCGAGCTCTCGTGGCAAACGGCAAGCTCACCTTGCCTGAACCAAAAAGACCGGGAGATGTTGGCAAAACCAATGATCCTCGATACTGTCCATACCACCAGATGATCTCGCATCCTCTCAATCAATGCTTCGTTGTGAGAGAGAAAATAAATGAGATGTGGAAAAATGGAGTCATCACCTTTGACAAAAACTATGTGTCTGCCTCCGTCAACATGGTGTCATGTGGACAAACACCAAAATCACCAAAGAAAAAGATCACTACTTCCTTCAAGGTGGTAAACAGAACCCAAGCGTCCAAATAGCTGGTTCCTTACCCGACACCAGACGGACAACCCATATGGGTACATCCCAATCTCCTAGAAGATGAAAAACTGGGAGATCGTGAAAACAAAGCCAACAGCGAAGGCATGCTAGGAAACATCTCCTCAAGCTCAAACGGCAAGAGAAGACCCAGCCAAAACAAGAAGTCCAAGAAAAGGCAGAGGCCTCCTCTACCGCTTCACTGGAGGCAACAAAACGTTCCTTCCAGAGACTTCAAAGGGGGTAAGAAAATTCACTCTCCATTGATGGATACGAGTCCAGCAACACTGATGATGGATTCGAATCCAACTACACCGACGAGTGGGAGGAGTCACTTGAAATGGGAGAATATCTCTCTGATTAAGAATGGGTTCCTGAAACTCACCTTATGCTAGTAATCTGGTATAACCCCTTACAACCACAAGGATCCTGGTCTGATGATGAAGAAGACCAAGAGGCTGTACAAGAAAATGTTTTTGACTCAGCACCCGTCATTGTTCCAGTGGAACCCAACCATGTTGAACCACGAAGAGCAGACGAAGAAGAAGATTTGGCTCCCATGCCTGATCTTGAAGAAAATGCAAGGATCTTGCAGCATCTCTCTCTAGAACAAGAGTAAGACCGCGTCAACGAGCCTCCTCGCAATCCCGAACCTGAAGTCCCTGAAGACCATCAGGTACATCCCCCCTTAACTCTTACATCCGAGGATGAGTCTTACTCTGATCAGGCAATGTCTCCTGTCAGAGTTTCCTGTAATGTGATAATTCGGGATTATAGCTCTTCCGAAGCATCGTCTGATGAGATCACTTACACTCCGACGATACCTAGCAATATATCCTCTGGAGCCACCTCATCTCACGTGACTTTCACTGAGATTGCACCCTCTCAGGTTTCTTCTCCTGAGACTGTGACTTCAGTGCTCACACCCTTCCTGACTGAAGAATCCCCAGTTATAGATGCTTGGGACGATGAATTGGTCAACGAAGAAGAAAAGTTGCTGGATGTTGTTCAAGACTTGATCCCGAAAAATGCTCCATGCAACACAATCACTGAGGATGACAACTCTGCTGCAGATACATCCTCAGCAAATGAAAAACGACATCCTCTTGATCCTGAAGACAATCTTCCAAATGAAGACCCTTCTCAAGAAGCTCTCGAAGTTGGTAGAGGCACCCGCTCTGGCTGGGACTACCACAAGAATTACAACCAATCTTCCTTTACTTTTGTAAATCCCTCAGGAAAAGATGTTGTAAGCGCCCCCAGTGGCAACCATGATAAACATGCAGGCCCTAAGGAGGCTTCCAAGTATGACTTAATTGAACGCTTCAAGCACATACCTGCACGTCTGCACATCCTAGACTTATTGTGAATGTCTCCGCGTACTCGTGATAATCTCATTTCAGAATTACAGAAGCTGAATGAGGATGTCGACAAACATGCCCCGCAAGTCCTCCAAATTGAAATGGACTACCGGGTCAAAAACTCAGAAACTTCCTTCAAAGGGAGAAAAGAAGAAAACTGAGGGATCATGCATTGAATGCCTCTCGGTTCAAAAGGCAGCCAGTGCAAACATCGCCTTCACAAAGGAAGACCTCCTACTTGGTGAAACAAGGCACAACCGACCCCTGTACTTCATAGGGTACATCAAGGAAATGCCTATGCACAGAGTTCAAATCGATCCAGGTTCTACACTCAACCTCATCTCCACTTCGGCTCTCAAAGAGTTGGGCATCCCACCCAGCAAGCTGAGCCACACATCTGTATCTATCTTTGGATATGATGGGAGTACTCAAAGGCCTATCGGAAAAATCAGGTTCAAATTGCAGATCGGTGATCTTATCTCTGAGGTCACTGTGCATGCAATAAAAATCCCTTCATGCTACAACATCCTTCTCGGACGCCCCTGGATCCACGAGAATGGTGTTGTCCCTTCAACTCTACATCATGCATCAAATTCGTCGGCGACGACAGCATGATACATCGAGTCTTTTCCGAATAGAAAACCCTTCAAAGGTAAAGAAGTCCACTTTGCAGACTCCCAGATGTATGAAGGTGAAAAAGAAGAAGAGGAGATAGCATCCTTTGCCAAAAATCTCCAGAAATATAAAGGCAAGGCTCCTCACAATCACCAGAAGAAAACAAACCAACCGGTAAATCCGAAGAGAGCATTCAAACTCCCTTCATCATCTCCCTCAACCTTCAAAACCTTTGGTCATCACGGCTAAAGTGAAGAAGGCAAAGCAAAAGTCTAGGGCAAATTTGTTATCTCTTTTGTGTCTATCATACAAGACACGGATTCATATTAAGAGCTAGAAGACGACACATCATCAAGCCAGTTGACACTCAGCAAGTTCAGCCTGCTCTTACTCCAATGGAGACACCTTCTGACATAGAAGATCCTACGTCAGTTTCCTTCGTTATTCCAGCAACTTCAGCAAAGGAAAAGCCGATCTTCTTCCATAGATCGGATACTTCTTCATCAAACTCCATGCTTGAACCCTTCCAAAATGAAGGTATGCCTCAATTATCCTTATATAGTATTGTGGCACAAGCTATTATGAGGAAAATGGGCTATGACGCTCAAAACCCAATCGGCTTGAGAGAAAGACGCGGTATTCTCACGCCATTGGGGCCCGCCTTGACCAAAAGCTAGCTGGAAGATTGGAGACTCTACGGCCATGTAGAAAAGTCTTCATACGGACTAGGGTATGATCCCGACACTCCTCTGAGACAGTTGACACAAAGGCTTAAAAGTCAACTTACTGACCAAGCCTCAACATCTCGTATCCATGAAGACATTGATCTCCCTGGATATCTCTTCAATGAGTCACCTGACAAAGATCCAGGAAGCTCATCCAATTGGTACAATTTCTCTGACGATGAAGAGGATTTGTCCGATGGCACAGGCATGTGGTCTTCTAACCCAGAAGAGCCCTCGTCTCCAAAAGAAGTACCTTACTTTGACCCGGTTTCAACAGGCGATTGGGACCATCTCATAGCAAACCTTGAGAAGATTACCGATCAAGAAGACTCGTGGAAAGGAACAAAACTTGGTTTGGAAATGCCCTTGAAACCCCTGAAGGTTTCGTTGAGCTGGAAGCCTCCGAAAATATTATGGAGGAACCACCTTCGAACCTTCCAACGGAAGATCCTGCATCCTACAGTGATCTCATGGCCTTTCAAAGCCTGGGGTATGGACATCATAAGTACTATTTCTCCCCCTTCAAACAAAGGTCATCGCTTCATCTTCGCCGCTACGGATTATTTCTCCAAGTGGTCAGAAGCATTTTTGCTCAACGAAATGAACGCCTCATCAGTCCTTCAGTTCCTGCGCACCAACATCATTTGTCGTTTCGGCATACCCAAAAGATTCGTCCATGATAACAGACCACAATTCCGGGATCATTGATTCTACAGGTTCTGCGACAAATACAAAATCCAAAGCTGTCCTTCAACTCCATACAATTCGGCAGCAAATGGATTAGCAGAAGCTTTCAACAAGACACTCTACAAAATCCTCAAAAAAATGGTCTCTAGTCACAAATGAGACTGGAGAGACAAACTGTCTGAAGCTTTGTGGACCTATCGTACCACCGTTCGAGGACCAACCCATAGCATACCATTCTCCTTGGTCTATGGATGTGAAGCTGTTGTACCCTTGGAAGTACAAATTCCTTCCTTGAGGGTATCCTTGCAAAATGACATGACTCAAGAAAGCAATGTCAAATTGCGACTCCATGAGCTGGACAATTTCGATGAGAGACGACTTGAAGCTCCACAAAGCATTAAACTTTACCAAGCATGCATGGTAGCATCTTTCGACAAAAGGTCAGGTAACGCACCTCCAAAAAGGGTGACTTGGTTCTTGCGGTAAAAAGACCAATGGTCTTCGCTCACAAGTCCAAAGGCAGGTTTTAGCCAAAATGGGAGGGACCCTACGTCATCGACAAGGTTTTCCCCAACAGCGCATACGCACTCCTAAACATGGAGGGTGACAGATGTATGCTACCCATCAACGGCAAGTTCTTAAAGCGGTACTACCCTTGAAGACTTACCCAACTGGGTAGGAGCAATGCCTGTATGGCCAAAACCGATTTCCAGATACTCGCTCGTCAAACCCACTCTTTTTAGAATTTTCATATGAAATCTGGAAATTTCTAGAAATTCAAACAATGCTTACTTTCATCGTTTCATTGTTCAAAAATCCCAAGTTTAGGAACCTCTCCCTAACTCGACCAAAATTTTCAACCCTTGAACCCAAAATTCATGGTTTGAAACAAAATTCGGATTCGGGGATATCTACCATAGTCCACCTTGCCTTTTACTGCCAAAATGGTTTTAGGTCAAAACTTATGACCCTCGTGTCTTTAAACAAAAAAAATGGTTTTTTCAAATAACTGCGGGGAAGCGACGCTTAGTCGATACTCGCACAAATCGGAAGAATGAGAAACCACGTTCGACACTTCCAAAATCGCAGGGAAACGACATTTCGTCAATACTTGTAAAATAAATAAAAAACCCGTGGAGACGCAACATTCAGTTGATATCCAAAACCCAAATTCAAAGGTTCGAAAAAACCTAAAAAACGTGGAGACGCAAACATTTCAGTTGATATCCACACCCAAATTTTAAAAGGTTCGAAAAAACCAAGAAATCGTGGAGATGCAACATTACAGTTGATATCCACGACCCAAAGGTTTGAGGAAACCGCAAATTTCAAAAAAAATATTGTGGGGAAACGACATCAAGTCAGTGCCGCAAAACCAAGATTTTTGAAAAGCAAGGAAGCGACATTCCATCGATACTTGCACCCAAAATCGCGAGGATGCGACATTCCATCGATACTCGCAACCGAATGAGCAAGGATGCGATGCTCCATCGATACTTGCAAGACCATTCAGCAGGGAGGCGACTTAGTCGATACTTGCATTTTTGAAAATCAAAACCGGCTATAGATGCCACAAACCGGCTATAAATGCCACCAAAATCGGCTATCAATGCCACAAACCAAAACTTGGCTTTCAAAAAAACCCGGCTATCAATGCCACCAAAACCGGCTATCAATGCCACAAAAATCTGGCTCCCATGCCAAAACAATCATTTAACAAAAGATTTTCACAAAATGACAAACTTTTGATCAAATCCCATTTAGCAATTGCTTTCATCACAAAAAGATTTAAGTGAGCGTAGGGAAAACAAAAATAAAACAAAAAAATATATCCCATTTAGCAATTGTTTTCATCACAAAAAGATTTAAGTGAGCGTATGGAAAACAAAAAAGAAAAAGAGTACCAAAAAATACATGTGGTACCAAAAAAGTGTTTACAAGCACTACACAAAAAGAAAAGAGAGAGTACCAAAAAAATACATGTGGTACCAAAAGAAAAAAAGAATGATAGTTTCTGCTACAAAAAATTAGGAGCTCAACCAAAAATGGTCTCTAGCCAAAATTTCAGCTCTTCAAGCAGACTCTTGGCCTCAGCCGTCATAGTTTCCAAGGCATGCTTCTTCAGGAACTTGCCATGAGATGATGGAGAAGGCTGCAACCCTTCTTTTATATCGGGAAGCTTATCCCGAGCAGTTTGCCATAGTTTGTCTTCTTGAAACTTCCTTTCGAGAACTTGATCGACGTCTGCAACCCGGCGAATCAGAGCACTCTCCCTGTCACAAGCCTCTGTTATAGCAGCCCACTTGGCAGCGACTTTTGCCTTCAAATGTCAAGACGTTTCCTGGCCTCATCGACCTCCCTATCAAGGATGTTAAGGTCGTGCCTCAGCCCGATGATAGCTAGCTCTTCTAAGTTTTTCTCTCGAATTACCTGCTTCCTGCACCGTGTAGCCTCATTCAGGTCAGACTTAGCCCTGTTAGCAGGATCCAAGAACATCTCCTTGAAGAACTGGTTATCAGGGAAGTCCATGGTCTCAAACCACTTGTCACCCAGTGCAATGATCCTATCAACGATCTCCCTGGCACCTGTGACGTCCAAACCAACTTCTTTGGCATCAGTAAGAATCTCCTGCACATGCTGGATCATACCAAATCTGGCATCCAAGTGTCCAGAAACGGGAGTCTCAATCCAAGAGCTCAAAACCCGTATCAACACCTTCTTCGCAAATAGAAGAGATGGCCCAGATGAAGATTCGCCCCGCTCCGTCGGTTGGCTGCTCATGTCATGAACCGTTGGAAGAGTAACAAAAGAACTCTTTCTAGTTGGAGCCACTGGGAAAGGAAATGTTGGTTTTATGGTCTCAATACCAGCATATGATGTAATAAATTGATTCATTTCTTTATTAAATCAATATATTCATGCTTTCCATTTCATGAGATGAATGGTGTTTAATTATATACTTGCACATAACCAATACGAATGACATAATAGTTCATGAGATGAACCGAAGTCCATGAGTATACTAGATATAATACATGTGTATGGATGAGATCCACATACGGGAGACATGTATAATAAATCTTATACTTGAATATCTTCACAACCAGTGATGAGACTGGACATCTCATACTGACAAGGTTGCAGCATTTTGATCACTATGAGATAGTGTGATTTGTCTCGATCATCAGAATGAAAGATTCTGGAACATAGTGCTGGTACATTGGATGTATTGAAAGACCATGAGAAGCACCTTATAAAGACTGTCTTTATATTAAGGTCTGCTTCCATAATTCCCTAGCGGTAAGCTCTCAATCCTGAGACATTAATGAACTCAAGTTTCTATCTATTCATTTGCTTTGAGTCACCAATGAGTGAGGCCAACTGTAGGTCAACACCTCGGTGATTTGGGTACATGGTAGTAGATCTGTAGGAACATTTAATGGTCAAATGGAATCTATCTCTAATATCCCCTTGTGCCAATTAATGGATTTAATCATTGGTAAGTGTACACCCATTCCAATTAAGAGTTAATTGGAAAGGTATCATTGATCATTATAATTAATTGGGGCTCAAGGATAATAAGATATGGATCTAGTTTGGAAGATAGGTCCAATTGATTCATGGATATTGATGGAGGGGCCTACTTGTGGTAATAGGGAAGTTTAGGGTCTTCTATGTAATTTAAGACTGGAGTTCAATTGTATTTATATAGTGGAGTTATTTGCAATTAACTGTGGGCCCAGATTACACATGAGATGTGGGGTCTCGTGTCCCAGTTGGAGCCAGCCTTCTAAGGAATCTAGTGGTCCCTACGCTGGCCCAATCATCAGATGGATACTAATTCTAGTTGAACTCTAAAAGGAAAGTTACTATTTCTATTTGAAGTAAGACTTCTAATAGTGGTAATAGTATGTTACTTATTATTAATGGAAGTGAGACTTCTATTATAATTAAGAAAGAGAAAAAGGTTACTAATTAATTTGGAAGTGAGACTTCTAATTAAATTAGTAAGAATAGTTTGCAAAAGCTATAAGTAAGGAACCAAAGGGGGCTTAGACGTCCACCTTGGAATTCACGCCCAGCCCCCTTTGTGCAAGTAGAGGTGGCAATCGGGTCGGGTTGTACTAAACAGGTCGGACCGTTTATTAAACGGGTTACACAAGTTTAACCCGCATCCGACCCGTTTATTAAACGGGTCAGAAACCCCTAACCCGCACCCACCACGGGTCAACCCGACTCGACCCGCTTAACCCGCATAACCATTGCGGGTTATATGGGTCAGGTCGACCCGCATAACCCACATCCATCTAGTAAATAAATCGACTCAACTATGGTTCCGTGCTTGACCAAAACTGACTTTTAAGATCAAATTTGGTCTAATATCATTTCAACAATCATTTGATGCGCATTACCTTGCTTTCCATTAATAAAAAGCGTGGGGTTGAATTGGTTAAGGTCCATTTTTTTTTTAGCCTATGCATTAAAATAGTCAAATTCAAATTTGGCTTAAATAAGCGGGTCAACCCTAACCCGACCTGCTTAATGGCGGGTCATGAATACTTAACCCGTGACCGACCTGCCTATTAAACGGGTCGGGTTAAGCGGGTAATACGCGGGTCGGGTCGGGTTGGCGGGTCGGGTCATATTTTGCCACCTCTATGTGCAAGTGTTGTACATCTCTTCTCTCCCTCTTCCAGTTCCTTTAAGTTCCTAGCTGTCTTCTCTTGAAGACCCCACCCATCTTCTTGAGAAAGAGGTTCTGATTCGGGTAATAGCATGGAAGGCCATTAGGTATCGGAGAAACCTATTTGATTCGCGAAAGAGTTCGTCATCAAAGAAAGTAGCAAATTCTCCATTAGAGCACAACCGAGCTCCAAAGGTATAATCTATTTTCTTGTATGTTATAGATCTTTGTTGCATGTTTGTTGTTGATTTTCTATCTCCTAGATAGATTGAATTACTGATCATGATAGATGAGATAGAGGGTTTACATCTTGGACAGATTGGTAGCCTTCTGGATAGTTGATCCCTGTATCAAGTGGGTCAAAAGTTTTGAAACCTATCCTAGAGGCCCACCTAATTTCCAACAGGAATCTCGCCGCGAGTTCTCGCCTCTGCTGTGTCAAAACTGGTTGTAGGAGTCTCTACCTCGGAATCAACCTCTGACATCCCTTGCTCTGGTTCTGAAGGAAGTGATGGACTCTCTTCTGTCACTTCAAAACCTGCCAAAGAAACACAAAAAGGTATGAATATGATCCTATTTAAAAATCATTATCAGGGTTATTACTACAAAATACCTTCTTCGATAACTGGCGGAACGCTCTCTTCCTCCATGAACTCATCGGAAGCATCATCAAATCCTATGGCAAATCAGCCGACACAAAAAAAAAATGCTAGCAAATCAAGCTGCAGGCAAAAAAAATAGAGAGAAAAATAAGTCATACCAATCAGAGATTTTGGATTCATTCCAGAGTCCCTTAGTTCTTCTTCAGGTGCCTCCACAGGATCTGTCGCCGCCTCATCGGTTGGGACCTAAGGCATTGCCAAGTCTTCTTCCTCTGTTAAAAAAAAAGAAGAAGAGAAAAGCAAAAGTAGAAAGCAAATCAGAACATGGAAAAATCTCATGAAAAAAAATGGAAAGAGAAAGAGGAAGAATCATACATTCTTCTCGACTCCTCTTTTCCGGAGGCTCGTCAGCATTCTCTAGCATCTCTTCATTGATAGTAAGAGGGACTTAAATATCAGGAGTGTCTTCGTGTTGCTCCTTGCTGCGATGCTGACTCCTCTTCCTCTTACCTCTATGGGCTCACTTCCTAGAAGAACCTGCCCCACTGTCGGAGTCAGGTTTCCCACTTGACTCTTCACTGGATGGTCTACCCTTGTCAGTAGACTCGACGGAAGCTCGCCTCTGTGCCACTTGCATCCAAGCATCAAGCTCTGCTTCCTCCTATTCTAGCTGCTCTAAAGCCTCATTAGGTATTTCTCGAATAGCTTCAGAACCAATGACGCCCTGGTCACCAAGAAAGCCTATCTTGTGCTTCTCTCCAGAAAGGAAGGCCCAAACTTCCTCTAGCCGGACGCCATCCAACTTTCCAAGGCTTTTCCAGACGATAGCTTCACATCAAGCTCCTTCTTGGAAAGCCCCCGATATGCTGAAAAACTCTCCGCGAACCAATTCGCAAAGCCGGCAGTCCGGGAAGTCGACAACACAGGATAAGAAATCATGGTTGTAGTGTCTTCAGCACTATAGAAAGCCCATGTGTTTCTCCCATCCTACAAACCTCCAAAGCGCTTCACCTTGCTTGAAGGCGCTCCAACAACGCCTTGAGAAAAGCCTAACTGCAGCGCAAAGCAAGAAGGCACATACGGCTGGATGTCAACGAAAAGATGCCTGCGGTACACCATCGTGCCGACACGTATGCTAAAAAGCCACTCCTTCTCTGCATTTGTCAAGGAGTAATGCCTTCCCGACCCTGCCCTGGTAGAGTCTTGGGATGTACCGAAGTCAAAAGCCTTCTTCCACAACTCCGGAGAAAGCTTCACTGAAGATTGCCCCATCTCGACGTCCCTGAACCGTCGGATCCACATGAGGGCAAACAAAAGTGATTCGGATACGGCTTTCCCCTTAGCCAGTCGAATCATCAGAGGATCATCATCCTGTGCAACACCCAGCCGGTGGAAGCCAAGACAGTGGTATACATACCACGAATAGAAGATATGGGCTGAAAATACCATGTTCATGGGAAGCCCAAGCCGAACCAAAAAAGCAGCAGCCTGTAGTTCGGCATACAAGTAGGAGTAAAGAGCTAGCACCAAAGCAAGTCGCTCTCCAAACGGCATCTGACAAGCTGGAAAAATACAATGCAGCCTGATGTGCGTTCCATCTCCTCCAGCAAAAATAGCCTCACCTAGCTAATAAGTGAGGTAAATAGCGAGATCTCTTCGCACTGCAATATCAGAACAAATGGCATCTGTACTCGCGAAGAAGCCCCTTAACTCTTCTTGCATAGCCGAAATCTTCTTCGAACCCGGATCCTGAGCCCTGTCTTCCCTGGTCGTGCTATCAGAAGATTCCTTACTGTTAAAAAAGTTGGGTAACGAAGAGCCAGAACTCTTCCAACTACTGGATCTAACTTTTGAGCCCTCCTTTTCCTTCAAAAAATCATAGAAGCCGATAAGTTGAAAGTACAGAAGCCTGAACTCCTCCGACTGCTCCTCAAGGACGCTGTTGATCGGCATGAACTCTTCATAGAGTTTGCCAAGGATTGGCAACCCAGTAATGGCGCTCAACTCCTTCAAAGAAAAACCAATCTCACCATTCGTGACAACAAAGGTATTGGTTTGTGGAAGGAATGACTCTAGCATAGCCATGAAGGCCTCGTCGGAAAAGATCACGATCTCCCAAAAGGTGCGGACCACATCAAAGATCCCGGCTTCCTTCAAAATGGTGCCACCAATCAGCAGGACGCGATCAGTCCACGACTTCCACTCGGAGTCAGCATTGAAACGGCCACGAAGTCGAAAAGGCTTCACCCAATTGATGCCGTCACCGCTGAAAATGCCAAGGCCCACCGGTCCCAAATCGATTGACGAACAATCAGAGCCCTAGTAGCGCTAGCCGGCATCAACATGTCCATGTCAGCAGGCGATTTCTCCGTATATCAAAGGAGAACCACCAACAAAAACCTCAGTCTTGATTACATTTGTCCTATTCACCCAGCTTGGAGTATCTTCCCTCTTAGAGCACACGTGGGAGCGAGGCTCATAATCAAGATGGTGCGATCAAGCGTCGACCGGGTAACAACGGTTCTCTTCTCACCATTAGCTGTGTAAGATAGCTGAAAACATCTTCTCTGGTATGTCACGTCGTCAAGGACTGCATCACTAAAGAAGAATGTAGACTTGGGCAAAACCCTCTGATCGTCCATAACCCACAGACAGCTGCTTACCAGGATCTTATGAAATTCATCTCCCTTGAGAGCGATTAGTCGCTGCCTCATCTCATCTCTATTGAGGGAGTCACACTCTTCCAAGTTTCTCTCAACATACTGGACATTCTCCCAAGCCTGCTGAACGGCTGGATTAGAAGATTTAGCAGATCAATGAGGTACGCTTGTAGCAGGCTCTTTATCCTTGTTCGTTCTGGAGGAACCACCTGCAAAGGTTGGAAAAGAAAAAGATCAATCATCAAAATGACAGAATTTCTCTAAAAAGAATCTGGCGAAATTTTGACATGACTCCGGGGCAATTCCGAAGAAAAAGGAAATACCTCGAAAGAAATAAAAAGCTTGAAGATGGGCTCAACATTGCTGCGAGCTCTGAAACTCCAAACTTTCGAAACCTCAAAGACTCCGTAAAATCAAGAAGGGCTCAACATCACTGTGGGCTCCATATTCCCAAATTTGCAAAAACTTTCAGGTATGCTATCACATCATGCTACCAATTCAATTTACAAAAGAATGCAGGCATGAACATCTTGGTTTGCCAAAAATGCATTATCATGATGAGCAAAAAAAAACCTCTCTAAAAAAAATGAGAAAAAAAAGAACAAAAAAAAAGAAACTTTCTCAAAAAAAAAGGAGAAAGAAAAGAACAAAAAAAAAAGAAAAAGAAAACTTTTTCAAAAAAAAGGAAGAGAGAAAAAAAGGAAAGATCAGCAAAAAACAAAAAAAAACAAAAAATGGGACTGACCCACAGGCCACGTGGCCATACGGCCAGATCCATACGGATATGTCCGTACGGCCCACAAAAAAAAACAACAAAAGAAAAACGTGCAAAAAAAAAGAGAGAAAAACACATGAGAAAAAATAAAAAACAAAAACACGTGTAAAAAAAAGAGAAGAAAACACGTGGAAAGAAAAGAAAAAATAAAAGAAAATGAAAGAAACAAAAAAAAACAAACATTTTCTTTTTTTTACCATCCTACTTTCTACAATGGAGTTTTCTTGAGAAAGAGAACTTACTTGAAGCCATTGATGGAGAAGAAGAAGAAAAGCTTGAGGATCCTTGAAGAAGAAAGACTTTTAGTCCTGGAGCACTCTTGAGATTTTTGCAAAAGAAAGCAATAAGAGCAAGAGATCCAACCTCCTCCTTGCTTTTATAGAAGAGTGAAACCAAAGAAGGAAAGAAAAAAGAGGTTAAGTGTTACTAATTAGTAACCTTACCAAAAGAAAGAAATTAGAAAGATTCTTTCCCAAAAGAAAGATATCTTGAGGGATTCTCTCCCAAAGAAAGATATCTTGAGATATGCTCTCCCAAAATATAGAGAACATGAGAGATTCTCTCCAAATAAAGATATTCTTAGATATTCTCTATCCAAAGGAGATATTTTTAGATATTCTTTGTAAAAATGACACCATTTGAGATCTAAGCCATTTCTAAAGCTTAAGGTCCCATGGGTTAGCCCATATGAGCCAGGTTTGACCACCTAGGCACTAAAAAAAAGAATTTGGGCTTTTAGTCAAAGAGAAATCCCTCTTACCAAGAGCATACAAAAATGGTTCCATGCCTCTTTTGAGTTGATTGGACCATACAAAAAAGAATTCCAAGCCCCATGAGCTACCAAAAATCAAACCATCCAGCCTCATATACCAAATTGAGCCAAAATCTTGAAATTGACATTTCACAAAAATCCAAACCAAATCTTGGTCCCCTAACTTGCCACATACAGCTTGTTAGGTCACAAGACCAAAACAAAAAAACCAAAACCTGATCCCCTAACTTGCCACACACAGTATGTTAGGTCACAAGATCAAAACCAAAATCGACCCCCCAACATTCCACATAGAGCTTGTTAGGTCACATGGTCAAAATCAAACCTGACCCCCTAACCCGCCACATACAGCTTGTTAGGTCATAAGGTCAAAAAAAGAACCCAAATCCACATCCCTGATGTCATTTTCAAAACTTTGCCTCGAGATGGTATGTGATCCCTTTCACTAACTTAAAATTCCCCTAGAAGCTCAAAAAGCCACTCTACTAAAAGAAAGATTGCTCAAAGACTCTTGGTCAAGTCACAAGCACTCCTTCAGAAATCTCTTCGAGGCACATCGACTACAAAAGTTAAGCAACTCGTCACTGTACCTCGAGGGGGCATTTGTTGACACAAAAAAATGTGTCACTTTGCCTCTCCAAACTCCAAAAAGCTACATGAGCTGTAACCTGCCATAAATAGGCAATGTTACTTAAAAAAATCAAATCTTGTCAGAATCAAACAAAAACTGCAAGATCCTTCAAGACAGCCAAAAGAGGAATACACAAGAAGTTTCGGGCCATTTCAAAATCATTTGGCCTAACTTCGCTTCTCTGACAGCTAAACAGGAGCTCCCGGCGGCGACAACATCGGAGACACCAAATCTTCGATCAGAGCCTATGGATAGTATCAAAATACATCCAAAAGGCTCCACGTCAAGTTTCGAGTCAAACCGACAACGTTTGACCTTACATCAACCCTCGAACAATTAAATCAAGCCTCTAGGCGGCAAGAACCACCGAGGCCATCACTCATAAAAAAAAGCACATGGACGTCAAGTTTCAGGTCATTTCGACAACATTTGACCATACTTTGACTCTCAGAAGCCAAAGCAGGCCTCTCGGCGGCGAAGCTCCCCGGGACCATGATTTCCAAGACAGAGCCTGTGGATCATCTTAAAACTACTCCAATAGGTTCCCTGTCAAATTTTAAGTCAATCGGACATCGGTTGACCGCACATCGAGGCGCGACATCTTCCTCGCGACAAAAGTAAATCTACTGGCAACAGGAACCCAAATGGCTTCAAAACTCGAAGAAAAGACTATGGTTGGTCTTATTTATTGCTCAGCAGGCTTCATCTCAAATTTCAAGTCATTCCGACATCGTTTGTCCCAGTTTCGGCTTCTAACGGAAAATCGGCAGCTCTGCGTGACAAAGACTTCGACTTTCTCGGAAAATTGGAAACTTTGCACTCCAAAATGTAAGGATTCTCATCAAGTTTTCTACAGGGAAATCAGGCCAACAAATGTGCAAAAATTTTAAGAAAAAAACAAAAGAAAAAAGAATGGAAAAATACCATAAAACGGCAGCAAAACAAGGACCAAAGGGGAAAATTCCCCCAGCCTGCGACCCTGTGCATGGTCGCCAGCCCCTGCGACCCTGGCCCAGGATCGCCGGCGACCATGGAACCCCGGGTCACCGGGTTCACCCCGGAAGGCCCATTTTCCGTCATTTTTTCGCGATTCGAAGCTTCCAACTCCTGGGATTTATCAAAATTCATACTTTTGATGCACCAAATCCTTCGACATCCGTTAAAATCACGGGTCAATCGTCAAGAGTATCAAAATCAACATCGATTGCCAACCAGTCAACCAAAAAGTGTGCTTTCTACCTGACCGATCGAGAAATCGACAGGATAGATGGCACCGACCCGCTATTGGCAATCAATGCCTGAAGTTACGTGGTCATCCGATGTCGATCTACTTGAAGATCCATCAATGATCATCGCCAGAAGAATCCTAAAAAATGCGGCACAGCCTGCGACTCTTCAACTGCTCGGCGACCACTTAATGCGATTAATTGACTAGCTTTATTGCAGTCATTAATTCATTTCTTTGGACATCCCAATCAGAAACGACCATCCAGGAGTTACAAGTCAATTGATTCATGGCATTTAACCCATGAAACTCCTCCCATCATGGTGATTAAAGGCGATTAAATGCCTTAAGTCTCCACCGGTAAATCAGAAGCCAAGAAAAAGGAGTTACAAAATAAACGAATTAAAACTTGTAACTCCTCCCATTATGCGGCTTAATGATAATTAAAGCTCATAGACTCTCCTAAATGGCTACCAAGAGCCTATAAATAGGAGAGCATCCCGAGCATTCCAGAGAGACTTTGGAAAATCCGAAAATCCAGACAAAAAAGCACAGAAAATCCAGAGAAAGAAAGAGATAAAACTCTGCGAAAGTTCTACACCGGCCACCGCTACAAGGTGACAAAAGTCCCTTGGGGGGTACTCTCCAAGGTCCTTGCCTTCTCCTTCTGCCTCCAATGGCTTAGACGTGGCTTTTCAACCTGTCTACTTAGCTTTTTATTGGACATAGGACCTCCACTTGGTCTTTGTCCTCTAAAAATCTGAGGTTATAGCCAAGCCAAGCGAATCAAGAGCATCCTCTGTTCTCATCTGCATGGATGATGGTGAAGTCCACATATGGCTTGCGACCGTCAATCTGAACGGGTCCCCCATAATCTCCTGAGAAGTTAGATCCTCATTTTCTTACTTTCATTATTCATGAGAATTGTAAATCAGCTATAAACGCCAAAAATCGGCTATAAATGCCAAAAAAATCACATTTCACGGCAAATTAAGAAAATGTCCCTTTTCTTAAATATATGTGCAATGGAAAACTTGAAAGAAGTTGATTTCCTTTTTACTTGCGAAGGTCAATCTCTGGATCACCACTTGCAATTCTAAGTAAAATAGAAAATCTGGCACACCCACACACAAAAATATTGATACCCGCTTTGCCCACTAGTCACGAAAGGGTCGTACCCCACGGACTCTCACGTCCGCCGACTTCAGCTGTATGGTGCGTAGATCAGTGCGGTCCATCAAAGGGGAACGTTGAGATTTGGGCAGAAGGGCAAGTTATCCAGGAGATATATTGGGCCATATGATATTGTGAACAAAATTGGTGATGTGGCATACAGATTAGCCTTACCGCCCGAACTCTCCGGCGTACACAATGTCTTCCATGTGTCAATGTTGAAGAAGTATGTCACCGATCCACTGCATGTACTCCGTCATAAGCCATTGGAAATCCAGGAAGATGCTACTTATGTGGAGAAGCCTATTCAGATAATTGATACCAAGGAACAAGAGCTAAGGACTCAGATAATTCATTAGGTGAAAGCACTTTGGGGAAATCATGGACCCGAGGAAGCAACGTGGGAACTACGGGATCAAGTCCAGAAGAAGTATCCTTGTCTACTGCCTGAGGTTAGTAGTTTTTCCATTTGAATGACCAAATGCCCTAAGAGGTGGAAGATGTAAGACCCCGACCCGAGTGACCACAATTAGTACTAATTAAGTCGTGAGTTAGCTTTAAGTGAGATTAATAGATTTTGTTTAAGTTAGTGATTAGAATAGCTTTGAAATAGCTTTGGGGAGTTTTGAGAGCCTTTTTTATTTAATGAGACTCTTTGAGGGTCTTTTGTGACTTTGCGTAAGTGTGGGGTATTATCCGCGATTCTAAAAATTCGTGTTTCATGTCCGTTTGTTATCTCGTCAACCTCTACAACTTTCGTGTTGACTTCGTCCCCGTTCGAGACCTAGAAACCCGACTTTTCCAACTTTGAGGGCAAAACAGTCCTTTTACACAAAATCTAGACACAAATTTTGATATCTCCAAAACCCTTGAAATATATACTTTTCGGAAAATAGATTTTTCGACGAACATTTCTTCCTTCTTCGTCGAACTCATCCGATGCCCGGAAAACCATGTTTTTAACCTGACAAGCCTTCTTATATAAAAAGAACCCACTTCCCTTTCCCTCTCTTCTTGCTCCAAAACGTGGGGAAAGAGGGCTGTAACCCACTCTAGGGTTTTTCTTCTTGCTTTCTCCATCTCCAACCCACTGCCAACTCTTGCTAAATGGAAAAATGGAGGTCATCATCTTCTTCCTCTCCATGAAAGCTCTCCATTGATACCATTAGGAAGGAAATCCAGCCACATTGGGACTCTCTTTGAGCTAGCTTTGTTCTTTTGAAGACCTTATAAGTAAGCAATCACCCTCATTCTTCCAAATGTGTGTTTTCCTAACCCTATAGAGTCTTCTTCTCTCCTATTGCAAGCTCTTTCTTTCTCTTTCATGGTGTTGACCATTAGGGTTCAAAATAGATTTCTTTTGGGGGGTTTTTGGTATGCTTGTAGGTTTGGCTTTGAGAGTGGTATTAGGAGCTTACTTAGCTAGTTTGGAGGCCAAGGCAAGTGGATGAATGGATTGTTTTGATTACTAGCATGTTTTGTGAGAAAAGCTTGCTCTTCATTAATGGTTTTGATAATTTAATACTTGCACCTTGCTATGATTTCTATGGATTTTGAAATATGCATATTGATGAGTCTTTTCCCTCTTGTTAATCTCTTAGAAATGTTTACATTTTGTTTGGTTAAATCTTGCCTTATGTGTTATTTTGGATTTCATATATGATGGGTTTCCTTTTGTTGAAATGGGGATGAATGTGCATGATGGATTTTGTTGAGATTTGTGGGATGTGTTAATGGAGGATGAAGTGTGCTTTTGGGGAGGTTATAAGCCCCTCTTTTATGTGAAGGAATGGTGGCTCAAAGGGGTTTGCAAGAGGAATAAATGAGGAGCCCGAAACTGCACAGATATGACTTTTTAAGGAGGGCGAACCTCATCCAAAGGGTCACTGGCTTGAGCCCACCTTCAGGTTCACTCGAGCCAGTCTGCCCAGAAGCAGTTTGCTCGAGCGAACCTGAGTGAACCCCTCCCAGAGAGCACATGGCTCGAGCGAACCTCTGTCTGCTCGAGTCATCTGTGCTGCTGGCCTAGATCAATGCAGGGAGACTTGAAATGTTATTCTAAGGCTTGGGGAGGAATTGTTTGGAGCCTTAATACGATGGTAAGACTGAAAGAGTGAAGTATGGAGCTTGATTGAGAAAGAAACCCCATCACGGAGATTTATTGAGGATTTTTGGACTTGTCAATGTGTATAAGGAGCTTGGAATGTCTTAGAACTTCTGAAGTACCAAGCCAATAACAAAACCGACATATGGGACCCTTATTCACATTGATTTAAATCTTGAACCCTTAATGCATAGTCCGGAAATTTATAGAAGTTCATTTATGTTTCATTTTACTCGGATTTTATACGTACCCCTCAGTTTTCATGTGACATTACTAGTTCTGCTTTAGAAATACTGAATTATGCACTTTAAGTGTTCTGCTAGCCTCGTATGTGCATGACCAGATACTAATGTGATCTTTGTACCTATGAGCACCATGTTCAGTCTGTTTGGGTGTTACACACCTATATATGTATTTATAAGTTCTGATTTCTTCGTGTGACCTATGAGTCGGCACCACTAATCTTGGACAACCTTGTCGGCTTGATCCACGGATTTGGGGTCCCCCTTTTAGCTATGCCAGCTGCAGTCTGAATTATGTTATGCTCTGCTACCCGGTTCCACGGCCGTGGTTTTGTCTACTTATATTTATATATGTATATAGTTGGCTCTCGTCACTTCGTGTGTCTGAGGCCAACGCCCTTAAGTGTGCTCTCATCAAATTAGTGATAGAGGATTTAGCTTTGTGTGGTTGCCATCTTGTCAGTTTCCTATTCATTGGTGCCCTTTACATGTTTTATATTGATCACGTGTTTTCGGTTATATTATGCATCTTATTTCATGAAAATTATTATTTGAGCAGAATTACTTGTTTTCCAAGGTGACTTTAAAATTACTTTATTGTTTATATCTTTCCACCCACCTGCCAGACCGTCGTGTCTGGCCCACTCTTTTGGTACTCAGGTCCAGATTTCCTCATCCCCGAGGAAAAGCCGGAGGAGGCGGCTGGAGAGCCACAACACGTAGGAGAATGGCAGGCTGACGATGTCGTTTAGACATTTGGTCAAGCCTTGAGATACGAAACATTTTGGGATAGTGACTGACTCATCTTGGGAATTCTTCTGGTTGTACTGGCCTTTGTTGGCCTTTATTTTTTGGGAAAGATAGCTAACTCACATTTTGTATAAACATTTAACTTCATATTTTTGGGAATGCCATCCGATCATTGCTCACTCTGACATCCTATTGTATACCCTTGTGTTTATCAATTTTGTATGACGGAATGAATTGACAAACTTGGTTTGCTACACGCTTCCGCATCCTGATTGTGACTGAATTGTGTATGTGTGATATCCTCATCACGGAAACCTATGGGAAATCACGTACATGGACGTTGTATCTCTCCGTCATCCGTGTACTTAATAGCCAAATAAATAAATAAATGCACTTGCAGCATTATCGTCGCCCGATCTTGGATTAGGAGCGACCTTTGTTCGCTAACCCAGTTCGGGGTCACGACAATTGATACTTTATTCCAAACCCCATTGGCATTTGGCACTGCCCCAAAATGGAGAATCACTGAAAGTGTCACAGACAGACCATCTAAATTTTTATTTTGGGATTTTTACCAAAAAAGTGTCTCTATACTTGTATTATATGGATTTAACTACAAATACATTCAAATGCCCATTTTGGTGTTCGTACGTCGGTTTTTTACGGTTTTACCCCTCCCTTTATCGAACGACATCGTCATCTTTTTTCCCCAAATTTCAATCCCTATGAATGAAATTCATTGCTGCAGCCGGCGCTTCTTCTCTCTGCTTAGCTTCTGGCCAACTTTCCCTATCTGCCTGGCCATTCCCCTGCACCTAGAGACCACCTACTGCTTCCAATTCAGCGGGCACCTGCTGTAGTCACCAGCCACTCCACCTATAAGCACCCAGCGGCCACTGCTGCTTCTCCCTGCCATCGGCCAACCTGCACCCTTCAGCCCAATGGCCACTTGAACTTCTCCCTCATCCCTGCCAGCGACTAACCTGCACCCTTTGGCCAGCGGCCAACCTGAACACCCCTCCTTCCATGCCCGCAGCCAGTCCTCCTCCCCGGCTGCGCTGCAACTCCTCCACCTGAACCAGCCACCTGAAACCAGCTCCCCTGACCAAACCCTTATTATATCCTTATTATACGAGTTTCGGGACACTTTTTAGGTAAAAATCCATTTTTTTTAAATTCCCCTTCTATGCCTCTTTTTCTTTCCTCTATCCCCATCTCTCATTTTGCTTCCAGCCCAAACCCATCACGGTATCCACAAACAGTATCTTCTCTCTTCTCTCTGGTTTTTTTAATTCCAACTTACTGTTGCTACTCTTGGATTTTAAGGTTTTTTTCTTTCATCTTCTTTACCACAGGCAAAACATGCATATGGTAAGCATACCCATACATTTGATTTCTAGGACTTTGATTTCTAGGTATGAATAATATTTTTTTCCTACAGTCATATGACCATACCCATTCAGAGATTCAACTCCTGCTATTTGTGTGTCATCTCTTTGATTTCTCTGTTATTTTATTAATTGGGTTCAAATTATCTTTTGCTACATTTTTCTATGCCTTACAATTTTATGGTTAATCGGATCTATCATAGGTTATGAAATATGAAAGCGTCATTCATGAGTTTGATCCTTACTCCAATTATAGGGTTACTCAGGTGCATTTCATGTCTTGATTGCTAATACAATCCTCATTTGTCATCAAATGGAAGCCTTTTTTCTTTTTTTATTTAGTTTTGATTTGAGTTTCTGTCATGATTCTTTTTCCCTGGATTTATGTTTGTCATGGTTTGTTCCGTTTTCTTTTCATTTCTTTTTTTTTATGTGGTAAATGATGATGTGTTGTTGCTTTCAACATCTTAAGAAGAATGAGGTATCTGACTTTTGAAACAGGTTTATAATTGTAAGTGCATATAATGTATTTTTGAAGCACGATATGATCATAATATTAAATATTTCCTATCTTCTATGAAGTAGTTTGGAATTTATATCTATCTTCTATGAAGTAGTTTGTAGAGGATTTACATTATCTTGCTTTGCAGCAAGCGAACATTTTGTTGCACCTATTCATTTTCTGCATGTTGGACTCATTATTTAGAAATCCATATTAGATGACAGAGCAGAGAGTATATAGAGGATGCTGGAAAAATCCCAATTATGTTGACCCTGAAACTATTGTTTCTTTCTTTTCATTTCCTTTTCTTTTTTTCTTTAATTTAGGCTTATTATTTCGCGTCTCTTCCTTAACTTTGATAAATTTTGATGGCACTCATTTTCTCCAAGATTCTCTGAAAGTGCATATGGATGATTTACAAACACAAAAAATTGTATAAAACCATTCACGGAAAAAGCATAAAAAAAAACCTATATAGAATGCCCACGTCATAAGTGGATTGAATATTAGGAGAACAGTTTGTTATCTCTTCCACTGTGTTTGATAGGGTGGACTACCTTTCAATGATTATGACAATGGTTACACCTCATCAAATATGATTAAAGGGAGCAAACTCATTAGTAGTCATCCTCTCTCTCAATGGTCCATGACTGTATCCACTTTTTTGAGTTCCTTCCACACAACACTTCACTTTCTTATGTTGTCTTCAGTCCACACAGCTCATGTGGCTCATGTTCTTTCCAATTCATACTCTGCAACCTTATCTTGGATGGAGTTTTACACTAAATAGCTCTGATTGAACATTTTATTCACTAAACGCTTAATTGCTTTGCTTATGAGATAATCATTTCTGAGCTACCATTGCTTTTGCTCAAGCTTGAAATGGATCTAAACTAAAAATATGATTTTCTTTAGGTTCTAAAGAAATTAAAGAAAATAAGTTCACTGCCATTGATCTTTTGAAATTAACATCTTCCAGTAAATGGAGTGAAATCAACATATTTCTCAGCTTTGAGGATGGAAAATTAGTAGGCCCTTTTTATTTTTCATTTTCTAGATTTAACAAATGGAAATTATATTAAACTAGAGAAAACTCTACATGAAAAAAATTAAAGTGATCCTAATAAAATAGTAGACTGCTAACAATGAAACATTGATTTAAAGAGAGAAAGGAAAACTTGTAATCAACTCTTGACTTTGAAGAGAGTATTTGCTTTACATTCCGCTATCTCAGAGTTTCAATTAAATAGACATCGATAACTCAATCTTGGATAGCAGAATACTCTAATTTGCTTAACAATATTCCTTGATTTTCAAATGAGGAGCCCTATGAATTGGGTTTTTCAAAAGCACCAACTGGATTCAACCACCATTGAGAAAAAAAGAAAAGAAAAGGGAAAAGATTATGAGTTTTTTTAGTATTCTACATTTTAGCATATTTTACTGGTTTTTTTAGCTCTTTAATTACTATAATGAATTTCTTTGTCATGTTATCTACTGCAGCCTCTATTTCTGTATCTGGAACTCCCATAAATGACTGTTAATTCATTTGAATAATATATTCTAGTGTGGATTAAAAGTAATTTACGCATGAGTTAAACATCTATTTCATTCAATTACTTGACCTTGGAAATTAGATGATTAAGCTTCAAGATTACTTGACCTATATATATTTCTACATTAGGATTTGAGAATATCTAATGCAATCATTATTTATCTTTTTTATGCTCTGTGGGTAGGAAAACAAGTTGAACTTATTTAGATGACAATGACAAAGGGTGAATCCTCTCCTTTTCTTCCTCGTTGACAACGAAGATTTATCTTTTTTCTTTTAGCTCATACATATTAGTGTTTCTTCTAATTTCTTTTGTTGAACTATCTTTGAAAGTTGGTTCCTTGGAACTAACAAAAAAATCACATGCTTCAGAGAAACAAAATGGTGGGCACTTGCATCTGAAACTTCTAATCCATAACAAGCAAACCTTTATCCCGTCCATTATTCATATTTTTTCGTCAAGTTCTTTGTTTTTCTTTTTATCTATAGTGATTTAACATTTGTCGTAGAGTAGTGACTTTTATTTAGATTTGACTGTTACAATTAGTATATGTGGACTATCTTTGATATATTTTTTTGTTATTTAAAGGTGATGTAACATCCATTATTTTTTCTTACCACAGCTACTTCTATCTAATCTTGGACTAGTGGTGATCCATTAGCTGCATGCATCAAAGTTTGCAAGCTTTGAGAGGCCATGACAAGATCTTTCTTATGATTGTAGACGTTATCATGACATTGGTTGACAAAGAGGAAGGTGGAAGAAGTATGAAGAATATCAAAATCAAGACAACTCATGTAAACGGAGAATACAGCACATGAGGGGAGATGTTGGAAACCGGAGTATTGGAGCCAATGTCAATGCCTTTTGATCTGTAAGGGTTTGGTTTATAATTCTTATGGCAGGCGTTGTGTGCATATAAGAATTCCTATAGATATGAGCTACGCAATATTTTGTGTAAAATTGAGTGATGTGGCTCCACTCATATTTTGAGTGTCTGAATGTAATTTGTATGGATTTTATTCTATCAATATATAATGATGTATGTCGAGTTGTTGTATAGTTTATTTATCAAACGTGCAAGATGTGTTCGAATATTTGCAATTTGGTATTCTTGGTAACCTCCGTGAGTCTTTTTCATCGTTTATGTATCTCAATATATAGTCAGGGCCAATCTCGTTGCTGGGAGCGAAAAAAGGAACAAAAAACTCTAAAGATCGTAACGATATCATTATCAAAAACTTTACAGGAAAAGCCGAGCCTTTTTCTAGAGCGCCCAAAGGTTTGAACTTGAATGGGATGATCTATAGATGGTTTTTAGGGGGGGGGGGGGGGATCTTTAAGAACTTAAATATCTACTCATACGAACTTGAATTTTGTGCCCAACATTGTTTTTTGGTAACGATATCGTTACCATCATTTATAGTTTCTTCATCCATTTTTTGTGTCCAACAAGAAAATAATGGTGACTTTATATTGAGATGCTCGCTCAATAAGAAATTGAGTGAAATCGTGAGTCTTTCTTATTGTTTATATTGACACAAAGGTCATACACCCTTTACAAGTATATTTGCTTCAAACATAGAGCAATTCCTCCCTCATACAAAATACACCCGATAATGACCTCTTGATTTTGGGTGAAATTCGTTAGTCTTTCTCCTTGTTTATGGTCCTCAATATAAAGTCATTGCCATTTGGTTGTTTGACACAAAAAATGGATGAGAAACCTATAAATAATGGTAACGATATTGTTATTAAAAAACTTTGAAAATACAATTTGTTGGAATTTGAGATGACTTGAGAAGTCTTTTGATGAATTGAAGAAGTTAGCATCTCAAGTATTGTTTTGAGTTGGAATTCTTGTCAACACATTGTCACAAACATGATGTTAATAGGCTAGTGTTGATAGAGCTGAAAAGAAGAAACAGAATTGAAACAGTCAGGAATTCAGAATTCCTGAAGCAGAGCACGCGGTCGACCGGGCTCCTCATGCGGTCGACCGATCAAGAAGAAACCTGCAGAAAACAGTTTCAGGCACCTCTCAGTTATTTTCGTGACACAGTGTGTCTTCGGTCGACCGGGACCCCAGGATGTCGACCGAGCTCGAAATTGTCTGTTTTCCAGTCAGTGTCTTCGGTCGACCGAGCAAGCCATGATGTCGACCGAGCACGGGAACCAGAGTTGCGCAGAATTAGAAGTTTTGCACGAAAATTCAGCACTCTTATCTAATTTGTTTGGGACTCTTTCTAAACGAATTGTAGCCCGTCTTGAACACAATTAAGGGTTACTATAACCTATATAAAGGCATGTATGGGTCGTTCTAAAGAGACACCAGAAGAGAGAAAGAATAGAGAAGAGTTTTAGAGAGTTCTTGAGAGAAAGAAGAAGCTGCTGGTGTGTGTTGCTGTGTGCTAATGTGGTGACGTTTTCTACAGCAATTGTGGACGGGATTGTGCTCTAGAAGATGGTGATTCGTCCATGAGTTAAGTGTCTCTCTTTTATGCTTTTAATTTCAATTTGTAAGGGATTGAGAGAGAGAGAATTGTAGAGGGGAAGGGCTGTAGACAGAGTTGATCTTATATTCTGTTTTTACATCAAGTTGGTGCTTGGTGTTTAGGGTTTGGTGATCCTATCTGTGGGTGCAGATAAATTGTAAAGGGAGTCGGTGCTTCCTAGATAGTTGGTGCTATCTGAAACTAAGGGTTGGTGCTCTTTGTCGTTGGTGCGACTAAATAAGATTCAGATCTGTCCCGGATTGGTGTTCGGACAGTCTTTGAACCGTGGACGTAGCCTTTCGGTGAACCACGTTAAATCTGGTGTCATTGTGTGGTTTGACTTGTTTTCTTGTTGAATTGGACCTGTTTTTAGAAATCACTGATTCACCCCCCCCCCCCCCCCTCTCAGTGATCGTGGTATCCAACACAATTCTGGGTGAAATTCTATTTATCTTTCTCATCGTTTATGTATCTCATTATAAAGTCATTGCCATTTGGCCATTGCACACAAAAAATGGACCAAGAACCTAATAGTAATGATTTCGTTATAAAAAATGATGAAAATAAAATTTTGGATGAGATTCGTTAGTCTTTCTCCTATTTTATGGTTCTTAATATAAAGTCATTGTCATTTGGTTGTCCTACACAAAAAATGGATGAAGAATCTATAAATACTGGTAACGATATCGTTACCAATATTTATAATATATTTATCGGTTTTTTGTGACAGACAACCAAATTACAATTCCTTTATACTGAGAAGCATAAACAAGGACACAACCAAACGGTATTATTCCCCTTCAAATTACTCTCTCCTTCAAAAATTTAGAAAAAAAACATCTCTTGTTAATGTTATTGATATGAATAACTATTGGGTCACTTCTCTCATCAATGATTCAGAGGTTTTTATGTATGACCATTGACTGGCCGTTAATTTTTTCCCCCAACCAGACAGAGGGGAATGGAAAATGTGGTTTATAAGTCAATCGGATTTCTATTTTTGGAGTTGTGACACAAAAAAGTAAACCTACACAATGTGAAAAAAACAAAGAACTGAGATTTTCCATATCAACCTGATACGAAACTTGAGACATATTTCATAAATTAACATAGAAAATTGATCTTGCCTCAATTGTGGGAAGATGGAACATTATTTAAAGGCTCTTTGGCTTTTTTTTTTTTTTGTTGCCAAACAACAAATCCGTGAGCCTTTCTCATTATTTATGCACCCATTATAAAGTCATTGTCATTTTGTTGTTGGAGACGAAAAATGGGTGAATAAATTATAAATAATTGTAACGATATCGTTATCAAAAAATTATGAAAACTAGATTTTGAGTGAAATCGTGAGTCTTTCTTATTTTTTATGCATCTCAATATAAAGTCACCATTATTTTCTTTTTGGACACAAAAAAATGGATGAAGAAACTATAAATGATGGTAACGATGTTGTTATCAAAAAATAAGGTCGGGCACAAAATTCAAGTTCGTATGAGTAGGAATTCAAGTTCTTAAAGATCCCCCCCCCCCCCCCCCCCTTCTCTAAAAACCATCTATAGATCATTAAGATTTGAAAAAAAAAATGTCAATTATGGTTCGAACCAAACTTTGTGCTCTCTGGAAAATGGCTCCGGAAGGGCAACAATTAAAGGTTCAAACCCTCAAAACGAGGGTTCGAACCATCGGGCTCTCTGAAATTTGGCCCAGAAAGGGCAGGCTCCGATCCAAAGGTTCAAACCCTCTCTTTTAGGGTTCGAACCTTTGTGCTCTCTGGAAAATGGCTTCGGATGGGCAGCAAGAGAAGGTTCGAACCCTCAAAGCGAGGGTTCGAACCTTTGGGCGCTCTGGAAAATGACTCGGCTTTAGCTGTAAAGTTTTTTATAACGATATCGTTACGATCTTTAGAGATTTTTGTTCCTTTTTCACTCCCAGCAATGAGATTGGCCCTGACTATATATTGAGATACATAAATAATGAAAAAGACTCAAGGAGGTTACCAAGAATACCAAATTGCAAATATTCCAACTACGAAAGCGTCACCGTCCTTTACATATTTCAGTCTCAAATTTGTTATCCAGCAAGTTGATGGCCTCGATTCTAAAATGTGATCTTTAAAGAATGGGAAAGACTCATGAATGTGTCTTAGTATGTACACATTTCTTTAGAGATTCTTATATATACACAACGCAAAAACATGGCTGAGTAGCCCTGTTTAGGGCACTTATTGGCCCACTTCCCGAGGGTTATTTTTGCTGCGATTTGGGATTTCCAAGTCCATACTATGAACTTAAAATCTGCTATTTTTTAGTTAATTATGATCACGTTTGCGATGTTTTCAACAATGGCACTTTTTCAACCCGGTTAACACAAACATGCAGAAACATGGCTGAGTACCCCTATTTAGGGCACTTGTTGGCCCACTTTATGAGGGTTTTTTTTGCTATGATTTGGGGATTTCCAAGTCCATACTATTAACTTAAAATCTTCTATTTTTTAGTTAATTACGATCATGTTTGCGATGTTTTCAACTCGGACACTTTTTCAACCCGGTTAACACAAACATGCAGAAACATGGCTGAGTACCCTTGTTTAGGGAACTTGTTGGCCCACTTCCCGAGGGATTTTTTTCTGAGAATTGGGGATTTCCAAGTCCATACTATGAACTTAAAATCTGCTAATTTTTAGTTAATTACGATCATGTTTGCGATGTTTTCAACTAGTTTTCAACTAGGGCACTTTTTCAACCCGGTTCACACAAACATGCAGAAACATGGCTGAGTACCCCTGTTTAGGGCACTTGTTGGCCCATTTCCCAAGGGATTTTTTTGCCGATATTTTTAGGGGGGGGATCTTTAAGAACTTGAATTCCTAATAAAAAAACGTTAAGGCCTTGAAAAAGAATCTACTGTAAAGGGAGCATGTGTACATTAAAGCAGAATAACCCATACCATATGCAAAATAAGTTATTCTTTATTTATTGAGGATACATCAAAATATACAAATTATGTTCTCCTCTAGTTATTGAGGATACATCCAAAATATAAATCAAAATATATTCCCCCTCTGGTAAGTATTTTCAACATTTCAAATCTAAACAGCGATGTGGACAAGTTGAAGTTATATCTCATCCAAGAAAACAGGAAAATGATGATTCATCCTCTTGGAGGTGGATCTCTACATGTCTGTCTATTATGACCATGCTTCTTGCAATGGAAGCATGTTACTTGTTACTTCAGTGTCCTTTGTTCGTATCCATAACTTGACCGTTGGAGGTGACAACAGCCGGTACAATGATAATCCTGCCAAGGCCAGTTCAAGAATCAAAATTGGCAAATATGCAAACTAAAAGATAGAAAAAGATAATCAATTGCAGCATAAGTACCACAGATATGAAGCTCTAATCAACTGCGTTGATTGAGTGCAAGGAGAAAATGTCATATTTCTTTGTCTCTGGAATTTGGCCCAGGGAGGTAGTAACTAGAAGGTTCGAACCCTAACACCAAGGGTTCGAACCTTCTTTGTCTCTGGAATTTGTCCCAGGGAGGTTCGAAGTTGAAGGTTCGAACCCTTTTAATGAGGGTTCGAACCTTCTTTGTCTGGAAGTTGGCCCAATAAGTATTGAAATTATCTGGTTTGAACCCAATTGATGAATTGTGTTTTCTTTTTTTTAATCTAGCTGGATTTTGGCCCATGGAAGGGAGGATTGTCACTCTTACTTCCAAATATTTATTGAACTCCACAGTGCATTTATTTCATTCCATAGCCTTCCCATTTCAGCACATTGCATTCCATTCATTTATTTTCAATCCAAAATGAATACAACCTCTTTATAACATAAGACGGTTACATTAAATTCACAACACTAAATCTCAATGTGTACATTCATGTGGAAAAACGGGAGAGGCCTCTCAACATTTTGTATCACGAAAACGAGTTCTCTTTAGACTCTGGTACTTTGTAGCCATTTATAATTCCATTGCCTAGCATAAATGTCAACGACAATCTTTTGCCTGCAGTACCACATGCCTGGCTTCTGTGAAGGTCAACGATGGACACTTACACTATGTTTGGGAAGGGGGAAGGGGAGGGGAGGGAGAATTTGAGGGGGGAAGGAAAATGAAGGGGAGGGGAGGGGAGAGGAGGGGAAATTAATTTTACCTCCTCTTGTTTGGATAGTCAAAAGGTAGGGGAAGAAAAAGTGAAAAAGTAAGGTTTTGTTTGTTTGTGAGGTAGAGGGACAAAGACCATTTTATCCTTGCTTTTGCAAAAGTTTCCATTGGACAAAAGGGCAATTTAGTAATTTCAAACATTTTCCCCTCTTTGCCTCTCATTTTCCCCTCGGTTTTGAGGGGAAAATTTTTGTGTGGGCCCCATGCCTTCCCCCCCCCACCACCCCCCCCCCACTTTACCTCCCCCCTTCCCAAACACCCTCATTTTTCATTTTCCCCCCATTTTTTTCCTTCCCCCCATTTTCCCTCCTTCCCAAACGGACCCTTATGGGTTGCAATCGGCAAATGCCATCACGAATATGCCACAGTCACATGAACATCTGCACATTTATAGAATATTTTTGAGACATACATAAGAAATAAATGATATAATCAAAACTTACTTAAACTCATTAAGTTCATGTAATTTGCTAGTGTTATGATTCCAAAATAGATGAGATCCATCTTCATATTAACCCTTTCTTAATGGGATCTAAATTAAAATTGCATTTAACCCTTTCTTAGTATGCTTACATTAAAGTTCTTGTTTAAGTGGTCTATGTAGCAACAAACATAAATAATGGTATTTTCAATCATAGATCCCATAAGGTTAAGAATAACAACAAACATAAGAAAAAAAAATTATAATTGCATATGGGATGATCTATAGATGGCTTTTAGGGGGGGAGGGAATCTTTAAGAACTTGAATTCCTACTCATACAAACTTGAATTTTGTGCCCGACATTGTTTTTTGATAACGATATCGTTACCATCATTTATAGTTTCTTCATCCATTTTTTGTGTCCAACAAGAAAATAATGGTGAATTTATATTGAGATGCATAAACAATAAGAAAGACTCACGATTTCACTCAAAATCTAGTTTTCAAGATTTTTTTTATAACGATATTGTTACAATTATTTATAGGTTCTCGCCCATTTTTTGTTTCCAATGACTTTATAATGGGGTGCATAAACAATTAGAATATATTTTCTAATTCAATGAATCATACAGATGCCACTAATAATCTACTAGAAAGGATACCAGCTCTTATTTATTTTATTTGTTAAATGGCATTGCATAACCTGGTTCAGAATTAACCACTGGATAAACCAACTTGGGCTGAAATGCCCAATCACAGTTGAAGTTAAAGCATTAGTTCTACTAATTTGTTGTGAACAAAAGTAAGTTTTTTTCTCCAGAGAAGATATGATTCAAAGATGAACTCTTCCACATGAACATGCCTATAGAGGGTTTTGTTGCATCATGCATCGCATATCAAGGACTCCAGAGTCCATGTTTTGGTGAATGATGAGTATAAAGAATATTAGTTATCAGCCATTTTCGGAGCTTACCTTAAACAGTACTTACAAGCCAATCATTTGGTTGCCATGCACCATAGATGGTGCTAAACCCTTGCACTCAAAACAGAAAATCATATTCCCTTCTCTTACTAGTCACTCCTCTCTCCTCTTCTTCTCTTCTCTAAACAACAACGAGCTAATTAAAATTTAAAACCTACCAGATCTTAAAATATATGTTAAATGATTATTCATGTGGAGGGATACAAACAACTTAAAAAAATAAAATAGTCATCTCAATTGACTCTTCCCTCTCCTGAAGCCTAAAAGGCGATTATTCAGTCACCACAGCTTATGCTTCTGTTTAAGCACATGTTTTTACACTCACTACATATAGATCTGGTGCATAACAAAAGAAACCAAACTACAGATACAGACCGATGGCTTGTGGCTAGGGGAGGGGTGTTCGAGTCAAAATTTTGAGGTTGTACATCACCATCATCAAAGCCTTATCCCATAGGGTCAGCATAAAGCTTATTTTAGAGGACTGGAAATTTCTTATAGCCAATGATCAATTTGACACAAATCTCCACTATGAAATTATACTTCCAAGTAAACCAAATCAGAACTGAATAAAACAAGGGGAAAAATCCAACTCCATACAACCAAAATAAGAAAACAAATTTCATATATATGTTTACATGATCTATAAAAACCCATCAAAATCCAAATATCAACTCATGTTTCCCCAGTTCCGACCCCACAAGACTTCACCAGAATTAAGACAACAAAACAGCTTCCCTTCTAAGTTCTAACCATTCACAGCACTTTCTCACTGAAAACTTTGTCTTAGCAAGAGCCCTAAACAACATTAAAATCTTAACTCAAACACCCCTCCACTACACTCAAGCCATTCTAGATAAGTACTGTATTCCTCAGCCCTATCTTAAACCTAACACCCAACATACATAACTCATCCCCATCTTGGTAATGGGATGCAATACAGTGAGCACATTTCACTGTCTCCCTCTTTGTCCCGAACTCCTCTCTTGCAGTCTCCCCCCATATTTACAAGCAGAAACCTTTCTCCAACATGCTGCTTTCTCTTCTCCAAATCTCCGACACCATTAACTTGGCAATGCCCAATTTGTGTATCTTTACACAAATTCCCTACCCCCAACACCTTCTCCTCTTTGGTTTCTCCTGTTTTTCCAACACCTTCGCATATGAATTTTTTTTTAAATCCCTACAATTGTCTTGCAACTAAAGCATCTAGAATGAGAACATAAAGAAAGAAGACATAGGTAAATTGGAAAGAGTAGCTCTAACAAGGGTGAATTATATAAGATCTAATATGGTTTGCAATATAAATCAAACCTATGGATCTTGATCTATGCATTAACAATGGATAATCTAAAATATAAAAGCATACCTTGCGCCATGATCTTAATGATGAGCGGATCTCCTTTCTCAAATATGGTTTTCTCCTATCTCCCTTATCACCCACTCCAATATGCGTGAAGTTAATGGGTACTTTTCAGATCTCGTAGGTTAAGAGAGAGGACCGGAAAACCACATATATAGATAAGCCCTAGAGAGATTTCTTCCCATCAAAGAAATCTAATAAAGATAAGTTTCCTTAATTCCCTCAAATTAGTAAACAAGAGTCCTATATGATTGGGCTTACTAAAATTTAATCCAAGATAAACTTAGTAAAACTAAAAAACTACAAAGGGGAAAGTAACTAAAATTAGTAGGCTTAAACCGTGGGTCCCAACAATGTTGCACATGTGGTCATGAGGACCACTCATGTCTAACAAATTATCCTCTGAAGGATAAGAATTGTATGTTCCATGAAGACAAATCTTTTTTCCTCAAATTTAGTCATCACTTGGTGCCACATTGCCTAGGGACAAAGATTAGAGCCTAAAGTTAAAACAAAATAAATTGAAAACAGACTTCCCAACACTCAATCTTATAACAAAGAAAAAAGTCAATGGATACTTGAAATGGCGGTGGCTAGGATAGAATAGAAACAGAGAAAATTGTGAGTATAACAATGGCAAACAATTAGTCACTTTTTTACTGTGTCTTTTCTAAGCTTATGTTACTTGATTTGGGTGAAGATGTAAAACCAAGAATTTCAGTCACCATTTTCTATAAAAAAAAGACGTAAAACCAAGAAAAAGGCAACGATTTTATTTTAGAAAAAGTACAATGAAAAGCTTTACCAAAGAATAAAATTCGGTTACCATCTACTGAGATGTTTTCTAACATAGGAACAAACACAAATTGATCAAACTAAACCCACCTCCAAAGGAATTTTTAATTCAATTTCATTAAGCCTAGTTATTACATGAGGCAATAAATTGAAGTTTCTTGAACTGACATTGAAGTTAGATCATTTTCAAATGCATGCAGTACTTATGTTGAGTAAACCTAGTTATTACATAAGGCCATAGATTGAAATTTGTTGAACTCATGTTTAAGTTAAACCATTTTGAAATGTGTGCGGTACTTATTAATGAGTAACTACTAATTATTGCACTGATTTGGTTACAGAGAATATTTTTTGTGACATTATGCTGTGGACTTTGTCAAATGGTCATGGAGATGGCTTGTATACAAACTATAAATGGTGGAAAGAAAGGATATAAGAAAGGTTATAGAGGAGGCAGTGAGAGGAAAAAACTTTCAAAAGTTACTTTCAGCGATTTGATGTAAAGGATTAAAATATAAACCAGTAACAAGTGGCTCTGTCTTAGTTACATAAAGTCTTGATAACCTCTTAAGTTAGTTTATATCCACCCTAAGTCTAGGAACCGGGAAAAGAAAAGGCCCAGCTTGATAATGATATAATTCTCTAACTTTCAAACCAAAAAAGAACTCAAATTCTGTCATGTATACTTTATGACCAGTAGCGATTAACAGAGAAAAATAGAGGTTAGTGTATTAAGACATGTATATCATGTTCTCAACTATGATAATGGAGGGAAAAAATGACAAACTAAAGGAATAGGCATAGTATTAACTAATAAAAATGTATTTCCTGCACACATGTAGTTTTCCACTTCTAAATGGCCATAATTAACCACCAAATCAAACCAGAAATAAAATAAAATAAAAAACCTAGTATCATAGAGCACTAGAAAAAAAAACCAAGCAAAACAATAAGAGAGTAGTAAGACTAGTTAGACAACTGACAAGCATAAACTCCCAATTAGGTTAATAAGCATAAGAAACAAACAAGTTGTGTTCCCAACTCTTTAACTGACCATCTTGGCTCTCCAATAATAATAATAATAATAATAAATCAGGTTTTAAAAGCTCCAACTATCCATAAATCTGCACTCTGAGGGTCACTCTCATCATGTTTGACCTTTAGATCAGAAACACCTCCCATGAATCACAATTGGCCTATGTACCGCTCAGATCATAGTGATATTCTCACATCTTTTGAGTTATCTTTTTCACCCAAAGATTGAAAAAAAAAATGTTAAATCAGATCCAGCTGCAATTCGCATATGAGGTTCTGATTCAACATTATATATTTCATATACCCCACATTTACAGAGACAGAGAACTAAAAGAAAAAAAGCTAAGATGATGCTATAACCAAACAAGATCCTCGTCTATAAAACTGATCCAATTATTCGAAAGAACAGTGGCACAAAATAAAGGAAAATGTCATTAGATCTTTTCAGTTGAAGAGGAAAAATTGCAGACCTGATGGGATTCTTGGAAGTGATACAAGGGGCTTTGATTGCTGCACCGATCAAACTGCTTCCCGTTATAAAAATACCCCTGATGATGTTACAAAGAGAAAAAAAAAAAACACTATTTCTCAAAACCCGAAATCCAAAAGAAAAGATTGGATAGAAATGAATTCATACCAAGCGTCTCCCAAGACCAATACGCCAATTGAGATGGTGATTCCAATGGCGGAGAAAGTGTAGGGTGAGATCCGCACGATCGCTCGCGCCCATGAGCCAGAGTCTCCCATGCCCATCGATTCTTCCATCTTGGATTTTTGCTATTTAGATGCCGATCTCTACAGTGAGAACTAGGGCTAGGGCTTGCATCTAGATGGATGCGCAGAGATTTTTTAGAGCTTCTCTCTCTCTCCGACTACTTGTAATACAAACCCCAAAGAGAAAAGATGATGGGAGATGAATGTGGGCTGGCCTGAGTTCGAGATGGAACCTATATTGCCAAGCTCGAGCCTAAGCCCAAATTTTAAAGTCTTAAGCTTGATCCATGCATCGAGCGGAGAAGGAAACAGAGAGTTGTGAGCGAAGAGGGAGAGGGAGAGGAAACGAGAGAGCTACAGCCGCAATGCAGGGAGAGGGAAGGCGCGAGCAGTGGCGTGAGAGGAAAAAATTTGGAGAAGAAAGGAGAAGAAAATTTTTCGATGGTTTTAGGGTAAAAGGGTGGGATTGAAAACGATATCCTTCGATAAAGGGAGGGTAAAAGAGTAAAAAAATCACTGTACGAACACCAAAATGAGCATTTTTGTGTATTTCTAATTAAATCAGCCGTATTTGTGTATAGGGACACTTTTTTGGTAAAAATCCCTTTTATTTTTTATTGGTGATACTCCAAGCCTTGTCCCACTTTTTTTGTTGCAAGGGTGCCATGCACTAGAGCTGATGGTAGATTTTATCAAAAGAATAATTAATAATGTCCAAGATTCCAATTAAATTATAAAAATGCTTGTGTTTTCTCTTGAAATGATTATTCAACCTTGTTCAAAGTCCCTCGTCTGATATATCATTGTGTGTAATCTGAGAGCTTGATTTGTAGGTGTGATGCTCAAGTTCGATAGGTAACCGTACAGTCAACAGTGTTTCTTTCTTTCTTAACTTGTCTTTCTAATGTAGGGCAGAGACCATGTGTTTAATAGGGTTTCGACAGCAGGATGAAACTACAAATCCATTCATTGTGAACTTTTCTATCTCAAACAAAGGCAAATCCAAGAAATATGAAACTTTTGTACAGTGTAAGATTAGACACAAAAGGCATTAGAACAAAATGTAGGTAGAACAAAAAAACGTATTTGATAATAAACGGGTCTACTTCAAATAGACCGTTTGATATGCCCTCTACTTACTTCTTTTTAAAGGGATTTGCCTCTTTTTAGAGGGGCATCTTCTGTCATTATGTAAAAAAAAATGAACTAATGCACATTTTCCTCAAAACATGCCCTCTACACACATACCAGAACATCATAATCTCTTATTATTTGAAAACTATAACCATTTCCATCAAAAGATGGCATGTAACTTGTAAACAATTTAAAAATTACCGCAATCAATATTTCTTTTTTGTTCATTTGATTTTTTATTTTCATATATATACAACAGTACATTATTACAACTTCCAATCCGTGTCATATGGAGAAATTAAAACTGTTAATTCCATTATCCAAGACCAAATCTACTACACACCCTACATCCATTTCCATTCCAAAACCATCAAAAAATAAAACAAGAAAATTCATTCCACTTCATATTAATATTCAAACATCCTTTTAACAAATAACCCAACCCAACAAAATAGTGGGTAAGAAAATGAACCCCACCCTTAAAAAAACACAAATTTAAAACTATCACTCCATAGGTGAAGAAATCATGCTCAAGTTACGTATAGTCTCTTCATCTCTTTGCTTCAAAAGTTGCTCTGGGCACTCCTATCCAAAAAGTAGAAAGAAAGAATGTCAATAAATGACACCATTTGATTCCCTTGATTCCTCAATTTACGAACAGCAAATAATTACCAACCAATGCAAAGGTTGCAAATAATTACCAACCAATGCAAAGGTTGAGATGACTGTGACATCTTCATCTAGTTGTCATTTGCATTTGTTCCATTCTTGTGCTTTCGAGCTTTTTTCACTTCATTTAAGCCTTTCAAATACCTTCACCGGCATCTGCAAAAAACCTAACAAACAAACACCCAACTCTCATCTCACAAACAAGAGCCTGCAAACAACATTCATCTCCACAACCCACAAATATCATACACATTTGTATGATGTTTCTCTACATACAAATCTGATGTGAGTATTTCTTCATATAGATTGATTAAGGAAGTCTTAAAAGTCATACACAAATATCATCATGAACACATTGGGCTATCTGCAATACATATAAAAACTTCATTCTATAATTTACAAACAAACATTAAGGACCTAATTGACTCAACTTTAGAAGCGCCCTACCAATATTTACATAGCCATTTCGTCTTTCCCCAGGCACACCAATACCATTCACTTCCTGCATTCCCCAACCAAACCACAGAAAGGAATAATTGACCAGAGCTTCTGATACAAAATTGTAGAAGAGACTGACATCAAGTCAAAGTAACAAGTTAAATACAACAATACACATTTGTATTCTGAAATGTTTCTTCCCATATGGATTCCTATAACAATATACATTTGTTAACAAGAGCAACAAAAAATTGGTTAACAATAAGGTAAATGACATCAAGTAGTAATTTTTTCATGCCACTTACAAAAGAAGCGGTCATTCATGTATATAGCTCAAAGTATCACATTTGTGATACATACAGGGAAAATCTATATTATGAAGCCCACTTGTAAGAAAATAGATTTTTCATACAAGCACCTATAGAACAATAGCTCCTCTCCATTCATTCATAAAACTGATTTATCAGAAGTTAACTTTGATATTTTTTTTCTTCATAACTGAAGATGCCTTGCCCAGCTTAGGTCCCAGGCACTCATACAAAACATGTCATCATTCAGTCCCATCTTTCCATATTCCACTGTAAATGAAGCACCTACAAGATACAAGGACTAGATTAAGAGAGAGAATTGAGCAAAACTTTTAGGTGGTTTGAACTTAAACGAGGACTGAACCTAAAACCACAGACATAACAGAAAAAAAGCCACATGAAGGGTATTTTAGATGCCTTGCCCAGCTTGGTCACCAATTAACCATGTTTGCCTTCTTACTCTAACTTCTTATTGGTATTTTCTGAAAACAAGTTTTATGTGCACCCCTAAATATATTTTGTGACTTTACATGGAATCTCTTCAGACATTAAGTGTTAGATCGCAATCCATGAACTCCAAAGAGTAAAGGAAGCAAATAAGCAAACCTGTACCACCTAGAACATAACTCTGTTGGCATGACTTGCCTTTAAAAGCAATTGCTCCATTCGGCCATGGCATCTTAAATATATCCAGTTGATGAGTTTGATACTGATACGAAAGGAGACTCCATAGCTACAAACAAAGAATGCAGCTACAAAAAAAAAAAAAATAGAACAGAAGTAGCAAATTCAGTAAAAACAAAGGAGAAAAATAACCACGTGCAAGCTTTAGTCAAGCACAACAATTTCAAAAAAAATGAGATAGAAAGAAAAAAAAAAAAGGAACAGAAGTCAAAGATGAATATCAGCTTAATCCATTGCAACACCATGTTTAGCCCCAAAATTCTCCACCTTCAAATTAATATAATCCCCTGCAAATCCACTGCAAACCCATCCAAATTTCTACCCAACCACAATCCTGCTCACTAAGAATCCCATCTTACATGACTACTAGCATAGCACAGCTCGCCCAATCTTACAAAGCTGTATACCACATGAATAAAATGAAGAGCATGAGAAAAAGGCTTCCTAGTTCCTGTCCTTTCTATACAAAACCAAGACTACACATAAAAAAAATATTTAAAACTACAAGCTGTTTCGGTTTCTGAAACATAATTTCATCCCTGTTGGATTGGTAGAGAGCACCATCTTAGATTGAAGTGCAATTACTCGAATTTTAATAGATGAGTATAAATCTACTTAAGAATGAGATAAACCCTATCAATCTTCACCTGATCAAGAAACCCTAATCACTACAAAAAAAAAAAAAGGAGCAGGATAACTACAAAATTTAAAATCCAAAAGTAGGCCAGAGCAAAACATGAAAACCACAAAAACACAAGGCAAGTCCTACATACAAATCGGATAAGAAACTATGACTTTAATCTAGAAATGACTTTAATCTAGAACTGCATCAAATCAACAAAAACATCAAAAATGAAATCTACATCCATGAAAGAAGTACTAATCATATATTTATGAAAACCCTAACTGCAGCATGATCTACTAAAATGCATAGTGAAAAATATACAATTCTGGAGGCACATCAAAATGAGGAATTATTGTCCATGACCACTAAAATGCAAAGTAAAAAATCTATATGACCTTCCTCTGGCATGCCTAAAAGGCAAAGTAAAAATATATACCCAATTACAGAGGCACATAAAGATAAGCAATTATTCTCTGCTTCCTGCTCCAATGCAAAACCCCCAACAATCCAACCCAGTCAGTAATGGAGATTGGGTTTTATGGTTATGGGGATTTTGATGTGTAGTGTCAATTGAAGAAAAACAAAAAAAGTAAAATCCATTAGGAACCCTAAAACTGACTTTCTCTAAAAAAAAAAGTTCCTTTGGAAGCCATGAATGACAGAGAAGTAGAGAGAGAGGGAGGAATACCAGTGTATAGTCGACTGGCCGGCGGCGGAGAGGAGAAGGTCGATCGAGATGATGTTCTGGCGTCGGGGCTTTCGTTTTCTCCTCTCCTCTGTCGAGCTCTATAACGAACGGGGCTTTCGTTTTCTCCTTTGCTAACGAACGGGGCCTTTTGTTCAAAGGATTTTCGGTGTTTGATGTCTATGGGCATTTTCGTCCTCAAAAGTAGCTTCCGCCTCTACATTTTTTAGAGCACATGCCTCTATTTTTCTCATGCCCAGAAAGTGGGCATTTCAGTTTTAGAGGATTTGCCTCTACTCCTCTAAAGTAGGAAGAGGATAAAGTCATCTACCAAACGCTCTACTTTTTCCAACCTTTGTCCGATTTAGACAAATAGCGGTTAAAAATAGAGATACCAAACATGCACAAATAAGAGAGTATTTTGTACAGTATGCTTGTACGGCATGCAAGTCATGTCTCCATCTGCACTTCCACTTCTCGATGAACAACTGTAATGGCAAAAAATACATTTTTCGTCCTTGACAATTAATAAGAAAATATACTAAGTAATAAAAGAAAAAAAAGTGGTTATTTCAGAATAAAATTTAATAAAGGTGTCCTCAAAAATATGTAAATATCAGTAAAAACTGGCTAAGTTTTGTCACAAGCGCAAACATGAATTCTGAGTGAATAGAGAAACAGAATATTCGTGTGCATGTGAGTGTGCGTGTAATTCAGTATTTGGACTACAGAGCATAAGAAACATACATGTCACAGTGAACAGAAAATGAAGAAGCTGCAACATGCATTCTTGTAAAAATCTCTTTAGTTTCTCAAATTAATTAGAGGAAAGTGAATAATCTAATTCAGAAGCTTATTTCATACTAAAAGGAATGTATTTATAGTTTACACAAATATAATTTCACGAATATTGAATTACATTGACTCTAATACTTAAACATTACAAAGAATAGTATTACATAATAGCTACTGATGTTTTCTTCCTAATTACAAAGATAATTTATAAAATATATAAATCATACCAATCAAAAAATATATACATAATTCATAGGATAGATAAACAATAAAGGAAAAAAAAAAGTGTTATGACTTACGATCTATGGTAAAAGAATGGGAATGAAAATACATGTGAGAAACAGAAAAAAAAAAAAAAAAAAGGAAAAAAAGTTTAAGATAAAACAAAAACTCAAAAATATTGGTTCAAAAAATAAAGTATCATGAAAACTGCTCATCATGCTATTTTTATCTACAATGGACAGAAATATCAGAACAATATGGTTAGAAGTTAGAAAAAATAAATAAAGTAAAGCATCGAGAAATACTAAAAACAAAGTGTTGCAGCTTCCCATCTGGGGTAAAAGAATGCGAATAAAAATCCATTTGAAAAATAGTAAAAGTAGAAAACAAGCAAACACTAAAAAACCTTGGTTGCAAAAATAACTTTTAAGGCATTCTGAAAAAGTAGTAAATAGATGCCCCACATAGACCACAGGCCATGTTTATTTGCAATGAATAGAAATATTAAAATTAGATAATGAAACAACTTAATCCATTTCAAAATGAAAAATAAAAATAAATTAAGGCGCGGTTAATGTTCACAGATACCTACATAAAGCCCCAAATAATTTCTTTTCTTTACTTCGCCCGCAAAACATGGAATACACTTGCATTATATTCCCAACCATCTTCTCAAAGGCTCTATCTGATGTGGGTCACCAAATTGGAGAAAAGCCCCGCATAATCTGTTTTTTTTTTTTTTTTCTGCTTGCTTAGTGAACTCTGGAGTTCCAAATACATTCCAAAACATCAACGCTTCACTTCCTGCAGATGCTACTGTGCAGCCATCGGGGCTCTTGAACATTTTAGAAAAAAACCACAAAATAATTGAAGTAAAGATGGACAAAACCCATTTGAAATAACATAAATTAGTAGAAAGAGATCTCAGTTTATTACCTGAGCCATGAATAACTCTGTAGAAGTAGGGCCTTTAAGCTCTGTAATCTTATCCATCGATGGGTACTTCCACAAGATAAGCTGGTTTTCAATAAAGGCATGAGAGCTCAACAATTCCCTCTCGTTCTTGCTCCATAACAATGAACAAACTTGAGATCCCGTATTAATGGAATTCAAGTATGTGCAAGTGTTAATGTTCCAGAACTTTATAGAATGATCTTCACTCCCGCCAACAGAAGCAATCATGTTGTGCTGAAATGGACACCACGCGAGTGCTTTAACCGTAGCTTTGTGACTATTAAATCTATGAAGCCGCTGAGTTGCTGAATTCGAAGAGGCCATTGACCGTTCCCATATGCAGAGGAAATGATCCTTCCCTAACTCGCCAATTGTCGGCCACCTCTTGATGGTGGCCTCCGTATGTCTGTACAATGTGCGATCTCACTCTTATATCACTATTAATTATCAAGGAGTCTGCTCCACCCGACGTAAGAATGTTGTCGTTCCAAGCAAGAGAGCAGACTCGACCTCTATGCCCACCTCGCAAGGTTATCAACTGTAGGAATAATAAGACGACAGCAACATAAAAAAAATGAATTCAAAGGTTATACATATGAAAAACATATATATGAGACGATCATATAATTTTAGTATTTGTTTCATCAAACATTAAATTATAAGTAAAAAAAGGAAAGCTAATAACAAACCCCTATGATTCGATGCAAGATATGTACCTTTTTATTGGCAGTCGTGTCCCAAAGCTCAACTACAGAACAATTTAATATCACAGCAATATATTTCCCATCAGGAGCCCACTGACACTCGTTAAAGGGTCATTCTCCGCATTAACACTAAACAACTCCGAAGGAGACCCATTTCCCCACAAAAACATTGTGTTTTCCAAAGCAATTGCCACAATGTTCCTACTGCTCCAATCAAGCAAATTCAGGTTGTAGTCGTCTAGAAGGCCTGGAGCATCTAGTGTCCTGTCTGGAGCCTGTAATTTAATCAAGGAAAAGGAAACGATCAGTAAAATCAAGAATCCTCAAAAGAAAATGCAAAACCAAGACTCCAAATCTGAAATAAAGAAAATTAATACAAATCTTTAAAACATTAAAAATGAAGGTTAAGAGGATAAAATTTAGAAAACAGAAACAAAATTCAAGAAATTGGCACTAAAGTTTGAGTTCATTAATTGTAAAATGAAAACCCAAAATAAGAGACGATGAACAAATTTAATTTAGATTTGATATGGATTGCGATGAAGATTGCATACTTGGACAAGCAATGGCCTACATGGAGACATGGGGAGCAGTATTGAACCCATTTAATGAAATTTTGGACAAATGAGATTTCCCTCATAATTGATACTAAAATATACTAATAACTTTGATTATATAGCACACTAGTAGCACGGAGCACGGAACCACCAAATGCACAGACTTATACATATTATTTTTCCATATTTTTTATACTTTACGTGAGGTGTAAATTGAGTTTGATGAAGCTCGGGCACATGTAAAAAATATTAAACTAACGATATATTAGCAACAAAACAACAGAATAAAGCAAGTAAATGTAATTTTAATAAGACGGGGTTCACAGTATACACATTCGTACGATTTATACAAATGAAAAGACAATGAATTAAAAATTTGAAACATTTACATTAACCTTTAGAAATCCAAAATATGTACAAATTAGGACACATACAATATCAATCAAAATATTAATGTTGAGTACTTGTAACTCCATCATAGCAAGCGGACCTGTAGGCATATAGGAACTATATTAATAATTAATAATTCATTATGTTAATGGTAAATAATCAACTGAAACTATCTCAGCTGTCATCATAAGAGGACATTTTTACTTGGAATATTGAGATCTACTTTCATACAGTGTTGTTGTTGTTCAGTCCATCCTCTAAATCTTCTAAAGCCTTCGCCGTTGTAATGTCTATCTCGATCTCTTCCAACATTTCCCCTAATTCCCTTATGTCTACGAAATTAGTCTTGAGCTTGGCGTGGATGCCTTGAACCGGCCAAGGATGTGGTAGAGTGCTTACTATGAAACGTGCCATATCTGCAATATTCAGTTCAAATCCTCTTCTCTTGAGATCGTAGAACAACGGTTCCTTGCACTGTTGCAAAAATCGGCCTAGGCGGCCGCCTAGGCGCTAGTCGGCGGCCGCCTCCTAGGCGCTAGTCGGGGATTAATCGGACTAAGAGGGGATTAATCGGGCTAGGCGGGGATTAATCGGGAATTAATCTCTAGTCCATGGCCACCGCCTAGCGTCCGCCTAGCGAGTTTTACAACATTGGTGCCTTGTTCAGCAAATGTTCTTTAACACATGTTCCTTCAACCATTTTCCCTTTCCCGAACTGTATCCATGAGGGCTAAATATATTTTTCAAATGATTGTAATTGGTCGACAAACTCCACTGCATGCCATGGTCGCAAGATTTCAAATATCCTAGTTTTTACAGCATCCTAAACTGGTGACAATGTCTCAGCTTTCGGGGATGAAGTTTCCACACACTCTCAGCCACTGAGCTAGTTGTATTTTGCGGGAACCATGCTTTGCTATTGGGGTGTCATGTTCAAATGGTTTATGTTCAAACTCATTCATCCATTCCCTAACACGTAAAGAGTCATTGCCACGACAATATTTGAGAGGTTTACTCATCTTATCTGGTTTAGAGTTTTATAAATTGTCATTTAAATGAAAGCAACAACAGTTCAATCAAATTAGTAATAACATAGTAAGCAAGTTATTAACTTGATACACATTATAAAATACCTATAAAATAAACATAACAACAAATAAGCAACCGCAGAATAAAATATAATTATCGATAATTTAAGAAAAATTCAATTAATCCTTTTCCTGATGTATCAAAAACATTACTGACATGGATTCCCTCTCCTTTATTTTTCCAAATTCCAACCCATCAAGTTTAGATGGAGGTGCAAAAAACGTGAATGTTTTATTTTTCCCTTCCTGACATGCCCTCTCCCTGATCAAGGTGCTGGATGGCCCAGGCCTTTTAATTAAATGTGAATGTTTGATTAAAGACAATAAAAAACACAATCCCCTGATCAGATTGCCCATTGGGTCCCACAATCCAAGACACCCAAATAATTTTTTATTCTTCAAGCATGCCCTCTCCCTGATCAAGGTGCTGGATGGCCCAGGCCTCCACGCCTGACAATTCCAGCCCCGTCATCAGGAGTTACATCTGGGTGGCAGGATATTGGTTTCCACTGGGCCCCGATCAAAGATTAGCACATTTGAAGCCATACTTGGGCTAGTTTTAACCCCTTTCTAAAGACAAACTTGGGTTGAGTCTAACCTCAACCCATATTTATTTGGCCATTTTTTTCAGCCCGCTTGTTCAAGGGTTCAGGCATTTATTCATTAAAAACCTTTTTTTTTAGCCAATCCACTGTAACCAATTCCTATTTGTAGCCAAATTGTGGAGTAATTTTAAGTCTATTCACATAACTGATTTTTAGCTTTGGGTATGAGGACCCAAGTTACTTGTTTAGGGGGATTTGAATTTATTTGGGTGTTTGGTTCTGATTATTCTAGAGTTTTTGGTTGGGAGGTTTCGGTTTATGGGTTGTTTGTCTAAGATTATTATAATTGCATCGGGCTGATTTTCAACCCATTTGCAATTATGGCATAGCCTGATCATGGAAACAGAATGTCAATATGTCAAATGAAATAAATTCAAAAGGTTTTTGGCCACTCGATTCACAAGTATCTGAAAAACTGACCATAACTAAAAGAGTAGAGAGCTTGAATTACTTAAGAACCACTCTTTCCACCAGAAGACCATCATCAGCTTTTAATGGAACCCAGAAATAAAAGAGATACAAACTGAGATACCAAACTGGAAAGGATACCACTACCACTGCCGGTAGAAGCATTATAATTCAATCAATATGCGCGTTGATCCTAAATTATTGGCTGCCTCATCAAAAATTATTTGTTAAAACCAAAACTCAGACCCAGTCGCATATATATATATATATATATTGCTTCTTTTGGAAAGGAAGATTCACTGCAATGAAGGTTATGATCTCCATATCCTGAAAAACAATTACCTCAAATAAGATTTATGAAGGATTGGGAATTTGGAATCTATCTTCAGGGAAAAGCATTTAATGGCTGTAGACCCAATAAACCAAAAAGCTCAAATCAAGACCTGTTGTATGACCTGTAATGTAGAAAAAGAAATATCCCTTGCCATTGGCTGTTTTGACCTAATAATTGTAGAAAAGACCGCAATCGAATTGATCTAGATATTTTAGGGACGGACGTATGATTTTTAGGCTTTTAAGCTTTGTTTATAAGAATGCATTGTCAATTAAAGACTCAAAACAAACAAACAAACAAACGATGACAAAGGAGGAGAAAGAGATGAAAAAAAAAGAACTTTTACTTTACCTTTGGAATGTATCTTTTTCCTTTTGATTGGTTTCTTTTGGGCGGAGTCGGAGAGGTCTCAAGATATGGGCTTGCTCCAAAAAGACAGAATTCGGTTTCTCTTCTTCATCAGAGCAGACAATCACTGCCTGTAGAGAGTATCATCAGTTTTCTCTTGTCTTGTCTGGGATTGAGAACCCGAACCCATCAAAAGGAAATTTGCCAGATCAAAGTCTATAGAAGACCTTGCTGGGATGAACCGATCGCCCTGAAAACCAAATCAAATCAAATCAAGTTTTGCATCAAAACAAAAACATGACAGTTAGTTAACACCACTAACCCAAAAATCAAAATCAAAATCATGAATTCAAGAAATCAATGATCAGATACTCATGTAATAACATCTAGACATATGCTTATGGTTGGTAGTTCCGATTAGGATCCTTCCACGGCCACGGGTGATTTGATTTTGAGCAAGTTGATCAGTCAATCACTAGGTGCAGATTCCTTTAACTCGCTGATTCAAAATGAACAATGCCAAACACCTGCAGAGTTTTTTTAAAAAAAAAAAGAAGAAAAAAAAAACACCATAATATCATTCATGACCAACCTTCAATCCTCTAAGCCAAAATCCACCAGAGAAAGATCGATCTTTCTCTAATCCATAAAACACAGTAAAAACAACTATACCCAACATTGCAATCAATTAAAACAAAGCCCCCTCATTTCCTACAACTTCAAAAAACTCCAAAACCCCAAAAAACAAAAGCTCCAATACTAAAAGAAAAAACCCATCAATCTACAGTTCATCAAACAAAGAATGCAGTAAAAACACTAACTTTATAGCATTTGCATCGATAAACCCTAAAATCCCCCTTTCTCCACTCTTGCTTTCGTCTTTTCAGATCAAAACATGTTTGCACTTCACTCTCACGAAGATGAAAGGGCAGGGGACATGTATAGATTTACACATGACCATTTAGTTAATCTTTTATGATTAGATCCAATTGCACAAACACTATCACGGAAAGAAACACCGTGGGAACAAAGGGCCTGTTTGGCATCATTTGCTGGGAACATTTCTTTCTGCCTTGTAGAATGAAAATAGCAGGAAATTGTTTGGCTCCACTTTAATTGACGTTTCCACATAACATGTTTTTCAAAAAATCTAAATGGATCGATTTTCATGGCCTGAAAATCGGCCAGATCCCAGCGATCGGGCCGATTTTCAAGCCATGAAAATCAGTCCATGTAGACCGGTTGCATTTTTTTTAGAAAATCAGACCATTCAGAAAGAATAGTTCAGAACAAATAAAAGTGGTATTTTTCTTCATTGGAATGAAAGCCCTCTTCTTTCGTGCACTTTCCAAGCTCTCTTCCCTGTTCTCTCTCTCTCTCCCCCCATCCTCCTCTTGACTCTTTCTAATGACCCCACCTCGTCTCTCCCTTTTATTTGAAGATTATGCTCATAATAAAGAGCCCATCTCTAATTCAAAGAGTTTTTACTCCATTCTATTCAAATCGTTCTAAATAATCCATTTCTGAAAAGTTTATTATCGATGTCTTTTTTGTATTCTTCAAAAATCCAAGAACATACAAGATCCTCTACTCATTAAAAAGATTCTGCTATGATTAAAGAACTCATTTTCTTATAGAGTTGTGGTTACATTTTCTTCAAATTCAAGATAGTCTTTGGTAGACATATCTTATCAAAGCCTATGTATTATCTGTGACGATGGAAGAATTTCTACTCAAATCACACCATTTTATTCCCACACTACTCTCTCAATTTCCTATTTCTCTTTTGCATCTCAGCAACCCATCAAGGTTGTAGTAGGCCTTGCGCTGAAATGGCAGTCAATCACATGGTTGGATAAAGAAATCCGTCATTTGAAAATGTCTCCAAACATTTGATGAATCTGAACTCATAAACAATTATGACAAAACGTTGCCAAACAAGTTTGACATAGCCTATTCTCAAAATAGGAACATTCTCAACACAATTCATTCTCAGAATATAAATATTTGTAGCACAAGATTGATGCCATCAGGCCAAACATAAAAACAAACCAACATACAAATAAACCAACTTAGCAAAACAGACAGATAGAGAAACAAAAACAACCTCACATTCAGCAACCAAAAAAAAAAAAAAAACAGAGAAACAAACATAAAATAGCAGGTATTTTAGCCTTCATCTTGTTTCTTCTTTAAGAACTTCTGAAATTCATCAGTAAATACTCTGCCTTCATAAAACTGAAATCCTTCTTCAGTATCTCCTTCATCTGGGACAGTCTCTTGGTTGGAGGATCCCAGCCCTTTAGCCAGGTCTCTCATCTTTTTAGCCTTCATAAAACTGAAATCCTGCATCAATATCTCCTTCTTCATCTGAGACAGCATCTTGGTTGGAGGATCCTAGCCCTTTGGCTAAGTCTCTCATCTTTTTATCTGCTTTCGCATCCCTTTTCAACATTCGTCCCACCTCGACCTGGGACTAACACTAACGCTTGAGTTGCCCGACATTTTTTCTGAAGTTAAAAAGTTTAGTTTTCAGACTCGCTCTCATGAAGATGAACGGGCAGGGGACATGTATAGATTTACACATGAGCATTAGTGAATCTTTTATGATTAGATCCAATTGCACAAAGACTATCGAGAAACACTGCCGAAACAAACATACAAACAAACCTAGCAAGAAAGACAAACAGACAAACAAACAAAAACAACCTAGCATTCAGCCAACAAAAAAAATAGAAAAACAAACATAAAAGAGGTATTTTATCCTTCATTTTCTTCCTCTTCTTTCTCCCTTACACGGCCCTCCTCCTTCAAGAACTTCTAAAATTCATCACAAAATACTTTGTTTTCATAAAAGAAAAATCCTTCTTCAATATCTCCATCTTTTATCCTTCATTTTCTTTCTTCTCTTCTTTCTCCCTTAACATGGCCCTCCTTTTTCATGAAATTCATCACAAAATACCTTGTTTTCATAAAAGAGAAATCATTCTTCAATATCTCCTTCTTCAGCATCTGGGACAACATCTTTCTTAAAGGATCACAGTGTAGAAGATAATAAGGCCGAGTTTAGCTTTACGGGGATTGACTAAATCCTATGTGAGGGAGGCTATAATGGGCCTCTGTTGGGCTGCGCCAAGGGCCTGTTAGCATACAGCCTTATTATCTTCTGCACAGCCCTTTTCGCCAAGTCTCTCATTTTTATGGCATGGGTTTTATTTTCGTTAAGTAGTCTTTTCATTTTTTTCTTTATCATGGTTCTTCCATCGCCCCTTTTCCTTTCCTTATCCTGAGAGACTAAGAGAGGTGTAACCGTGTGAGTGATTTTTTTTTTTAAAAGAGAGTTTTTTAACTGGGTTCACCCCCAAGTTTTAACAACATTTGTGTTGCCCCCATTTTTAAAGGTGAATTGCCCACCACCCCCCCCCCACCCCCCCCCCCCCCCCCCCCCCCCCCAAAAAAAAAAAAAAAAAACCCCCCTTAAGTTTTAACAACATTTGTGTGTTACCCCATTCTCTTAAAGGTGATTGATATTGCCCCCCCCCCCCCCCCCCCCCCCTCTCCTTTTTGATGCAGGCAACTCCCAAAAAGAAGGGAGTGTTTTGGAAGTGCCTGCATCAAAAGGGGAGGGGAGGGGAGGGGAAGGGGGGTAAAAGGAGTGCCAATATCAATCCCCTTTTTGAAAACAATGGCGTCAAAGGGGATTTTTTAACTGGGGTCACTTCAGTTTTAACCAATACGGGCATGTTTGTTACTCTTTTCCTTACTGTTGTCCATTTCAACCAAAAAACCCTACAACTCTTTCATTTTTTATTTCTTAGATAAATTATTATTTAATGTTGAAAAAATAATATACATGTTATGTTATTTTTCTTCAAAAATTATATCACCAAATAAGAAATTTTGATTTTCTATAAAGAATCCACAGCCGCACCAAACAACATTAGCACCAATTCAATGAGGAAACTCTTTCTGCACCAAACATGAATTTTTAAATTCTACGGAAATCCTTTTCCGAGGTTTTCATTTCTATGGAATTTGTTGACGTGGCAATTTCCTCTTTCCGCGGAAAGGATGTGTACACAAGCGTGCCCTTCTAGTTATCCCATTTTTCAAAAATGAGATTTTTTTAACGGGGTGGTGAGGTGACCTAGTTTTAACCACAGTTGCCATCATTTCTCTTCTCAGGTGTATTAATGTAGCGTTTGGTTCGCTAGAATGATTGGAGGGGGGAATGAAATGGAGAACGGAATAAGTCTGGAATGGAATGAGGCAGGAATAGTCATTTCCATTCCAATGTTTGGTACGCTGAGGAATGAACCCAGTAATAAAATTTTGTTCCTGCGTTTGGTACGCTAGAATGATGCCCGAAATGGAATAAAATTTACATAGGACTGACCAAAATACCCTTGTTAGATTTTTATCTTTGGTCCCCAGACCATACTTCAATTCATTATGAACCACCAATGTATATATATTATTAAGTGGGTCCCACATCTTAATATTTGGTGGTGGGCCCACAAAGGTGTAATGAAAAAGTTTGTAATTTCTCATAATAATATATTATTATATTATATTATAATATTTGGGGGTGGACCCACAATGCTGCAGTGAAAAAGTTTGTAATTCCTCATCATAATATTATATTATATTATAATATTTGGGGGTGGGCCCCACAATGTAGTGAAAAAGTTTGCATCATAATATTTGGAGGTGAGCCCCACAAAGGTGTAATGAAAAAGTTTGCAATTTCTCATAATAATATATTATTATATTATATTATAATATTTGGGGGTAGGCCCCATAATGGTGTAGTGAAAAAAAGTTTACATCTTACTCTATTTTATAATAATAAAATAATAATAGAGGATGTGAAATAGGGGTATTTTGGTCTCAACGAAAAGTGAGAAAGGAATGGATCGGCCATTCCTTCCCTCCCCAATGGAATGATGATTCCGGAGGTAATGGTTATTCCGTCACTTTTTGCGAACCAAACGCGGTAATGATCATTCCGTTGGGATGACCATTCCATTCTGACCTTCATTACAGCGAACCAAACGCTGCCTAAGGGCAGTAGTTTGAGAGGGTGGGAAGGATGGTTAGGAACTTGGGAAATGCATGTTTTTAATGGGCAATTTCTCTTCGCATGTGTACTAAGGCAGTAGGGTGATAGGGTGGGAAATGGTTATGAACTTGGGAAATGCATGTTTTTAATGGGCATTTTCGTTAAGACACCGAGAAGAGACGGCACATGTATCCCTGAGGTACATACATATCTAATGGAGAAATGACACGTGGCATGATGGATGGCTCAGATGGATCCATGCCTAGAGAGAAAGCAAGATATAAGAATAATTTCATGCAACTATCTTAAATTTTCATTGAAATGTTAAGCTGTCCAACCTTATTTGAGAAAATATGGTTGTCCTTGTAATCACCCTTGATAATTGAGTTTTCTACTACTCTTTTCAACTGCCATTATCAATTATAAATTGTAAAGTCGCATTAAAAACAACATAAACAACCTACAATGAATCTGAAGTGAAGTACTTGTATAGTTGGGTGAGTGTGTTTCAGTATTTAGCAAAAGAAAAAAAAAAGATATACATTCATAATATTAAATGCAGTGAAAAACTAAGAAGAAATAAATTACCTCCTTTGTTACTTTCCTATGCCACTCAGTCCTTATGCAAGTTGCTGCAATGTAAAAACCAAAAATTTCTCAGTTCATATCCTTCATATTTACAAATTAAAAATAGAATGAACTACATGATAACTTATGAAGGAGAAAATGAAAAACAAAATCTGTAATTTTTATAAAAAAAATGCTCCATCTCAAAAGTAGAAAGAACAAATAATCAGGTCAAATAAAACCACATAATACTTCTTCCTTCCGATAGAAGGAACCAAAACCAAAACCCCTTTTCTTTGTACCACTTCATTTTTTTTAAATATATTTCTTAGAACACCAAAAAATTTTTTAAACAACTTAAAAGATGGCCTCTCAAATTTTATTACTATGAAAGTGCCACTGTCATCACACGTATCAAAACGTTACACCCATGTTTCCTTTTTTTTTTATTCTAAAATCAAAGACAGATGAGCTGTTGAAGAGTGAGAGAAATAGATCCAATACCTGCTTAAGAGGGGAAAAATGAGACAAGGGTCAAAGAAAGAAGAGGAATCCATCGGATTTCTAGTAAAACAAGAGGAGAAATCAACTGGGGAGGTTTGTTTTGGATCAGAGATCTCTTTCCTTCAGTACATAAAAATTAAATTGGCTTCTCAAAGTTTCTAACCTTCTGTAAAGTATTCAACATAGCATCACATGCTTTCTTACTTTCGTTGCTGAACACTGATCAAACCATGGCTCAAAAACAGAAAAGAGATCATTAAATTGAAGAGAAAAAATAAAGAACCCATAAGAAGCTGCCAAATTAAAATCAACATAATCCATAATCCATAAGAAATTAAATAAAAACCACCTAAAAATTTGTTTAAGATTGATGAAAGAAGCAAATTAAAAAACCTAATTAGACCCTAAACAAATTTAAACAAACAACATCTAATAACAAAACAAAGCACAGAAAAATAAAAATAAAAATACAAAACCCCAACACTATACAACCTAAAGATGATTCAGCATATTCAATTTATAAGAAGTAGTCACATATACACTATATATATATGAGGGGAAAAAAATGATACTGGAAAGAAACAGAGAAAAGAAAAGGAGAAGACATAGGAAAAGAATAGAGAAAAGAGGGAAGAAGAAGAAGAAGAAGAACCGGCGGTGGATCGATGAGACTACTCAACATAAACAGAAGAAGAAGAGATCTCGGCTATGCATAGTTCTGCTACATGGATTCGATCGAAACATAGTGCATCTCTCGCTTCGCTCGATTTACGATTTGAAGAGGAATGCTATGAACATGGGCACTGTGATCATTTACACGAGATCAAAACAGAAACATCAAATCCAAACATCCCCAAATCCTAATAAACAAAAAAAGACATCCATAGATCAGAATTTTTTCAAAACAAACAACCCATGAAAAGAAAAAAAAGAAAAAAAAAAAAAAAAACATTGATGACATGAACTGGGTCAAACACATCAGTGTACACATTCACATCCTCAAAGAAATTCAAGGCAACCCATTTGAAAAAAAAAATCCATAAAATGATAGGAAGAAAATTACACAAGAATATGAATGAAATGAAATGAAATGAAATAGAGAAAAGAGAAGAAAAACAGACCTGCGAATTGTGGGAGAGGAGAGAAGGAATAGGTGAGAAGCGGGAGAAGGATTTAGAGAAAGAATCGTTGGTGTTTCCTGTTTTCAATGGTTTGGTATGGTCTTCAATTTGGGAAATTCTGAACGGACTCTAGAAACATGTAGAAAGGGGTAGGGATAAACGTTAGATGACATCTGTCCTAAGGGATAACTCATTACACTAAGTGGGGCCCATGAATGAAGGAGGGGAGGTAGGGAGAAACTGCTCTTTATCATATTATATTAATTAATAATTAATAATTGAGAATTTTACCTAAAAAATCCTTCAAGACTTGTTAAAAGCCAAAAGCACTATCAATTTCTCATAAAGACCACAATAGTCCCAAAGGCCCTGTTGGGTATTTTTTTTAACTTTTAGCGCTGAGCGGGGATATCCCTGCTCATTTCCCTTAAACAAAACCCAAAACCCAAAAATTCATCTTCTCCCATATCAGATTGAAGAAGGAAGGAAGAACTGAACCCTAACCCTAAAATGAAGATGATGCAGATCTTCGTCAAAACTCTAACAGGCAAAATCATAACCCTAGAAGTCGAATCCTCTGACAAATCGACAATGTGAAATCCAAGATTCAGAACAAGGTGGGCATTCCCCCGGACCTGCAGCGCCTGATCTTCGCCGGAAAACAGCTCGAGGATGGCCGGACCCTCGCCGACTACAACATCCAGAAAGAGAGCACCCTCCACCTCGTCCTCTGCCTCCGTGGCTGCATGGCCAAGAAGAGGAAGAAGAAGACCTACACCAAGCCCAAGAAGATCAAGCACAAGAAGAAAAAGGTCAAGCTCCCCGTCCCAACTGAAACCACCTTGAGAGAGACAATACTCTGGTGGGCGGGGATATCCCCTCTCACAGCACTAACAGAGGCAGTGATATCCCTGTTCACAGCACTATTTGGGCGGGGATATCCCCGTCCCAACTGAAACCAGTCTTTGAGAGACGGCACACACAGTACTCTGGTGGGCGGGGATATCCCCGCTCACAGCACTAACAAAAGCAGGGATATCCCTGTTCATATCACTAATTTGGGCGTGCACTGTCTTCTTCTTCCTCACATTCTGGAATCTGATTTCTGCAACTGTAGAAGTTCTAATCTGAACCCAGATGAAAAAGACCCAAATCTCCCATCAAAATGATGAATCCAAGCACAATAACTTTTTAATCCTTGCAGATCCCAGAAAATCCTTTTTACTTTGTAATAAGAAAAACCCCAAATTCCAGCTGGGAACTCTAGATTCAATCCTTAAAACCCATCTTTCGAAAATATAAGAATCTGAATGTGGAAAAAGCTCCTGTTCTAGAAGATCTGTATCTTCTTCGTTTAGGGTTAGGGTAGGTTCTTACTTCCTTCCTCGATCTGATATGGGAGAGGAGGATTTTTGGGTTTTGGATTTTGTTTAAGGGAAATGAGTAGGATATCCCTGCTCAGAGAAGAAAAGAAAAAAAACCAAATTAGGCTTTGAGACTACTGTGGTCATTATAAGATGTTCATGGCGCTTTTGGCTATTGACAAGTCTTAAAGGATTTTTCAGGTAAAATCCTCTTAATAATTAATAATTATATTATATGGTATAGATATAGATATATATTATTATTATTATCTTATATGGATAGGTATTTTTATTATATGGATAGGTATATATAAAAGTAGAGGTGGGGACCGTGCTGTCCATACTTAAGTAGAACTTACAATGGAAATTAGAGGGCTTTCCGGTCCTCACAGTGGCGGATCCAGAATTTTTATTTAGGTGGGGGCAAAGATTTTGCTAAACTTTTTTTTTTACTTTTTTCACATTAGCAATACCAAAATAAAAAATATATTGACTTCTGCTAAACACATTACCGCGATTGTCAAAACCACCATTTTTGCGTGTAAGTGAGTATATACAACGGTTTTAGATTTATATGGATAATTTCAATGTTTTTTTTTAATTTTCTCATAATACAAGATATGAAACTAATCTCCAGTACTTGCTGGTCCATGTGTGTAAATGGAAAATCCAACCATAAAATAGTCACATAATGTGTGTTAACTCTAATTCTGCAATGTCTTAGGAAATTCTTCTTTCTATTGGAGAGTACAAGGTTGGTCATATTAGTTTCTTAAGTGGAGTAGACTAGTAAACATCTTGTAAGATCCAAAAGATGTGCAGTCCTGATCACCGTTTTGGTTTAGCTAGGGTTGCAAACGGGTATCCGATTCTCCGATTACCCGAAATTTCCGACCCACAAAAAATCGAGTCCGGAACCTATTTTAGGTTCCAATTCATAAACAGGTCCGGGTCCGGAACCCAATTTAAATTCCGATTGATAAACGGGTCCGGTTCCGGGTCCATATAGGTTCCGACCTGTGGACCCGAAACCCAGCATATAAGTCTTTAGTATTGCAAATTTGTACCTCAAAATAAACTTTTTTTGACGTTTTTGTGTATAATACTGGAGGTAATGGACTTGATGCACTGTTATAAATTGAACGATATGCTTATTTTAAGAAAAAAAATGAGAATAAAGAGAAATTAAAATTGATTTTGGAACTAGATTCTATTCCTTTAGGTGGACCCGGTTCCGAAACCGGATCCGGGTTTTCCTATCGGAACCGGGTCTGGAACCAACAAAATAGGTTACGAGTCAAAACCGGTTCCGGAACCGGAACCGTTATTTAAAAACTGGTCCGGGTCCGAGTCCACTATGGTTCCGATCCGGAACTGTCCCGTTTGCAACCCTAGATGTAGCCACATGAGAATCATCATAAATTTCCCATGTGATCTACTCCGAATAAATAGTCATTCAAAGTCAATACATAAATGAAAAAAGAACATAGATATTAAATATCGATGAAGTCTGATAAGGCGAATAAATATTCATTCAAAGTCAATACATAAATGAAAAGATAACATAGATATTAAATATCGATAAAGTCTGATAAGGAGGCCATCGCAGGAAAGTCACAGTCCTTGGAAGCTAATCTTGGACTAGAGAGTGGAGACTGACAGCAATACAATAATGCTGAGGGAGAGAGGAATAACGACACCCATGTTGGTGTTTTGAGAATCCATAAAGAGAGAAAGAGAAAGGAGATGAGAAATGCACTGTAAGGGGTGAGAGGGACTAGGATGATTTATAAAGATGGAGAAGAGAAAGGCGTTAATGCATTGCAGAATGCAGTGTGCATGGTGGGTGTGGACTATTTAGACATGTGGGGTGACCTTTACATATATATGGGGCATGGTTCCAAGGCCCATGGGAAGCTCTAGGGATCGCAAGATTGATCTGGGGCGACCGCCCCAGATCATCATAAGGTGGGTCCGCCCCTGGGTCCTCGGATTTAATAACTCAAAACACGAAAAGTGTTCGGCATAAAATTATCTTTCCAACAAGGCCAATCTTCACAGCATAAAATTATCTGTCCAACAATGCCAATCTTGACATACTTCTAGGTCCTTTAAAAAGTCAACTTTTTGGTCAAATGGGTCAAAATAATGGAAAATTGGAATTTTCAAGGGTTTCTAAGCTCCAATAGACTAAGACTGCAGGTCAAAAACAAAAGTTGTTCAAAACAACATCCTCGATAAAATGAGCCAAAGATCACAATTTCTCGAAAATAATGAATAACCCCCCAAGCTTTTCCGAAAACACGAAGGAGGGTCTCCTAAGTATACTAGGTCTAAAGGCACTCCAACTTCCCAAAGCTAGTCAAAATCTATTCTAATCTCCAAAGCAAGACACTTAGCCTCTAAAGCCACTTAGTGAACTAATCACACACTTAATTAGCACTAATCCCATGAATTAGGAGTCGAGGTCTTACATTCTGGTTCCGGAAAATTTCAACAATTTTAATTTTATCTAATTTCTTTCTTCAAATTCGTCCAGACTTTATTCTTTTAATCATTCCAGTCTTCTAACTTCTAATTCTTCTAGTCTTTCTTCTTTTAAACCTGCCAGACTCCTTATTTCTAATTCTTCTCAGACTTCTCACTTCTAATTATTCAAGTCTTCTATCTTCATAGCAGAATCATAGTCCTTTTCTAAAAATAAAAATTACAATTCAATGGACCCAGGGTCTTGTCTAATCCATGAATTAGCCAACACTCAATTACCTAACAGAATCCATAAAATATAGGGCAAAATCAAAGTCTGTATCACCCGATGACGCATAGAAAGAAGTATCAACAAAGAGGATGGCAGAATGCTCTAAGTCCCAACTCCCATCCCACACACAATGGGCCTCATTTGTAGCAAAAGGTCCTTGACGAAATGATTTTGGAATCCAAACCTTTTTTTATTAACGAGGGATAAGACCCACATAGGGTTTAAAACTTTTCCCTTTACACTACATTCATTTCTCATGGCAATAAAACAGGTCCTTGAGTCGGAGCCTGAGAGCAACTGATGGTAGGGATTATCCCTTTTGGTCCACATATTCCACCAATCAAGAACATTGTTAAAATTTAACTTACGAGTCAATAGACAAAACTAGGATCCAAAACACACCGCACGAGCATGGCCACAGTGAAATACAATATGCTCAATAGTTTACTCCACGTTCTCACATAAAGGGCAAGAAGAAGCGAAGTTAGTAATACCCAATCTCTCTTTAAGAAGAGATCTAACAGGAATAACCCTTTCTCTAGGATCGTTAATGGTGCTCAAAATCTTTTGAATATTCATTCTTTATTATTGTCCAAAAGATCCTTAACAACAATGTTAAGGTTAGATAAGGAAGAAAATGGTTTTCTATGACCTTGAGCACAAGGAATCCCATAAGTTACCAAACAAAAATCCTTTCTCCATTTCCAACCAACCACCCAATATTCTCATTTATGAAACCAAGGGTTTCAACGAAGCCATTCCAAAACCAAGAATCTCCCATCCTGTGAGAAGATCTATTAGGACATTATTTAACTAGATCTGTACTTGTAAGTCAGAGTAAAGAGATATAAAGAAGAATATGCTGCCAATGAATGAATAAAATGCCTTTAAAGATACATTTAAACTCGCACTTAAGATGACAAGATGCTAAGAAATAGGAAAATTTTAAATAAAGCCTTAAGTTTTTTCCTTATTTCAAAGAAGGACACAAGTTCCAAGAGTTTTCAAATTACTCCGTAAGTTTTTCCGAAAGCTTTCGATTAAGGACATCCATCCAATTAAAGTTACCTTTTAGCAATTTTTTCTTTGATTTTTTAATATACTCAATTTTTTCTCTCGATCTTTTAATGTAATTCTTATTTTCTTTACCGACATCCTCACTGTGATCAAGGACAACTAACGTCCACTTAATCTGTTGCATGTAGTGGTTGTCGAAACCATGTCATGGCTTTAAATGAAGGGTACTACTTTGGGTATTTTAAAAAATTGAGAAAAAAAATTGCCAGAAAATACATTTAAATGGCTAGATGTCCTTAATTGAAAACTTATTGAAAAACTTAAAGACTAATTTGAAAACATTTAAAACTTGTGTCTTTTTTTAAAATAAAATAAAAAGTTGAGGCCTTATTTGAAATTTTTTTTTAGGAAATAACATCCATGAAATAAACTTACGTAGAACATCAATATTTCCATTTAAGTTGCACCTTCTGGAAAGTACGCATTTAAAGATGCATTTTTGTTGTACCTACCATTTAACTATTCCTAATATAAATATATTATAATGTGTTCTATAGATTCCAATCAAGTATTCGGGCCCACAGTATCAAATCCATGGACGCGGACTCGGACCCAATATCGCCATTGTCGTCATAATTAGCAAAGCCTTTTCTGATCTCAATTTGTGAATTCTAATTCTGTATTCAACCCTTTTGACAATGCACAATCTAAATGTTCTTTCTAACCATGGTAAGCAGGGTTTCACACCCCTTAACAGGCAATGTTAAAACCATTGCCCACCTGGGAGTTAGGTGATTAGCAAAAGGCGTGGTTTTGTACCCCACGTCGAATCCCGCTCCAGACTTACCAAGTGCGTGTGTGGGTTTCGTGAATGTGCACCGGGGAATAATCTTGTCGGGTTAATACTAGCGGGAAACCCTCATCGTAAAAAAAAAAAGAGTTAAAACCATTACATAACAGCCATGGTACTGGCGTTAACTGTTATATTGGTTTGTTTAGTCCTTTTTTATTTGGACTGTTTTGTAGAATGAAATCCACGTAATTTAAGTTTTGAAAATCTTCAATCTGAAGAGCTATTTTGACTGTTTACAATTATCTCTCTCTATATATATATAGTTCCTATTATATTCACAACACAAAAAGGTAGCTACCAAAATTGGAACATGACAGACCTATTAGATGGACAATGTTACAGCAGGGCAGTTCATTTTTTACCATTAATCAGTCTATACCAACTCCACTTTATCACCAATTTGCTTCCTCATATAGCTCCCTTTGAACATACTTAAAAGCAAGCTCCATAGAAGACACCAGCACCCTCATCCTACGTCACTATAAACAATCACGGTTCCCTTGATTGACTTGTGGATTGAACCCCTTTCACCATTAAGGCTTTTTTTTTTCTTTCTTCCAATCTGTAGCTCGTAAATTTTATTAAAGAGGAGATAATCATGAGATGGAGAACAACAAAAGCTTGATCCTCTATATAATATTGGACCTTCTGTGCTAAATTTTTACTATCATGGATAAAAGCTTGATTTCCTTTATATAATACTGGAACTTCCAACCACCCCCACCCGCGCCCAAGGTCCAAGAAACTAAATTACAAGAATCACTTTCAAAGTATAACAGTCCCTTGGAACAACAATGCTGCCAATGCATACACCTTCAAAGACTCTAAGATACGGCCAATATCTCCACTTGGTTAGAATCCTCAACTCCAATGAACATTAGAAAAAAAGAGAGTAAAATTTTACCTTCAAATTAGGAGGTTGGAGATCATGTGTTGAAGATCTTGAATTGGAGGTGGGTCATGTTTCCCCCATCTAGTTATTTTAAGCTTTGTGTTCTTAATTTTGCATGCAGCAATAGTTTTTAGAAATCAAATTTAGATGTCTACATCACATTGGTATAATGAATGAATAACGGTGAAACTTAACACACATCTAAATATTTCATCCACCCACAAGTAGGCTCCAAAGACTCGACTCTACCTCACTAGTACACCTGCTTAGGAGTCCAGTAGATTTTACAATCTGAAGGAGTTATGGGGATGATTGTGGATTAGAGAGATCTAAGTACCTTTCATCTGAAGCATGTTTCTACAGAAACTTTTAAATTAGGAAAGTATTTCCTCAATAAGTATGAATTTTTTGTTTTGCTTCTACTTTGAAAGATCACAAGACATTGATTGTGACCTATATATGTTTTTTTTTTCTTTATCATATACATGTGAAAGATCTGTTTGAACTTTGAATGACTGGATACCCTTCAACATCACCCTGCCCCCCACCTTCCCCCTCCCTTCTTTCTCTCTGTCTGTGCGTATGCTAATTTGTTCTCTAAAGAGATGGTCATGTTCTTATGAATAAAACGAGGAAGCACTATTACAAAATTAAGCTTTATGACTAAGCTTTTACTTATTTAGACGGCCTGCCTCGGAATCAAGAAACATCATCGTGTTCCCATTATAATTTCTTCATGTTTCACCTTCTTTTCTGAATAACTTTAATCATATTGGTAGTACTTCCACAAGTCAATTTTTTTTCACTGCTTGCAGGCAGTCTTGAATCTATTTAGCATTTTAAGTACTTATATGCTCATACTCGTCAAAAGATGATACTTTACAGTGTACGGATTATTAATTTTTAATACTTATACATATTATATTATAATCAATAAAATATGATTGCTCCTGTTCATGCACTTTGAAATGATCTTCATACTGCATTGTAGTATGTGATTGTGTGGATTGAGTGGAGGACCTGGACTACAATGTTGGAATAGATTGCTTAATGCTTTAGAACTTGATGCCTCATTATCGCATGTTTCAGGTTATGTGAAGGTGGAAAATGACAAGGTGACATTAAGCCAACTTAAGAGGTACTGATCTTTCTTATTCCAAAGAGTAAAAGATGGATTAATCTCTCGACTTTCCTTCCCATCAGAATCAAACAGACGTTTGGGGGGACAGGGCTTTGTTCCATCGACAATGCCCATGAGATCATGGCTTCGAAGGACTGGAAGAAATTAAGAAACCCATAGCAAATAATTGGATCTGTCTAGTTTGACATATACTAAATGGGCAATATTTGGTGTGTTAAATGAAGCAGAAGAGATTACTGATGTTGAAGATGCCATGAATGAGTTGAAGATGGATCGATTGCAAGATTTGTGAAGTCAATCTCTGTATTACAGGTTTCAAAGGACCACCAAAACTTGTAGTGCTACAATACACCAAAAGGATGATGTGCTGTTGACTTGAAACGGAGTGCAGAGAAGATGGTGGAAAATGATGTTCTGTCTTTTCTTGCTCTCTTCTTCTACCTTGGTTCTCTATAGTTGATTTTGCAGAATGGGTGGGCCGTAGCTCAAAGAGATGTGATATTAGAGATGGGGGCAAGACTTGCATAAACATAAGGTGTGTGGGGATATTTCCGAACTCACCGGATGACTGGCCGGATGCTCTATCTCATGCTCCGGCGCCAGCTAGGCCATCTCGGCAAGACTCGTCTCAATGACCACCAGCTCGGCCAAGTGCTCCCACTTCGGCCAGAGACTCATCTCGGCCCCTTGCACAACTCCACTTCGGCGTTCCTGCAAGGTCCCCTGCCACGTCAAGGTCGCCCCCCGACCTCAGCACTCCCCGACCTCAGCAACACACCCTGACCTCGGTCAGGATGCCAGGGCTAGCCAAGGCAGGGCCTGACAGCTGTCCACCCTTAGACACTTAAGCACGCTAGAGCACGCGCGACAAGACAAGGGCACGCCCATACTCTCTGACAGAGCCTCCCATACCGCCCCATGCTTCCTGACAGATCGGCGTCCACAGACGCCAGAGTGGGCTGTGATGGGACGGCTAACCACCTCATTGTCTCCTGCCTCCTCTCTCTCCAAAGTCAACTATCTCCCTCTCCCAATCGATATAAGGAGCAGGCGCAGAGAGAAAAGGTGATGGAGGATCGATCCTCCCCCACTGGTATCACCTTCTTCCCCCAAATCTCCATCCTACTGTCCAGTACTCATACTGACTTAGGCATCGGAGAGCCCTGCGCTGCCCACAGCCAGGGTCCTCTGACCTGTTTCTTCTCCTTCTTCCAGGTTCTCAGGCATCGGTTCTTCCACCTTCAACGAGGAGACGGGGAGCTTCAGCCTTCGTCCTCCTCAGTGAGTCTCAAGAACACCACCCTCACCGGGTTCGTGAATTTTTATGCACTTACAATTGGCGCCGTCTGTGGGAAACGCTACAAAAAGCCATCTTCCCAAACACCATGCCTCGGAGAACCAGAAAGGGAAAGGAACCGCTGACACTGTCGACACAGCTGCCGACGGTCCCCCACCGGGAAAGGTCAGGAGCAAGATCTAATCCAGCAAGCGTCCAACAGCAGGGTACTCAGTCGGGTTCATCCTCTAAGGGTTCGACCTCGACTCCACCTTCCAAAAGGCGCACCCTGAAGGACAACAGAAGCAACCAAGCTCCGGGCAACAACCACGACTTCAGAAAGTGGCTTGATCGACACATCGAGCAAGCAGTACGACAGAACATGGAGGTTGCCGGTTTCGCTCGAGTTCGGCTGAACTCTGACGATCTCGGCACATCTCCCCTCTCTCCAGAGATCAGGAGCTTCCCCCTTCTCGAAGATTTCAAAGTCCCGAGGTTCGTCGTTTACGATGGAACCTCAGATCCAGCAGCACACCTCCGGCACTTCACTCAGAGGATGTCGGTGTGGGGCGATGCAGGCCACCTGAACTGCAGAGTCTTCTCTTCCAGCCTCGGGGACCTCCCCCTAAAGTGGTTCTGCGCACTCCCCCAAGGATCAATCAAAAGTTGGCAGTAGCTCCAGAATTCCTTCATGACGAAGTTCCAAGCTCACAGGGTCGTCCCCTAGGTCGGCCGCCGACCTGATGGCCCTCAGAATGAAGCAGACCGAGAACGTCACGCAGTTCGCCAAAAGGTTCTGGACTGTCTACAGCCAGATCTAGGATACTTCAGAAGCAATAGTGGTCCTGTCTTTCCAACAAGCCCTCCTGCCAGGCAACGAGCTTCGGAGGGACTTGGTCATGCATCCCGTGGTCACTATGGCTGCTCTGATGACCAGGCTAAACCAGTTCGTCAGGCAAGAAGCAGACGAAGCCCGAGCCCAGAAGCATTTCAACGACAATGACCGGGCAGCGTCCATCTCGGCGGACACCTCCATCTCGGCAGATGCCTCCAGCTCCGCAGCAGCCTCCATCTCGACAGATGCCTTGAGCTCCGCAGCAGCGTCCATCTCGGCAGACGCCTCCATCTCAACGACAGAAGTCTCCTCCAGCTCGGGGGGCTACTGAAGCCTCCAATCATCTTTCAGCTTCGACCGCCCGTCAGCTTTGATCGCACGACCCTCTACCGTCATTTCTGGCGGCACGGTCCTCTACTGTCAGCTTCGATGGCGCTGTCAGCTGCGACGACACCGGTACGACCCTCTACTGTCGGCTTCGATCGTACGACCCTCTACTGTCATTTCGACGGCACGGTCGTCTGCTGTCAGCCTTGATCGCACGGTCCTCTGCCGCCACTAGTCATCCAGAGCTTCGTACCCCTGGTAACGAGCCAGTGGGATCTCCATTGCGTGCGGCAGGCGCATCTCGGCCCTCGCGCCCGATGCCCGGCACAGGCCCCTGGTGACGAGCCAGTGGGATCTCCACTGCATGCGGCAGGCGCATCTCGGCCCTCGCGCCCGATGCCCGGCACAAGCCCCTGGTGACGAGCCAGTGGGATCTCCACTGCGTGCGGCAGGCGCATCTCGGCCCTCGCGCCCGATGCCCGGCACAGGCCCCTGGTGATGAGCCAGTGGGATCTCCACTGCGTGCGGTAGGCGCATCTCGGCCCTCGCGCTCGATGCCCGGCACAGGCCCCTGGTGACGAGCCAGTGGGACCTCCATAAGCGCATCTCGGTACCCATTCTCCAGCTCAGCAGTTGTGTGACTCTCCAGCTCGGCAGAAGCACCCTGTTACAGCTTAGCAGTGATGCCAACCTCCAGCTCTGGTCCATTGCTAGCCAGTCATCCTCCATGATACTTACCTTCTGACCTCAAAAGAGCAGTCTATTGAGCTCAGAAGCTGGGGGGCTATTGTGTGGGGATATTTCCGAACTCACCGGATGACTGGCCGGATGCTCTATCTCATGCTCCGGCGCCAGCTAGGCCATCTCGGCAAGACTCGTCTCAATGACCACCAGCTCGGCCAAGTGCTCCCACTTCGGCCAGAGACTCATCTCGGCCCCTTGCACAACTCCACTTCGGCGTTCCTGCAAGGTCCCCTGCCACGTCAAGGTCGCCCCCCGACCTCAGCTCCCCGACCTCAGCACTCCCCGACCTCAGCAACACACCCTGACCTCGGTCAGGATGCCAGGGCTAGCCAAGGCAGGGCCTGACAGCTGTCCACCCTTGGACACTTAAGCACGCTAGAGCACGCGCGACAAGACAAGGGCACGCCCATACTCTCTGACAGAGCCTCCCATACCGCCCATGCTTCCTGACAGATCGGCGTCCACAGACGCCAGAGTGGGCTGTGATGGGACGGCTAACCACCTCATTGTCTCCTGCCTCCTCTCTCTCCAAAGTCAACTATCTCCCTCTCCCAATCGATATAAGGAGCAGGCGCAGAGAGAAAAGGTGATGGAGGATCGATTCTCCCCCACTGGTATCACCTTCTTCCCCCAAATCTCCATCATACTGTCCAGTACTCATACTGACTTAGGCATCGGAGAGCCCTGCGCTGCCCACAGCCAGAGTCCTCTGACATGTTTCTTCTCCTTCTTCCAGGTTCTCAGGCATCGGTTCTTCCACCTTCAACGAGGAGACGGGGAGCTTCAGCCTTCGTCCTCCTCAGTGAGTCTCAAGAACACCACCCTCACCGGGTTCGTGAATTTTTGTGCACTTACATAAGGAACGATCAAACCGCTCTAATACCATAAAATAATTCACTACCTTATTATAACCGTGAGGTATGTACCTGCTATGTAGTATAAAGTTTACAAGTTTACTCCTTCAGTCAAGTCATTGAGTGATAGAATACAAGATTTCCCTATTTGAGGAAAGAAAATATACAGAGAGATAAATCTAGATTTTTGACAGATGAGCTTCAATAATTTTTATCTCTTGATATGCTGATCTTGTGGGAATGAGTTGACTGAGGATCTCAAATGACTTGGCTGAGGATCTCTACAAATCCGAGAATGGGCTGGCTGAGATATGGATCGGTTATTAAGTGTGACCAGAGGGGGAGGAATGTGATTTGGAATAGCATTTCATCCCCAGGCACTATCGAAATGGAAATCAAAAAAAGTGAATCTCAAGAATTGAGAATGGGAGTTGATACAGTGAGAAAATGGTAGACCTTCTCTCTCTCTCTCTCTCTCTCTCCACTCGGGCCCTTTATCAGTAGCAATTTCTCTTATTTATTTTTTTGTTGCATCATTCTACAAAGAGAATATTGAGGTATTGCAAAGAGAATTAAAATCAAAGACAAAGACTCACCCCAAATGCCACAATTTGGATTTAGGTGCCAGTATCTCACCCAATCCTTAAATTCTTAGGGTTGAGACCTTATTAAGGTTGGTTCAAGCTGACACTTCGAACCCAATCAATAAATATGTTTGGTTCAAATTGAGTTTGTTATTCAACATAACAACCTGACCCGAATCCCACCAAAATTTTAACCCTATTAATAAATGAGTTGGATTCAAATTGAGCCTGCACATGTTATGCACAACAGTCATCCTGACCAATTCCTACCCTATTTGGAAGTCTCTTTAAGCTATAATAGGCCTCTCACAACATTTCCAAAAAAAAATAGAAGGCCCCTACATTATCAGATTTTTCCCTTACATCATAAGAGCTCACATGTCCAAAGATCAACCATTGTGATTTGCGAAGCACCTTCAACATCCTTTTGTAGCTTCTCTTCGGAAATGTACCTTACTTCCCAGAAAAAATACATTCCATGGAAATCAGAGCATCCAAAAGGAGGTCTCCCCCTTTCTTAACAGCAGCAGCGGCGGCAACACTATTGTAGGTGCAGAAAATAATGACCCACAATAACTGGGGAGCCTTAGAGGACTTATCCAATGGTGGTGACGACTGGGTACCGTCCGAAAGCCTGAAAGGGAAGAACACACGGTCAGAGGACCCTGGCCTGGGCGGCGCAAGGCTCTCCGATGCCAAAGTCAGTGAAGGAACTGGAACAATGGAAGGAGAGGAAGAAGAGAGGCAGAGTAACAGCTCTATGAGTTGTATTGTGCGTACCTTGCATGTGAAATGCAGTCCTTTTTATAGACGATTTGGAAGATATCTTGGACGATATCTTGGCATGGGTCTCATGATTCGACTGGGAAGTCATGATCAGCCCACGTTGCAATTAATGCGGTCCAATCCAGCCCACTCTGCATTAAATGCGCGTCGGATCAGCCCACGTCGCATTTAATGTGCGTCTTGCTGGGCCAGATCGTGTTGGACGCCTTTGGCGGTAGGGGTACCATCGGATCTGCCCTCGGGCCCTATCCTGATATGGCCTCAGCCGCTGGATGCCGCCATGTCAGTGATCTGGCGAAGATTGTGAGCGGCTGGATGTCGCATCTGTCTCGCTAGCTCGCGCCCCCACTCCTGCACGTGCTTGATGACGTGGGAGGGGATGGGGGCGCAAGTGGAGGTTCTTCCTTACTTCGGCTCCCGTCCCGGCTCTTTCAGCCGAGGTGGAGCTCTCTGCCGAGATGGCCGAGCTCGGCGCTAGTGGCCCGGAGCTGCTTGACTTCGGCCGGACCTCCTGTCCTGGCAGCCGGGGTGAGCCTGGTGCCACATGGATGGCACGTGAGAGTGCTTAGACTCATCTGATGGCTGTGATTAGCGTAATCCTGTGGCTCTGGAAATCTCCCCACACAATTGCCCCCTAGCTTTTGACCTCTTAAGCGCCCTGACCTTTAGTGGTCGAAAGCTAGAAGACTCGTCTGGGGATGCGACGGTCATTGCCTGGTGTCGCTTCAACTGTCCTGAAGCAATGAATGCTCCGTCCTGTCTGTACTGGGAAGCGAGTCGACGGTTACACGCGTCGCCTTTTCACTGATTGTGCTGTCTTATTGATGGAACGGGCGCAGATCGCGAAATCCGCCCTTTCGAATTTCGAAAGCAGCGCGCGCCGAAGGTTTGTTTTCCATAAAGAGGGCCGTTTCCTTCCCTTCTTGTTTCTGATTTCTCTTCGCCTTCGCCTTCATCTGCGATTTCTGCTCTGCTGCTCAAGACTTCTTCTAGCGAGGACGACCATAGGGCGTGTCTGGATCTGTACTCGAGTCACCCCTTCTGTCTCTGTAAGTTGCTTCGCGCCTCTGTGTAGCTTTTCTTTAGGGTTTCGCAACCTCTAGGGTTCATCTTTTGCTGTCCCCTTCTTTAGACATGGGCACCCCTAGGTTCAATCTAGATACCGAAGAGGGAATAGCTAGATTTAGGGCCGCTTTTGATATTCCGGAGCGAGTCCTACTCAAGCCGGCGGACTCCGTCGACTATGCCACGATGCGCTGGTCCGGCGGCTGGATGCCGTTCCCTCTGATCTCCGTGATCGAGGGCGGGGTCAGATTTCCCCTGCACCCTCTGCTTAGAGCTTGCCTCAGTACCTGGTCCCTTACCCCGTGCCAGCTGATGCCCAATGGCTATAAGGTCATCATGGGCACGGCGAAGCTGAATGAGATTCTGGGGACCGACCTAGGTGTCCATGATATCGAGGACACCTACGATATCTGCAAGGCCGGGGAAGGGAAATATTATCTCCGGGTGAAGCCGCAGCGAAGAGGCTTCGTCCTGGCCTTGGAAGATTCAAGTAAGAATGCCGAAGAAGCCTTCTTCTGCGTTTCGGGGGACTGGGAGTTCGGCGCTGGCGAAAGTAGGAGGTTATCGGTCCCGCGCCGCCCCGGGACAGTCCCAAGTAAACATCGCTCCTTTTCATTCATCTTCTTTGCTTGATTTCAACGATGTCGAACTGACTCCTTTATTATTTGTTATGCAGAGGCAGGTGCGAGACGACGCCGAGCTGCGAGTGAAGGCTGGAGGAGGAACCCCGACGACATCAACAAGGTTGAGAGGTACAAGGGGCACGAGACTAGGTCAGCTTGGAAGCTGCTCGGATACACGCTGAGATACCGCGGCCACTACCAGAGGACCGGGGCGCCCGAGGTGGACGAAGCGCATCCTGATCGTCCAACCGTCTCCCTTACTGTACCTGCCGGGATCCCCTTGAACGATCCTGCCACTAGACGAGCTGCGTCTGGGTCCGAGGCGTCCACTTCCAGTTCGGAGCCGCCGAACTTGAGGCAGATAGTGGACGCTTACTCTTCTGATCAGGAAGAAGATATGGCGGGAAGGTCGAGGGAACCAGTCATCAAGGATATAGCAGCCAAGTTCAGGCGGGGGTCTTCTTCCTCTGCGACGCCATCTTCTGCCAGCACCCGAGCAGCTTCGAGCTCGGGAGGTACTGGCGACACTCCCGCTCCTGCTTTTGCTCCTGCTCCTGCTTCGAATGCGGGAGTTCGGCGACGTTCGCCGGAGCGCCCGAGGGAGGGGTCCCCGCCCAGGAAGAAGTCCAAGGCGGGGGAGAAGGACCTGGGGGCCGAACAGCCTCCGAAGGGCAAAACCCCTGCACGGGCCCCCGGAGCCAGGCCCCAACTGAAAAGAGTGCACCGGCTGAGAAGAGTGCACCAGCTGAGAAGAGCGTCCCGGCAGGCAGGCCGTCCGGCGGGACGACTCGCGAGCACACCATCTCGGCGGGGCAAGGATCCGGGTCATCCTCCAGACCCCGAACTGCCCCAGCGCCATGGAGGCCGAGGATGGAAACGCAGCCCGGTAAGCCTCTGAACGTCGAGGATCGGCTGCTGGGGAACGCCGATGTCATCGGGGCTCTCGCCAAGGTTTGCGCTCTGCCGCGGGATATGGAGACGCACGAGAGGTTCGATAACAAAAGCCTGATGGTCTCAGCGATCCAGGCTAACCTCCTGGTAAGTGCTTTCAGTGTTTTCCTTCCAAGTGATTTGGCTCGACTGCCCCAGCTTGACCCATCTTTCTCCATTTGCAGAACGTGCAGAGGCTCCTGACCGTGGTGGGGCGGAGTGATAGGAACGCTGCACGGGTCACTCAGCTGGAGTCCGAGAGGGACAAGCTGAAGAAGGAGCTGGAGGAGCTGCAGGCGGGAATGGAGGGGATGAAGAAGGCCAGCGCTGAGGAGGCTGCTCGGCTGGCGTCGGCTCTGGCTGGTGTCGCCGAACTTACGGCGAAGACCAACCAGCTGAAGGGTGAGGTCTGGGCAAGGAACAAGAAGACCGCCGAGCTGGAGTCGGAGCTGGCCAGATTAAAGGCTGAATCGACGGCTGAGGGGACGAGGCTGCGCGGGGAAGTGCTGGCTGGGCGAGCCGAAACGGCGAAATTGAAGACGGCGAACGCCGAGCTGGAGAAGGAGAAGGCCTCTCTTCTGTCCGAGGCCCAGTCCGCCTTCCAGGATGGGGTGGATCACGCCACTGAGCTATATGAGAAGCAGGTGGAGGAGATCACCGCCATCCTGTTCGAGGAAGGATGCCTGGCCGCACTGAGACGTGCGGGGGTCCCTGAAGATCACCCTGTCTACCGGGACCTGCCGAAGTACTCGGACCCGGCTCTTGAGCCGAGCTCCGCTCCTGCAGCCGAAAGTGCCCCAGTTGAAGCTCCTGCAGTTGCTCCTGCTGCTGACGACGCTCCCGTTGCCCCGGTCTCGAGCGATGCCCCGGCCGTGCCTCAAGGTGATGCCTCCTCTGCCCCTGCTTCGGCTGAGGTACCAGTTGAAGCCCCTTCTGCCAGTGACGCTCCAAGCAAGGTCATGGTTTCGGCCAAAGCCACTGATTCAGCGGATATGGTGATCGACCTGGTGGAGTCGCCGAAACCACAGTAGCTTGTAATATTTTTGCTTTCTGCCTTGTAATACTTTCTATTATTAATGAAAAGCGGGCCCCTTTGCTTGAACGTTTCCTCTCTTTTGTTTTTTGTTTTTGGATATAACATTGAATAGCATTGAAGGCCTTTACTGCGACGCATGACCATCGAGGTAGAGAGAGTCACCATCGAGGTAGAGAGAGTCACACGGTCTTCATAGCTGTTTGTGCCGATTCTCCGTATTCTGGAGATCATAAATAGCAGTAAACATGGTGTTACTGCCGACGAGGGAAACGGGCGGATGTCTCCACGTGGCGCCCTGGGGATCGCTGGTCATCAGTCGTGCACCCTAAATAATGCGTGGGAGACTTTGCCCCTTAACTTCCTTCGGAGATTGAGCCCTTCTTCTTCCTATAAGTAGGGGCGATAGGCTCGCCATGGGCGATGAGAAGAACAGAACGTAGGATAGTTTAAATCACGTAGACATAGGAGCCATGCCCAGTGGGTGTTCAGAAGCAATCGATCCGGGGGGAACCCCTGCGCCTGCGGGTGGCTTTCTCCAAGGGGGGAAGCCCATCATGGTCTGCGCGCTCTCTGAAGGAACTCCCCGTGGACCACGCGCTCTCTGAACGCGGGTTCATGGCCGGCCGTCCCTGGTCAGGTTGCAGGGGAATCCTCTGCAACTGCGGGATGGTCGGGTCCTGGGTGTCTGCCGATCCTGCAGGGTCCTGGGTCGCATCGAGCTCCCTGCGAGCCCCTGCGAGCCCCTTGCGCCGTGTCAGGATGGTAAGACTAAGGGTGGAGTTGAGGCCCGCTGGACCTGGGGCTCTTCAAACTTTGGTCTCACTGACCGGAGGGTGTTGAAGAGCTCGGCGAGGTCCAGGGCCTCCGGACTGGAGGGGCTCTGCGATCGCTTTGGTCTGACCAGCCAAAGTGTATTATAGAGCTCGGTGAAATTCAGGATCACTCAGAACCTCCAGTCCATGATCCGGCACCTTGAAGTCTGCAGCCCGAAGAGTCGGTGAAGATCAGAGTCTCCCAGCTTTTCTTTATTTTCTATTTTTAGAGGACTGCGATCCTCCATTCTGTATTTTTCTTTCCTGTTCTGTAACTCTTGTAATAAAGCAATTTTCAATAAAAGGGAAGAACTTTGTGACCACTTATACTGTGTACACTGCTTTTGCGTTCTCTTTTACTTCCCTTGTATTGTTCTGGAACACTTGTGTTTTTGTGGTGCTTCTCTGTGTTTGAGTGCTGGCCCAGCTCTTTCTTTCTGAGATACAGTCCTTGGCCGAAATGGCTGGCTTTGGAAACTGACCATGGCCGAGATGATCTGCTTGTGCCGAGGTGGATTTATCATTTCTGAGATACTGACCTCGGCTATGAGAGCATGAGTTCGGCACGGTCTTTGGGAGGTGTATAAACCCGGACTTTAGGAAACGGCCGAGTGTCCGAACTCCAGACCATTTCCAGGGTGGTAGACCCTTGTAGAGTGGGATAAATCCCTGAGTTTAGGAACTAGGCCGAGTGTTCGAACTCGAGGCCTCCTTCCAGGGCTACGAACCCTTGTAGAATGGGATAAATCCCTGAGTTTAGGAATTCAGCCGAGTGTTCGAACTCGAGGCCTCCTTCCAGGGCTACGAACCCTTGTAGAATGGGATAAATCCCTGAGTTTAGGAATTCGGCCGAGTGTTCGAACTCAAGGCCTCCTTCCAGGGCTACGAACCCTTGTAGAATGGGATAAATCCCTGAGTTTAGGAATTCGGCCGAGTGTCCAAACTCGAGGCCTCCTTCCAGGGCTACGAACCCTTGTAGAATGGGATAAATCCCTGAGTTTAGGAATTCGGCCGAGTGTCCGAACTCGAGGCCTCCTTCCAGGGCTACGAACCCTTGTAGAATGGGATAAATCCCTGAGTTTAGGAATTCGGCCGAGTATTCGAACTCGAGGCCTCCTTCCAGGGCTACGAACCCTTGTAGAATGGGATAAATCCCTGAGTTTAGGAATTCGGCCGAGTGTCCGAACTCGAGGCCTCCTTCCAGGGCTACGAACCCTTGTAGAATGGGATAAATCCCTGAGTTTAGGAATTCGGTCGAGTGTTCGAACTCGAGGCCTCCTTCCAGGGCTACGAACCCTTGTAGAATGGGATAAATCCCTGAGTTTAGGAATTCGGCCGAGTGTCCGAACTCGAGGCCTCCTTCCAGGGCTACGAACCCTTGTCGTTGTCGGAGTCAATGAAAGACGATAGATTGAAGACAAGGTGAAAAGCTGCTTTCATTGATTCAGGATTCATTACATCTTTAGAAATAGAATTTCTTTAGGTGGGATGCATTCCACGGTCTCGGCAGCGGCTTGCCTTCTAAGTCTTCGAGTTTGTAGGCTGATTTTCCTGCTAGTGAGACCACCCTGAATGGGCCATGCCAGTTCGGAGCCAGCTTCCCTTCGTTTGGTTCTTTGTCAGCTGGCAGGGCCTTCTTTAGAACTAGCTTTCCCACTGAGAATCTTCTTTCTCTGACATTTTGATTGTATGCCCTGGCTAACCGCTGCTGATAGTCGATCAGTCGCAGGGCTGCTGCTTCTCGTCGCTCGTCTGCCAGCTCCAGCTCCATCGCCAGGTTTGTGTCGTTTCGGCCTTGGTCGACCAGCTCTGTCCTCAGGGTGGGAAGGCCGATCTCTAAAGGAATGACCGCCTCCATCCCATAGGCCAGAGAGAAAGGTGTTGCCGAGGTGGATCTCCTTGGAGTCGTTCTGTATGCCCATAGCACGCTCGGAAGCTCCTCTGTCCATCTTCCCTTTGCCTTGTCCAGTCGCTTCTTCAGACCGTCCAGGATCACTTTGTTAGAGATTTCTGCCTGGCCATTACTCTGTGGATATGCCGGAGTGGAGTAATGGTTCCTGATACCGTGCTCTTAGCAGAAGTCTTTGAAGGATTTGGAGTCGAACTGAGTCCCGTTGTCCGAAATCAGAGTCCGGGGGATGCCGAACCTCGTTAGGATGTTCTTCCAAACGAAGTTCCTGGAGTCCCTGTCCGTGATTGAGGACAACGGTTCAGCTTCTATCCACTTTGTGAAGTAGTCTGTGGCGACTATCAGCCATCTCTTGTTTCCTGGAGCTCGGTGAAGAGGCCTCAAAATGTCCAGGCCCCATTGAGCGAAGGGCCATGGGCTAGTGAGGGGACTCAGATCTTGTGCTGGCTGGTGGAGAGAGTGGGAGAACTTCTGGCACTTCTCGCACTTCCTGGCGTACACCTGCGCGTCCTTCTGCATGTAGGGCCACCAGTAACCCTGGCTTATTGCTCTGTAAGCCAGTGATCGGCCTCCTATGTGACTGCTGCAGATTCCTTCGTGGATCTCATACAGGAAGTCGTCCACTTTGCTCGGATGGACGCACTGGAGGTATGGACCTGTGAAGGATTTCCTGTAGAGTTTGCCTTCGGGTGAGAGCCAGAATCGAGCTGCCTTGAGTCTGATCCGGTGAGCTTCAGCCTTGTCCTCAGGGAGCCGGTCATCCTTTAAGTAGGCGACGATTGGATCCATCCAGCTTGGGCCGAGATCAGCACAGAGGACAAGCCGAGATGAATGGAGTTCTAAGCTTGACCTTGATACTGACCCAACCTCAACGGTCCTTTTCTTCCCAGCCTCGACGGCGGAGGCCAGGTTTGCAAGCGCATCTGCGTGCGTGTTGGTATCTCGGGATATTTGCCTGACCTCGGCTTTCTGGAAATGAGACAGCAGTTTTTTCGCAAGGGCTAAGTAGGCCGCCATCCTGTCGTCCCTGGCCTGGTAGTCTCCGGCGAGCTGGCTCGTTACCAGTTGGGAATCGCTGAAGATCACCAGGTGTCGGGCTCCGAGGATTTGGGCGCTGTTTAACCCTGCTATCAGCGCTTCATATTCTGCCGCATTGTTTGTCGCTTTGAAGTCGAAGGTAAAAGCCTGCTCTATGACCAGACCCTCTGGCGACTGGAGGACTATGCCGGCACCAGCTCTCTTGGAGGCGGATGACCCGTCGACAAAGATTTTCCATGCCGAGGTGGGAGGCTGCTCGACCTCAGTCAGCTCTGGTTCGTGCCCTGTGCCCCCCAGTGCCGTGCCGAGCTGGGTCGGAGCCGGGTTGGGGGAGACGAATTCGACAATGAAGTCTGCCAGAATCTGGGCTTTGATCGCAGTTCGGGGACGGTACTATATATCATACTGCCCCAGTTCAACTACCCACTTTGATATTCGCCCTGAAAAGTCAGCCTTTTTGAACACTGAACGGAGTGGATGCTCCGTGATCACCACAATGGTGTGGGATTGGAAATAATGGGAGAGCTTGCGAGAGGCGCTGACGAGGGCCAGTGCAAGCTTCTCCAATAGAAGGTATCTGGTCTCGGCATCAAGCAGGGTCTTGCTCGTATAATAAATTGGTTTTTGAATTCCCTCGTCCTCCCGGATGAGGACGGAGCTCACTGCGTTATCCGAGACCGCAAGATATAAATACAAAATCTCCCCCCGAGTCGGGGTGGAGAGTAAGGGTGGTGACATCAAATAAGTTTTGACTGCAGCCAATGCCTGGTCGCACTCAGGGGTCCACTGGAACTTTAAATTTTTCTTTAAAAGCTGAAAGAAAGGCCTGCACTTATCTGATGACCGGCTGATGAAGCGGTTGAGTGCTGCAGCCATTCCTGTGAGCTTTTGAACTTCCTTCGTGGTAGAGGGGCTCTGAATGCTCTGGATCGCGGTGATCTGGTCTGGATTAGCCTCTATCCCCCTCTGCGTTACCAAGCTGCCGAGGAACTTGCCAGAGGCTACGCCGAAGGCGCACTTGGAAGCGTTTAGCTTGAGCTTGTATGCGCGAAGGATGTCGAAGATTTGGCCGAGATCCGCCAGATGATCGCCGGAGTGCACTGATTTGACGACCATGTCGTCGATGTACACCTCTACCGTTCGGCCGAGCTGAGCATGGAACATTTTTGTGACGAGGCGCTGATAGGTCGCCCCTGCGTTCTTTAGCCCGAAGGGCATCACCTTGTAGCAGTAAGTGCCGCGAGGGGTTATGAATGACGTCTTCTCCTCATCAGGCTCGTAGAGCGGGATCTGGTGGTAGCCTCTGTAGGCGTCGAGGAAGCTCATTCGGTCGTGACCGGCGGTGGCGTCGATCAGTTGGTCAATCTTTGGAAGGGGGAAACTATCTTTAGGGCAGGCCTTGTTCAAGTCCGTGAAGTCCACGCACACCCTCCACTTACCAGTTTTCTTCTTGACCACCACCGTGTTGGCCAGCCATACCGGGTACTGGACTTCCCGGATGGCTCCTGCCTTTAGCAGGTTGTCGATCTCTTCGACGACCGCATCTGTCTGCTGCAGCCCTGTCCTACGGGCCCTCTGCACTACCGGCTTGTGGTCGGGGTCCACATTCAGCTTGTGGCACATGATCTCAGGGTCGACCCCAGGCATTTCGCTTGGGCTCCAAGCGAAGACGTCGACGTTCTGCATCAGGAACCGTGAGAGTTCGGCCCTTTCTTCGTCTGGTAGCTGGGTGCCAACCAGGAAGAACCTGTCTGGGTCTGCCGGGCTCAGCCTGACCTCGGCCAGGTCTTCGATGCTCTTCTTCTCGGGATCACGGCCGATTTCATCTAGGCCTTTTTCGAACTCGGCGAGGTTGACGCGCTCTGGCTCCTTCACTGCTGGGACTGCGGCCAGCACGCACTGCCTGGCTTGCTGCTGATCTCCCTCCACTGTAACCACTTCCAACTTGCCCTCCTTGCTCTCAAGGACGAACTTCAGCTTTTGGTGGAGGGAAGAAGGGACTGCTTCTAACTTGTGGAGCCACGTTCTGCCCAAAATGACGTTGTAGGGAGAAGGGGCATCCACGACCAGGAGGTCGGCCGACACGGAAGCTCCGCTGACCCCGGTTTCCAGGGTGATCCTGCCCTTGGGGTAGACTGGCGTGGCGGACAACCCTAGTAGGGGTGCACGGACCTCCGTGAGGTCTGCTTCCGATAGGTTCATCTTCTTGAAGCAGTCGTAGTAGAGGACCTCGGAGGAGCTGCCGGAGTCGACGAGGATCCTCTTCACTGTGAAGTCTCTCAGCTTCATTGTGAGGAGCAGGGGGTCGTTGTGAGGGAGCTGGATTCCCTCTAGGTCTCTGTCTGAGAACGAGATGGCGGGTCGGTAGCGGCGGGCTTTCTTGGATGCCGGAGCGAGCTCGGCTCTCATTACTTCCTTCCCGTGCGAAGCCCGCCTGGCTTCGGCGCGGGACTGGGAGCTGCCCCGAGACGAGGGAGCGGGGGCTGAGGACGCCAGATGGATCACGTTGATGATCTTCTCTGAATCCTCACTGTCTGGATCCTGGGCTGCGTTCTGGTGAACTCGGCCCCCGCTGCCGCCGGCATCTCCTGCCTTGACGAACTCTGGAATGTGGCCCTCCTCGGCCAGCTTCTCCAGGTACCACTACAAAGACTTGCAGTCCTCGGTCCTGTGCCCGTTACCCCTGTGGAAGGAGCAGTAGAGCTTGCTTCGGCTGCCGGAGGTGGGCTCGTGCTTCAACGGCAGAGGCCACTTGAAGAACGGTTTGGCCTTTATCTTGCCCAGGATGCGGTATATCGGCTCCTTGAAGACGACGTTGACGCTCTGACTGGCGCTGGAGGGAGGTCTGGGCTTCCAGGCGCCCCTAGACCTGGACGACGCAGGCTTCGCCGAATTGGAGACCCAGGCCTGCTTGGGCTCCTGCTTCTGGAAGGGTCTCCCGCCTTTCTGCCGAGGCTGGCTGCTCTTCTGCTTGGGCTCCGGACGCCCGTCCTCTTCCCGGGCTCGGATCTCATCTTCCTCCCGGGCGACGAAGCGCTTTACCCAGGACATCAACGCTGGCATGGACTCTGGGGGGTCCACGACCAAGTCCTTTCGAAGGTCGTGACCGGAGATCAGGGCATGTTGGAAGGCCTAGATTGCTATTTCTTCCCTGGTGCCCTCGATCTGGCTGTAAACCGCCCAGTATCGTTGGGCGAACTTGGCGAGGGTCTCACCCTGTTTCATTCTCAGGGCGAGGAGGTCCCCTTCTTTCTTGGGGACGACGGTGTAAGCTTGGAACTTCTTTAAGAAGGAGAGCTGGAGCTCCTTCCAACTGGAAACTGACTGCTCTGGGAGAGAACAGAACCATTTCAGGGGGAGGTCACCTAAACTGGAGGAGAAGATTTTGCAGTTCAGGTGACCCTCATTCCCCCAGATGGACATCTTCTGGGAGAAGTGTCGTAGGTGAGCGGATGGGTCGGACAGTCCGTCATAGGGGACGAACCGCGGGACGGAGAACTTTCTGGGCAAGGGGGTGCGCTCGATCTCTTTTGTGAAGGGTGAGCCCCCCAGATCAGTGTGGCCACAGATCTGCTTCTGGTCCCGCACATCCATGTTGTGCTGTAGAGCTAGCCTGACGCGTTTGTCGAACCGCTCCTGCTCGTCGTCTTTTTCTGGAGTCTGGGCTCTTGGCTTTCGCTTGGAGTGGTTCGGGCTACGATGGCTATGAGTTCGGCCATCGCGGCTATGATGACTCCGGCTGTTGCTCGAGCCTTCGTCACGAATCTGGCTCCACTTATGGTCCAGATGGTTTCTGAGATCCTCGCGGGGAGGCTGGGCTGCCCTGCTGGGGGCGTCCCTCTTCTTCCCTTGAGGCTCAGAGACCTGCCTCAAGGAGGCGGTTTGCACTGCCCTCAGCTGCTGCTGGAGCTCGCGAATCAGCTGCTCTTGCCGCTGGAGGAGGGCAGTTTGGGCTGCGACAACTCCTCCAGTGGCAGGGGGTTGAGCGTGGCGCGTCTCTCCTACGGCCACGGCTTTGTCCTTGCGAGGACGCTCATGCCGACGCTCATCGCGTCGGGGTGGCATGACTTCTTCTGCTGAGATCGAGGTCTCGAGTCCTTCTTGAAGGGGGACCTCGATAAAAAGCTGCGAGCCTAAGCGGCCCTCGCCTGCGGATGTGCCATGCACCGTGCGGGACCGCCCCTGAGGAGGGACGTCCGCCGACGGTGGTGGCAGCTCGAGCGCTGCTCTCGAGGACTCTACGCCCTTCCTAGCTTTCGGAGGCATGGCTTTTGGGAGATTGAGGTTGAGAAGGTTGGGAAGGTTTGGGAAGGTTGGGATATTACTTTCCCACAGACGGCGCCAATTGTAGGTGCAGAAAATAATGACTCACAATAACTGGGGAGCCTTAGAGGACTTATCCAATGGTGGTGACGACTGGGTACCGTCCGAAAGCCTGAAAGGGAAGAACACACGGTCAGAGGACCCTGGCCTGGGCGGCGCAAGGCTCTCCGATGCCAAAGTCAGTGAAGGAACTGGAACAATGGAAGGAGAGGAAGAAGAGAGGCAGAGTAACAGCTCTATGAGTTGTATTGTGCGTACCTTGCATGTGAAATGCAGTCCTTTTTATAGACGATTTGGAAGATATCTTGGACGATATCTTGGCATGGGTCTCATGATTCGACTGGGAAGTCATGATCAGCCCACGTTGCAATTAATGCGGTCCAATCCAGCCCACTCTGCATTAAATGCACGTCGGATCAGCCCACGTCGCATTTAATGCGCGTCTTGTTGGGCCAGATCGTGTTGGACACCTTTGGCGGTAGGGGTACCATCGGATCTGCCCTCGGGCCCTGTCCTGATATGGCCTCAGCCGCTGGATGCCGCCATGTCAGTGATCTGGCGAAGATTGTGAGCGGCTGGATGTCGCATCTGTCTCGCTAGCTCGCGCCCCCACTCCTCCACGTGCTTGATGACGTGGGAGGGGATGAGGGCGCAAGTGGAGGTTCTTCCTTACTTCGGCTCCCGTCCCGGCTCTTTCAGCCGAGGTGGAGCTCTCTGCCGAGATGGCCGAGCTCGGCGCTAGTGGCCCGGAGCTGCTTGACTTCGGCCGGACCTCCTGTCCTGGCAGCCGGGGTGAGCCTGGTGCCACATGGATGGCACGCGGATGGCACGTGAGAGTGCTTAGACTCATCTGATGGCTGTGATTAGCGTAATCCTGTGGCTCTGGAAATCTCCCCACACAATAATTTACCAGAAACAGACTCGACATAGATTGGCCTCTTTTGGGTGGGTCAGGTTGGGTTTATTGCTTTGACCTCGACTAATCTTGCTCATGTCCAGATCCACTATAGAACCAATCAGGTTGGGTCTAGGACCCGAGGTGACCTCAACCCAGCCCTAAGTACTGGATAGAGTCATAAATTTAAGGTTCACATGAATATCCAATTATCCATAGATGAAAGCATTGACTATGTATAAATGATCTATTATTCGAATATCCACAACCAATTGAGACTGTTTGACAAAAACAATGATTTCAAACCCAAGAAAAAATATATACCAAATTGATAGTTCTAATAGGGCCCCGTTTTCAAGAGCCCCTTCAGTGGTCATATCCCGCTAACACAAGGCCTCTCAAATTTGAAGGGCCTCCGCAATGGATTCTGCAAGACTCAACACTTCGAAAGGAGCCTTGTCTGCAATGGCATTCACAGTATGAGGGCAGGAATCTGTGATCCAAAAGTATGTGAAAGGTTTCTCTGACCCCTCTGGAAGCAATGCAAGTAGAAATTAGACCCTGGTGAATTTTTAAAAGAGAGTACTTGAGAAGTAAGAGCACTTACTAGAATTCTCATGTGTGGATCGCTCCCATGAGCGTCTGGGGAACACACCATGAGTGACGTAAGCACTTACTTTTGTCACACCATGAGCAGCCAGAACTTTCGGAGAAAATAAATAGTGTCATCTGCAAAGAAAGTTCACATAATAGCATGTAGCAAGTTACACATTCACTAATTTTCAATAAGCTTGTTGTATCAGAGTAGATTAACACAATAGCCCTTATTTGGGAAAACGTATATAGTAGATGGCAAATGAAGAACACTAAATTAGCAATTCAGCATAACTCGGAATGACTCGATGTCCCCACCAATGGACCCTTCTCTCAAATTTGGTCTGTGTAGGCTTTAAAGATAAAAAGAGCTTATTAACCATGTAAGGGCTGCACAAAAGAACTTTTTATTTTAATACCAACTGCAATAACTTGACAATGTTTCAACAATCTAGCACGGAGTGTACAGTGAACCTCGCTCACTCTAGACTCAAAAGTAATTGACTAGAGAGAGCAGTGATCCCACTAACTTGACGAAAGAAAGGCAATACAAGGGGAAAGGATGAATAGGTTGTACCTGGCATTCAATCAGTGTCCCTCCTGACTGAACAAGGTCATCAACAATGACAACATGGCGACCTTCAGGATTCCCCTCCTTAAGACAGACAATCCTTTTATCACCTTCACGAACCTTTGTGCAAACAACCTGCAATAGCACCATTGAAAAATAATAAACCCGCTTAAACAGACAATGGTAAGTTTACTTAATATTTATTGAGGGTACATTGAACATCCTTCAGAAGACTCTAATCGTGGGAAAATGCTGCAATTGCTTGTGGAATCGCTTCCATGCCCCATCATCGGGAAATGCCGCACTTATCTGGAGAAAATCTAAATTTATATATCAGGCAACAAACCAAAGAAAAAAATCAGCGAGCAAGTTTTTTTCAATAATAAATGCACTTTGACAATAACCAGCTCACAAAGAAAATTTTAAAGGGTTCTTTTAAGAGTCGCAAATTAAAAACCATAGATGTGAATAGAAATTGACATTAAAAAAAAAGAAGAGAGAGATACTTTACCCACATTGTCAACATCAGGAAGCTGGTGAAGACGTTGCTTCAGCAGAGGGATCCCAATCTCAAAGAAAGATAAAGACATGAGTGGTGCTATTGGCACTGCGAATTTTTCTCTTCTCTCCGCAGTAGAAGATAAATTTTTTTTTCCTAAACTACCCCTCCTCCCTATCTTCCCTTGCTCCTTCTCCCTCCTCCTCCTCCATCCTTCCTCCCTCCCTCTCCCACCCTCCACCTTTATCTGCAACCACCCCCAGTTGCCGGCGGGGAGGGAGGCCCGGCCGGCAGCCAGCAGCGGAAGCCCCGGTCGGCTGGCCGGTCTCCCTCCCCCTCTCCCTCTTTCTTCCTCCCTCCCCTTATCTTCTCCCTTCCTCTTCTTCCCTCTCCTTCCCTCCCCTACTCTTCTTCCCCCTCCCCCTCCCAGTCGCCTGCTGCAGCCCCTACTCTTCTTCTCCCTCCCCCTCTTCTTCCCTCTCTCCCTCCCTCTCCCTCCCGCCTGCTGCAGCCCGATCTCCCTCCCCGCCGGCGACTGGGAGGGGGAGGGGGAAGGGGAAGAATAGTAGGGGAGGGAAGGAGAGGGAGAAGAGGGAGAGCCGGAGGGGGGGAGGGAGGCCAGCCGACCGAGGCTCCCTCCCCGCCGGAGACTGGGGGGGGGGGGGGGATGAGGGAGGGGGGGGGGTGGGAGAGGAAGGGAAGATGAGGGAGGAGGAGGAGGGAGAAAGGGAGATGGGTAGTTTAGGATAGTTTTTGAGTGCTGCCACTACACCAAAAATGAAAAACTGGAACGGATTACCATTCCTAATCCGTGTGTTCCTAATCCGTTCATCCGTTCCTAAACCGTTCCTAATCCGTTAATCCGTTTCAAAAATAGGAAATTGGAACAGATGAACGGATTAGGAATACACGGATTAAGAACGGTAATCCGTTCTAATTTTTCATTTTTGGTGTAGTGCTATTGGCACACCAAATTTTTCTTTTCAAACACAAATTCTCTCTACACACATTCCTATAATTTAAAAAATACATTAGTTCTTTTCACACACAATAAAATTTCCCAAACTACCCATCCCTCCATTTCCCTCTTTCTTCCCACACACATCCTCATCCCTTTCTTCCCACACACAAGAATCACCGTTTTCTCCGGCGTTCCTCCGGCATTCCTCCGGCGTACCAGTCCGCTCCACCATCTCCACAATCCTCTGGCATTCCTTTTTTCCTTCACCATTTATTCTTCTTTCCCATCTCTTCTTTACCATTTTTTCCAACTTAGATTATCTTTTTTTTTCATGGAAACTTGTTATGGGGATAGATTCTCATTCAATGTAAGTTTTTAGAAACAATGTTAGTGTTTTTTCATGCATGTGGGTGCGTTTTATCCATCGTCGCAAGGGTATTAGAAATCGCGACTCTGTTGGGTCTTTCAGGACCGAACATATTGCATATGTTCGGAAATACAAGACCGAACAAATGCCATATGTTCGGTCCTGAAAGACCAAACATATCGGGAACCTGCAACTTTTTCCAGGCGAGATTTTTTTTTAAAAAAAGAGGCATAAAACTGATTGAAAGGCACCATTTGATTATTGTTTTCTTCCTTCATTGCACTAGAAATCCTTTAGTTATAGAATGAAAAAAGATAAAGCACAAGAAGAATGAAAGATGAAGGAGATGGAGGAAGATGAGTTGCCCAAAGAGCATAAAATGGAGAAAGATGAGTTGCCTTTTGAGTTTTTCTGGAAAGTGGAGAGTGAGATGGGTGGGAGGGAAGAAGATGAGCTTGTGTGTGAAAAGAGGGGCAATGGATATTTTGGTCATTTCATAAAGGGGTAAAAATATAATTAAAAAAAATCAAATTCCTTGTGTTGGAAAAGAAAAAAATTGTGTACCAATAGCAGCACTCTAGTTTTTTTTTTTCGCGGTGGGAAGAGTAAATTTCGTGGTGCCAATAGAGCTCCCCTAAAAACATGGTCTCCAAAATAAAATCGTTCCTGCGTTAATCAAGAAAGTAATAAATTATTAAATCAAGAGCGATGACTTCATCGCCATTAAAAAGCGTGCTAGTTATATGACACAGTTGGAAGAGGAATGGACGCCGCAATTACTAGATTCGAGATTGAGAAAACTTGTAGAAAAAAATCTATGATGTATTGATGCCACACATTGTTCTACTCACAAATGTACGAGGCCTGATGTAATATCCGCCAACAAGACAATAATATGGTGTGGTTTTCTTTGTGGGATCCACACACCGGTAATCATGTAACAGGTGAGATAATAAGGTCTCGTCGTGGATAAGCTCTGCCTCAAAATCTTTGTTGGATAATGATAGCCATCATTTGAAGGGTAAGATCAAATTTGGGCCAGTGCCGATTAAGTAGGGTAGGTGGGTACAAGGGGGTTGAATTCACAGGTAGCCTAAAAAAAAAAATTTGGAACATGTGGTTGGCTCTTACTAAATAATTTACCAAAAAGGTATTAACAAAGAAAAAAACTATTTACTCCAGAGTCATCTGTTTTTTATTAATATCATCATCACCGTCAGCATCAAAGCTTTGTCCCAACTATGTTGGGGTTGGCTACAATGATATTTCTCCATTCCAATCAATCCTTAGCCAAAACCTCAGATAAGCTGCACTTCTTCAAATCTATTTTTACTATCTTTATCCACGTCCTCTTTGGCCTATTATTTTCCCTTGGTGGGCCAGCAACCTATATAGCCAAACTTTTTCTTATCGGCACCATTGTTAGCCTACATTGGACATACACTAGAATTCAATCTTATATATTCGGGGCATTTGGTGAAAGGTCACTCGACAATACGTTTTATAGCCTGTGGTACAGGTCATTTTCTCATAAAGGCAGCGGTCCTCTTTTAACATTTAATGAGTCAAAAAGACAAAAATGTCCTCTCTTTATATACTCTATACGTCACCAAACATGCATTGCTTTAAAATATTCCATCATACACTCCGAAATCTAAGCAAAATGAAGATTCTGAAATTAAAGATGAAGGAAACTGCAAAAAGAAACAAAATCAACTCATCAGTGACATCAAGCAATCGAATCATCTTGACTTAAACTTAATTGAGTTTGACATAAGTTTATCTAAGTTTTGGTTTGACTTTATTTGAGTTTGATATGAAATTATTTGACTTGACATGTATTTATCTAAGCTTTATATAAAGTTATCTTAGTCTATGATCAATTAAATAGGACTTTAAATGAATTTATCTGTATATTATATTATTTTTCTGAGTTTGATTTCAATTTAACTTCGTTTGCTATTAATTAAACAAGGTTTCAAATGAATTTATTTGACTTTGAAATGATTTTCTCTGAGTTTTTATTAAGTTTATCTGAGTTTCTTATGAAATAATGAGTTTTGCATGAAATTAACTGAATTTCACAAGATTTTATTTGACTTTAAAATGTATTCAACTTGGTTTTAAATGAGTTTTTTTTTTTTTAGTTTGCTATGGATTTATCTAGGTTTTGTATGTGTTATCCGACTTTGGCATAATGTTATTTGACTTTGGCATGATGTTATCTGTGTTTGCTATGGATTTATCTAGGTTTTGTATGTGTTATCCGACTTTGGCATAATGTTATTTGACTTTGGCATGATGTTATCTGTGTTTGATATGAATTTATCTAAGTTTGATATAAATTTATTTGTGTTTGCTTTGAATTAATTTGAGTTTGATACGAATTAAGTGAATTTATCTGAGTTTGCTGTGAATTTATTTAACTTTGATGTGTGTGTTATTTGAGTTTTATATGTGTTATCTGACTTTGGCATGATGTTATCTTTGTTTGGTATGAATTTATCTAAGTTTGATATGAATTTATTTGTGTTTGCTTTGAATTAATCTGAGTTTGATACGAATTAAGTGAATTTATCTGAGTTTGCTGTGAATTTATCTAACTTTGACGTGAACTTATTTGACTTTGGCATGGGTTTTTTGAGTTTGATGTGAATTTATCTAAGTTTTGTATGCGTTATATGACTTTGGCATGATGTTATCTGTGTTTAGTACGAATTTATCTAAGTTTGCTTTGAATTTATTTGTGTTTGCTTTAAATTAATATGAGTTTGATATGAATTAAGTGAATTTATTTGAGTTTGTTGGGAATTTATCTAACTTTGATGTGAACTTATTTGACTTTAGCATGAGTTTTTTTGAGTTGTTAAATGTGTTTTTTTTTTTTTAGTTTGCTGTGAATTTATCTAAGTTTTGTATGTGTTATATGACTTTGGCATGATGTTATCTGCGTTTGGTACGAATTTATCTAAGTTTGATATGAATTTATTTGTGCTTTCTTTGAATTTATCTGAGTTTGATACGAATTAAGTGAATTTATCTGATGTTCCTGCGAATTTATCTAACTTTGATGTGAACTTATTTGACTTTGACATTAGTTTATTTGAGTTTATGTGAATTTATCTGTGTTTGAAATCACAACCAATTTGAAAACAAGTTATGTCACTTTGATATGAGATTATCTAACTAAATTTGGTTTGGTTTGACTAGATTTAGTTTGAATTTATCCAGCTTTGATAAAAATTTAACTGAATCTAGCAACCTGTCCCATGTGACTTATGCAATCAGGTGTTCAAGTAATCTCTTAATTTTCTTTTTTAGCTCTTCATTTCTATTGAAACAATGTCTTCCATCAAGGTGCTCTTCCAATGTCCGAGAAAGACTTTCCTCAAGGCTGTTCTAGGACTAGCCATGAGGATTATAAAGTAGTTCACTTGTCATGCTCCAAGACCCAACCCGTTACAGATGGTAAGGACCTTGTAAAAATAATCCGGGAAAGACAGTGAGTTAAAGTTAAAACTCAAATTTAAATTGCATGACACACCCATTTAAATGGTTAGAAGGGCAAATGACTCATAAAAAATCTGATGCCACATGCTTAGGGACCACAAATCCATTTAAATGGTTAGAAGGGCAAATGAGTCAAAAAATCTGATGTCACATGCTTAGGGACCACCGCCTGAATTAATCTCATGCACAAGGGACTCTAGGCCTTAAACATTAATGCTCTGTCTTAGAGACTTTATAACACGAAAATGAGGGATCTCTCCCTAATTTACCCTATTTTCCCCTTCCTTTCTTCTAGCCTTCTTCAAGTCTTCTCTTCTAGTTGATGATTACTAGGGTTAGGGTTCTAATTGTGGAAATAATATTGTTAGGTCTTGCAATTTGATTGGTTGCATTTTAAATTTTATTTAAGCTTGACTTTCCTGCAGGTTTGTTTTAAGTTTTTATGTTCATCTCTTAGAAGAAGCTTCATAGATCACTTGGGATTGTAATATTTAAATGTTATCTATCTTTGTATTATTCCTTTGCATTCTGGATCCCAACCATAGTAGCCCAAACAGTGAACCACAGTAGCTCTTCGGCTAGCCGATTAGAAATTTAGGCTAATTAAATGGTTGCTTTGGCAACTTTTCCAGAGCACTACTTTTCAGCTCCTACGGCTTGGCTAACCAAACATTCTTCGGCTAACCAAAGACTAGCCATTGTGGAGGTCAAATATGACCATTGGACCTTCGGCTAGCCGAGTAGAGACTTCAACTAACTGAATACTACCGTTGAAACATTTTCTATATATACAAAGCTCATTCCAATGGCCCGAGGAGAGATTTTCTAGGGAGAAAAAGAGCTAGCTAACGCTTGCAAGGTGGGAAATGCTAATGCTACACAGAAAGAGATAAAGAGAAAAGGGAGGATTCTCTTCATGATTCAAGCCAAGTTAGTTTAAGCTTTCATAGATTTACATTCTAACTCTTGTATTATGTTAAATACTTTGTTCTTATTCTTAGCATGATTTTACTTGGTTGAATCATTTCATTTTTTATATCATAACATGAAAAAAATTTCAAATCCATGTATGTTTGGTTTCAACAATGCTTAGACATCATGTGGTATGTTTTCTATGCTTAGATCAACTTGACATGTGTTGATATGTTGATCTAATATCAAGTTGATAGATATGCATACCATGTGTTTGTGCTATTAGCCCAAGTAACACTCAATGCGCTTTGATATATGTATGAGGCTATGCGTTTAATGGTTGTAACTTGGTATTATGCCTCATCTCTGAGTGTTAATTGTGCTTAATTTTAATTGCCAACTAATAATAAAATTATTACAAACTCTTCATATTGATTGGCTTCAATCATTCTTAAACAATGTATGGTGTGTACTCTATGCTTGAATCAACTTAAAAATGTTTAGATATATGCATGCCATGTGTTTGTATTTTTTCCACAATCAAACCATATCCTGTGCACTAAATTTTTAAGGCTCGACCAAGCACATCTTTGTTCAATTATTGTTTGGCAATATAATCATCCTCCTCTAGGCTCGTCTTTTCATTTCTTTGCCGATGAAAACTCTTGTAATGGATGTCAGCAGTGGAATACCAGAACTGTGAAGATTCACAATCCGCGAGTGGATGTTGGAAGTGGCCAAACCACTATAAATCTGTGTGTGTTGACTTGATCATTTATTCTTTCTCTGTGGTGATGCTATTAACTCATTAATCAACTTATTCCTTTGGTCTTCACATAAGTATTTCTTGTAACAAATTTACAAGAAGCATTTTTAAAAAGGATTTACTTTTTGGCATGCCCTATTCAACAGCCCCCCCCCCCCCCCCCCCCCCCCCCCCCCCCCCCCCCCCCCGCCCCTTTCTTATCTTTCAAATATGGGACGTGAGAGTGAGTAGGAGAGATTCTAGGGTTTTGTTGTGGATGCAAGTGAGAGAGAAAGAGAGGGTTGTGGTAAATATAAAGTCCCTCATTGGACTTTTCTTCACTCCTAAGTAACCTCATTTAATTATTATAAATGTCATGGGACTTTATTACATCCTTAATCAACCTCACTTTAAATAAAAGGTAGCTTAAGGATGAAGCAAAGTCTCATTGCATATAATATTTAAATAGCGTTGCCTAGGGACTGTCTCCAACCTGAGTGTCATGCAAGCCATCATAATCGAAGCCCTATCGTGTTCATTTGGGGTCAAGTTTGTGAGTTCTACTTCTCCATTAGTAATTAGAGCAAGTAATTGGCACATAATTTGCTTCGTATAGACATTTCTAAACATTATAACGGTTTGATGTAACAACCGTTGTATATTCTCAACAATTAAGTCAGAGCTGGCCCAATTTTAGCTCTCCAAGCATAATAGGCTTATGCCACCTATTTCAGGTCAACTTTTGTAAGTGAAGATTGGAGTAAGAATTTCTCCATAATTTTGCTTCATATGAAAATTTCCAAACAATATGAAGATTTGATATAGCAACTGCTATATGTTCCCAACAAATAAGAGCCCATAATTTTTTAACATATATCATGCACCTACCCAACCAGGGGCTACTCCAGGAATTCGAGTCAATGGGGTCAATAAAAGACTTTTCTTCCGCAAATTGAATAAGTTTATTTTCCCCTTTATCAACATCTTTCATCTACTTTCGATAATTCGACAAACATAATATAAAATTCTCAAATAATCTATTTCCGAGAATTCAATAAAGATAATATTGAATTCTTAAATAAAAATAAATAGAAATTTTAATACATTGTTACTAATAGTTATTAATCCAAAAGGAAAATCCAAATACATGAAGTCCTACAGCTGCCCTTGACGGGTTGTCATGTGTTGAAATCATTGTATAATAGCTTCATTATCAACACTAACAAACACATCATTTTCAATATATGTGACCAAACAGTCATCTATTCGGCAACTCAAATCCCCAATAAATTTATATGTGATAACACCCACTCATAGACAATAACAAATAAAACAACCCTATACAACTGCAAGGAACAAATCCATTGTATTATGATGTGTAATAACAAATGTAGTATTAAACATCGAAACAAACATTTTTCAGAAAACCATTTTCAAAAACCCATTGACAAGAATCTATTTTCAATAGCCCATTTTTAAAACCCAATTTCCAACAATCATGAAATTGATGCCTCTCATGAGATTTCCAAATACCCATTTCCTGATTTCCAAAACCCAATTCCAAATACCCATTTCCACATACCCAATTTTCAAATGCCCACCTCTGACCTCTCTCTCTTTCTCTAAACATACCCACCTGATCTCTCTCTGTGATTGAGCCAAACTCAACCACATGTATGCGAATGCCAGTATGGTTTGAAAAAAATAGAGAGACAACCAATTAAGAGAGATGGAGATTGAGAGATAATGAGAAAGATATACAAATCTAGAGAGAGAAAGATAAAGAGGGGTGAGAGCCGTGCTTACCGATTTGGATTGCTTTTCGGCGATGGAGGACCAAGCACTTAATTTTGCTAGGACAACTCTTCATGTCTAGGTCGAGAGTTAAAATGGGAAGGCATATGTGGGTGAGTGGGGTCAAGGACAAACTACTAATATTTGACTCTTTGCAAGGATAAATTTGTCACAAAAATGTGGGTGAGTGGGGTCAAAAGCTTATCATCACTTCGAGCCATGACATAGATTTTGTTTTGATAAGAGACTTTTTAACATCTCAGTGGGGTCAATTGACCCCATTATGATATACGTAGTGCCGCCCATGTACCCAACTAGCATTTCATTACAATGTAGTTGGATTTTTTTCCATTTCTTTTTTGTTTCTGGTTTAAGCTTGATCTTTGTATGAAATGTATCCTGGGCAAGGCTTAATATGGTAAGTGGTTGTGTGCCTCTTGACTTGCATTCATCATCATCAAAGCCTTTTTCCCAACTATGTTGGGTTCAACTTAATGAGTTTTGTACTGTAAAATTGGCCATGGATTTGACCAGCGATGTTGGGGTCAATTTTACAGTGCCAAATCCATCGCTGGTCTAATCATTATAGGATCTTACACCCCATTGAGCGACCACTTATCCCAAAACCAATTAGTGATAGGAAACGACACAACAACAATTTTATGGTGAGGGTGAGGGTTCAACCACAATTATGACCGCTCAGGAGCGAGGGTGGACATTGACCTCAACAATCATGGTACTGTAAAACTTTCCATTCAATCTGGTTGGTATGCCATGAGCACTTGTACCTCTTGACTTAAAATTATAGACTTTTATCTTCTAATTTCACCCATAAAAATTCAACCATAGTATCAAAAAAATATAGTAAAAACATGGCAGTCTAAAGTTCCTCGGTGAAAATGATCAATGTTTGTGATTGGAAGTAGATTGTAGCTAAAGGTGTAAACTGGCATGGCACAACTTGCTTTCAGGCCGGCCTAGCCGTCCCGGCCCTTGAAATTCGTGGCTCGTGTCGTGCCGCGCCCAGCACGGCCCACGGCACGACTTTTTTTTGCTGTGCTAGGTCGTGCCACCCACGGGCCGATCCACATGCCCATCCTAATTTTGCTTTTCATTTTATTATATAAATTAAAAAAAAGCATTAGGGTTTTGTTTGTGTAATGCCCATGGAGATGGAAATTCAAAGGGGGAGGGGAAAAGAGAGAAAGGAGAGGAGGCGACGGTGGGGGGGGGGGGGGTGGCTGTTGGGTGGGTTGGTCAGACTTCACTTTATTTTTTGCCAAGAAAATTGCATGGAAATCTTGGCATATCTGCGGAGATTAAACCTGCACCAAATGAGGAGAAAAAATAGGACATGGAAGTCCAACTTGGCATGGCTTTTTTTTCCACAGCTTTCTTTTCTGTACACAAAACGTGCCCTTAGGTCATGTTTGGTAACAAGTGAGGAATCCGTGAGGAATATGCATATTTGGGGATTCATCACTACCCCTAGAATGGGGACTCCTCACAAGAATTGTACCGGTAAGGATTTCACATCAATATCGATGTGTATCAATTTGTATAACTGAGAAAAATGTGTCTGTGTAAACTTGCAAAAATGAGGATTTCCAAATCCTATAGGAGATGTGGGTTGGACCCAAAAATCGTCAAAATGATGACTTCCACTGGCCTAAATCCTTGGGGATTTATAATTGTCAAATGTAGGTTTTCCACGACAATATGGAAAACTAGTGAGGAATCCTCAATGATTTGATTGCCAAAGGCCCAAACATGACTTTATAATATTCCCATATAAACCCCGAGACAAACAAGATGTGGAATAGTTGTTTGTCGTGACTCCTAACATGCAGTGTTTAAGGAATACTCATGAACAAATATGATGAAACCAATGGATATATCTGGAGTCAATTGCATTTTGAATAATTTTGAGAAACCCAGGGCCATCAAATGGATAGCTAGAACAATTCATAAAGGTCTTCCAAATTGATAGCTAGAACAACTTGGTCCCAACGTTCATTTCATGGTCTTGATTCAATGGTTATGATCATCATCATCACCATCACCATCACCATCACCATCAACAAAGCATTATCCCATCCATTTGAGGTCAGCTTTGCGAGTTATGCTATTCCATCGACCCCCATTTAAAGCCATGTTCTCTATATCTCTACAATCCATCATGTTCTCTATAACCATTTACTGCATGGTATAGAGATTATTTCAATCTTACTTGCATACTTGACCGTACCATCTCAAATGGCATTCCTTGATTTTTCCCCCTTCTACTAGAGCTACTCATAAGTTTCCTCTTATGCATTCATTCTTAAATCTAACCTTTTCAGTAATTCCATGCATCCATCTTAGTATGCACATCCCAACCATATGTACTTCAACTTCTTCATTGCCCAACATTCAGCACCATAGATTAAAGCAAGTCTAACTACCAACTTAAAAGAACACCCCTTTAGTTGAAAAGTTACTCATAGATCTCATAACACTCCACTAGTTGGTCCCACTGTGCCCACACTATGCTTATCCTATTTGATATATCCAGTTTAATCCCTCCATTTTGATCTGTAATTCTTTATAAAAAAAAATTCAAATTTAAACGGTATGTGATCTATGAAGTTCTCTTTCAATCAAGCCATCCACCAAAAATTACAGGGCTGAATTGGGCCCCATAGCATTGATAATGGCACTACAAATGTAGTACATTGAATTTGGTCATTCTCATGAAGGACCTGTTTGTTTGTATTAGAACACATAGGAATTGAATTCATACCACAAGTGGTTAAAAATGAAGAAACAAGGTGCATATACAAAAATGATTATCAAATAATCTTCCTTTTAATGGAAAGTGAATCAAGGGAAGATGGGAAATGGATACCAGGCTGTAACCCTAGTAATTCAAATTCTAAGAAAGTCAAGGTCTCTCTACATTGCTATCTTATACTCTCCACCTCATCTCATATCATTTTAGTATATGCACCTTGGGTCTTCATTTTTAACCACTCATGGGATGAATATGTGAAGCAGGATTAACCCATGATCCATGGATCGACTTGTCCTTTGGGGCCCATCCCACTTATTTTATCTTATTTAGAGTTTTTATTTATGTTTCAGAATTTTTTTTAGTTGGATGTTTTAATCTTGGCCATTAAAAGAGTTTAGATGGCCATGATTAGTTCTAGGATTTTTATTTACCTATATAAGTGATGCAATGCCTCTTTGGCTAGTTAGATTTTGATTAATGAAGAAAACATTTGAGTGCTTTGCTCTCTTCATCTCTCCTGAAAAGGAATGGTGTGTTGCCATGGGCATGAAGCTTGAGAACTTCGGGTGTGAAGCCTGACCTATCTCCTTTTTCTTCGATCTTCCCCTGCCAAGAGCATTGAGATTTGGATATGAAATTGGAAAGCATTGAGATTTTATTGGACTTCAATTATATGGAGGTATGTTAAGAATAAAGTCATCTTTCGGCAATTCCTTAATTTGAGACAAGGAGATTTGACAGTTGCTAAATATGAGAACAAATTTGCATGGTTGAAATATTATGTCAACTAGTGGAGGATGAGGCATATGATTTAATTCGTTTTCTCAGAGGTTTAAGACCAGATATATTGGAGAAAATGAATGAACGCAAGACAATTGCAAAAGCAATTAAAGAAGCAATCCATGTTGAACATTTTTAGCAAAGAATGAGAGCTCAGCTCACGTTGCGGAGATACATTTTCCAGAGATGAAGAGTGGAGACAAATTGAGAAATTCTAGACACGGGTAAAGTGCTAAGCATGGTTCAAAATAGTGGTCGCTACGCTGTTGAACACTTTTAGCAAATAATAAGAGCTCATGTTGTGGAGAAACATTTTGCCAGAGATAAAGAGTGGAGATAAACTGAGAAATTCCAGACACGGGTACAATTATAACTACTAAGGCAAGACGGCTAAATTGGTTGTTGATAATGGTAGTGCAATAAACAAGAATTTATTGACAAACATCATTTGCCAACTGAGAAGCTACCTAACCCTATACAATCACATGGTCTAATGGTTCTATCATTTATGTACTCACAAATGTCTGGAATCTTTCAAAATTGATGGTTATGAAGACGCCATTTGGTGTGATGTGATCCATATGAATATTGCTCATAATCTTCTTGAACAACCATGGCTTTTTAATCGGGAAGTACACTATGACAAAGAGAAGAACATAAGTAACTTTCCATAGGAAGGAAAACAGGTTAAACTACTTCTAGTGCAGCCGGCAATGGCATCTCTGCCTACGACATCGCCTTCAACTGAATCACCAAAGAGCAATGAAAAAGAAGAAAATGAAGTCATGGATGATGTTGAGAAGCAAGATCAAGGAAAGAAGGAAGTCATTGCAAAGTCAAGTCAAATGAAACATCATGTAGAATTCCTAAGATGGATGAGAACTTAGCAAAATTAGAAGACAATGGATCTGAATTTCCTTCTTTGGATAATGGTGATCAAAAGATACAAGTAGCAAAGGAAAGGACATGAGAATTGAAAAGTTGGATATGTTTAGCAAGCAGACTAATCATCTGATGGATCCAATTGTAAGCCCATTTCCAGAAAAGTGAATTATATCATCAAGAGAAACAGATATTGCTAAAGACTTTTCGAACGAAGAACAAGTCATTGAGGTTCCCCACATTGATTTCATCTTTGGGGATAAACCTATCATTTTTAGAAAATTGCGATCAACTGATTCAAGTCAACAACTGATGCATCCAACAGTCAGATTACACACAAAAGCTGAATTCCAGAATCAGAAGAAGCAACACCTCCAATTTACTTCTTGGAGGAGGAAAAGATTGTTTCAAGCTTTGAAGCCATGAAAAAAAAATGAGGATCAAGAAGAACATTGAAGATTTGTATGTTAGATTTTTGACCCTAGAGGACCTCTATAGAACTGAAGGTCGAGTTCACTCCAAGAGGGGGAGAAGTTGATGCAGGATAAACCCATGATCCATGGGTGAACTTGTTCTTTTGGGCCCAACCCACCTATTTTATCTTATTTAGAGCCTTTATTTATGTTTAAGATTGTTTTTAAGTTGGATGTTTTAATCTTGGCCGTTAAAAGTGTTTAGATGGCCAAGATTAGTTCTAGGTTTTTATGTACATATATAAGTGATGTAATGCCTCTTTGGCTAGTTAGATTTTGGTTAATGAAGAAAAGATTTGAGTGCTTTGCTTTCATTTTCTCTCTTGGAAAGGAATGGTGTGATGCCATGGGAGCGAAGCCTGATAACTTCCGGAGTGAAGCCTAACCTATCCAATTTTTCTTACATCTTTCCCTGCCCGCCCCACATTGATCCTCATTCCGCATCAATATGTATTCTATGCAAACAAACAGACCCTGAGTGAAAGCAGCAGCAGCTTTGTAAATGAAGAGAACTTATTTACACAAATTCATAAAGTGCAAGAAAATGCATGCAAACAAAACAAGAAAAACTACGCCCTTAAAGTTCACCAATAAAATAAGAACCAACCTGCAAAGCATTTATGTCATAAACGACTAAACTCGTTGGTCCACCCCTCGATATGGGTATATAGGACAATATCCGTGCCAAGGTAAATGCCATTGCTACATCCCCTTCCTCTTCCATGCGTTCAGATGACCCAGTTGGAAAGAATGGTAAAACCAATTTAAAAGAAGCAACAAACAATCGCGGCAAAGCATATATGACAGAAATTTGCTCAAAGATGACAGCATGGAAGCTAAAAGAAGCTAGAAAAGCAACATGCTGACCTCTGATGTGATGTGCATTATTAATGAAAAGGTTTGGGAATCCTTCATCAAAGCTCCTGAAATAAGCACAAAATACATCACTTCTTTGTTTCCAATCAGTAACAGAGACAGATTACAACAAACACCCAGCAGCAAAAGACACCTTCTTAACAAATTTTTAACTCAAAACTATTTTAAAGTATCCAAAGGCTACAAAAAAAGACACTAGTCTAAGTTTAGCTGTGTTATAGGAGCAGAAATGATGTGGAACAAATTTCAACAAAATATAGACAAGTTAGGCAACATGGATGTAAGAAAAAAGATATGGTATAGGTTTTGCATAAGTGTTCAATATTTAAAGAAGAGGAAGGAGGTGACACATATACGTCATTCTACCTTGATGCAGGACAATCATTTCCAATAATGCCTTTGGAGTTCATTAATCATTACTTTTGTTTTGCCAGTTAATCAGAAAGAAAAATCCCTCCATTTCTTCAGTTGATCTTTCCTATCACAGTTATATTCACCTCTTAATATCTCATAATTCTTTCCTCTCCTTCCTGGAATTAAAAACAGTTCGTGAATCAGCATATGAAAATTTGAAACCCTCACTCCTTTATCAAATCATTGTCATCTTCAAAGCTTTATTCCTTTTATAGTGGTGCTCAAAATCCCCACTTGAAAAATAAATGAATAAAAATTGTCATTTTCTGATAAGCTAAGAATACACCTCACCTTCAACATTTTGATTTGTAATTTGTAAAACCAAAATATATGACACCACTTTTGTGAGTTTTCTTCTTTCAGTCAACTCTATTCAACACCATACACTCACCCCATGGAATAGCAAGGCATTCCTCACAGCTTTATCCAAGGTCTTGAATGGCCTCCCTTTTCTCCTAATATCTTTCATAAGTAACCCTTCAATTTGTTTCATAAGAGCAATTTCAGACCATTGGTAGACATGCCCTCAGGCAGTAGTAATCTTTGATTTTTCCTCCCACTAGTAACCCCCTGATGCAGGAGCAAAGCGTTAGACTTTAGAGCATCACATCTTAGAGCAGCTCATATCATATTTAGAGTTTGGATCAATCCAATGGTACTTTGATCCATCTTTCTGGGGGCTTGATCAAATGAATTGGGTCAAAACATGAAATGGACGTCCAGATGGATCCAAGCCAAATCTAAAATGTGCTGATTTAATTATGGGACCAAAACAAATCTGAAAAATGCCTCACAGTTTGGTTCAAGCCAACTGAATCCAGCCAAATCAGGCTCAATATAGTAGTACAGCAATTTAGAAGATCACTTGAACCTGACATACAAACTGCAGCAACTAGCTCATCCCATGGGACAATCAGTGGCCCACAAGACATTCAAAATACTAACGAGCAAGATTAGCAACTAATTCTCTCCTAAATCTAGTTTTTTTTAGGTTGATTCCTTTTATTTTAGCAAATAGACTCTTATATTTAGGAAGTTGTTTGGATGAGATTAGGATTGAGTGAATTTCTCCACAAGGAAACCAATGGTCCCACAACCCTAAAGGTTCTCACAAGCAACTTCAAACAATAAGTGCAAATCTTCTTCTGGAGATTCTGTAAGGCCCAGGTCCTAGAGATAATTATGTTTAGTGGTGATAAATCATGATTAGGGGTTAATTGAGTAAGTTTAGGTGTTAGACTAGTGGCCTGAGCAGTTTAACCGCGATTAGACTAAGTTCAGGCTTAGAAAGAGTAGTTTAGTCATTCGGCATTGTGAGGGGTATTTTGGGTATTTTCAAAATAGGTCAATAACCTTGTTTAGATGTTAACTAATTAGGTTTGGTTGTTAGTTTAGGGGCTTTGAGGTTTTGGGTGTGTTTGGAGTGTTGGAACCCCGCACATGAGAGAACCTTAGAAATGGATAGTGGTATGGCTGGAACAAGGGCATGGGATGCCCATAAAAATTGTGATTTGTAAGCCTTGGAGCATAGGGGATAATATTTGCCCAGAACAGACCTGTTCTGCACTCTACCATAACATTCTGGGAAGCTATGGCTAGCCGTAGGCAGTTTGCGGCTAGCCGAGAGATTCAGGTAGTTTGCTGAGAGTGAACTGCGGTGGTTTTTTCCAGTGAGACTCAAAATATGAATTTTATACATCGGCAACCTTACGGCTACCCGTGGGATCACCCACTGCGAGCCATAAGGCTAACCATAGAAAATCTCGGCTGGTTGTAATAGGACCTCTAGCTTACCGTAGGCCTGGGAATTCTACAGGTTAGAAATCGGACCCTCTGACCCATGGACCATCTTTGGGACCCTAAGACCTAACCAATGGCCAATAAAGTATTGAACCTATGATAAATGGGAATATGAGATTAACCATGGCCTACCAACTGCTTGTATTATTGTGTGAGAGACTGGGCCATGTCAAGGGGGTGGTAACTGTGGGACCATTGGATACTCCAGATCATCATAGCAGTAAGGTTGGAGTGGATGGTATCCGGAACCCACGGTGGATCATTGTGTTGAATGGCATAATGTTCACTCCAAAGGGGCAGCGAACAACCTAGGACCAGTCACTAGGATGTATAGTTGACTTACACATGGAGGTACAATAGCTTTATGTGGCACCCTTATAAGACCCTGACCTCTTATGCTCACCAGTTCTTGGACCCTTTATGTAATAGTGTAGGGGATACCCCATCCTAATAATAAAGCATAGGAAGCCCAATAGGAGATAGATGTTGTGTATCGACCCACCTACTCCCCACTAGATCTTGGACCCAGGACCTTAGCTGGACTAATACCCTGCATTGACCCCTGGCACAAGAGTTCAAGAAGCATTGAACCCCAAGCATTGTCACTGTTGTTGAGAGTAGGAAACCCTTTATGAGTATCAGTATGCCCTAATGGGTAATGCTCCTAGCGAAGGGTATGATAACATGGAGCTCTGGTTGTCAATAACCTTCAGAAGTACCAAGAGAATTGGCTAGGCATCTTGGACCATGGTTTAAAAAATCGGCCGAGTCCGAGTCGAGTCCATAGTGACTCGGACTCGGCTCAGAAGTCATTTTGAACTTGAAGTAAAACCTGAAAAAAATATAAAAAAAAGGGGTCTTTGATAAAAAAAAAATCTTTAAATAGAGTGGGGGAGGGGAGAGAAGCAATTATAAAAGTGAAAAAGGAGAACACTTTTGGCAATTTTGGGGGGGAAAAAAGAGGAGAGAGAAAGACAGCTGGTGGAGATGGGAGGGCTGGAAGAGAGAGAAGACAGCTGTTGATGTGTTGTTGTTTTGTTCTGCCTGTTGTAGCTGCATTTTGCTGCTGCAGCCAGCTTTTCTGCTCACTAGCTGGCTGCTACCACATGCAACACTACTTCTTTGTTGACTTGGTATACATTTTTTTTTTCTGCTTCAAACTTTAATTAGACCCATACAGCAGCAGAATCAACTTCTTCTTCCTCTTCTTCTTCTTTTATTTCTTTTTTTTTTAGCATTGCAAAGGGACTTGGCCAAGTCCCATGCGACTCGCCCGAGTAGACTCGGCCCTAGGTGAGTCGGGTCCCGAGTCCGTTCTTTTAAACCATGTCTCGGACTCCACATAAGTCATATGTTTGGCCGGTAATACTCTTTCGTAAGGATAATCACCCGTCCCATGCGACTCGCATGAGTAGACTCAGCCCTAGGCGAGTCGGGTCCCGAGTCCGTTCTTTTAAACCATGCCTCGGACTCCACAGAAGTCATATGTTTGGCCGGCACTACTATTTCGTGAGGATAATCACCCGCCCCCCCCCCCCCCCCCCCCCCCCCCCCCCCCAGTTAATAAGATGGAGTGACATGGATACACATGGCATGCAGCAAGCAACCTAGAAATAAGTTACTAGTATGCACACAATTAAAAACTCGCAAGCGCACAAGATCACTATGTAGTGTAGTAAATTGTAAGTACGAGGTCGATCCCACGAAGACTTGTGATGAAACAATGTCAAAATTAACTGAAAATCAGAATATTAAATGGAATAATTGAATGATGAAAAGTGGAATTAAACTATTAAAAATAGTAATTTAAAATATCAAAGGCTAATTGGAAAGTAACATAAAAACAACTAGTATGAGAATTGAAAAACAGTAATAATGAATGAATGAACTAGGGTTTCATCTACTCCCCTAGCCAATCCTATGCATGTCCCTTATTATCTTTTAATCAAAAATCAGATTTTATTAATGACATCTATCAACCTAGACCATGGCATATGCGTCTAGATTATTATTCCCCTAAACCTAATTCATGAGTGGCATACTACATGAATTGCTCATTATGATGCAAAAACTAAGCATGGCATATGTCCTAGTCAAAACAAACATAATGCATATAAACAATGGGAAAGATAAATGCATGAGTCTAAGCATGGCATATACTTAGATTATTCATGGTTCTAAACCCTAGATGCATAACATCAAGATCAATCAAAATTAAGTTAGCTACGCTTAAAAGTTAATTGTGAACATCACATGGTTGGCATATACACAACTCATCAATTAATAACATGGTTTAGAACCTCAACCAACAAAACTGAAATCTGAATTAAAAGACGCCAAAAGAGACTACATAGAACTAGGCTAGGGTTTCAATTACACCCTAGCCCTAAAAAGTTAGCTACTCATGTCTTTAATGAAAAATAACATAGAAAAGAGGTTCATGATAAAAACTCTAAAAGAGGATGAAGATGAAGTGATCGGCTAGTAGCTTTTCCCTTTTATTCCTCTTCCAAAAGCTCTCCAAAGATGGCTTCAAAGATGCTCCAAAGGTGTTGTATGGCTGCTGTCTTATGGCTGGAATATATGGGATGGATGGTGGCTAGAATTATGGATTGATGGGGCTGGAATTACTGTTCACGTCCATTCCCTTGTATGTTATTTATTAGTCTTGCAACAGCCCCTTTTAGCAAGTAGTTCCTTGTAGAAATAGATCTTCAACATTCCTTATAATTAGAAAACCTAATTAGATTGAATAATGAGTCTTATTTCTTATTTTAGCAAGCTTTCTAAATCTGGTCCCACTTGTATCTTCTGGAAACTTATTCACATGGACCCACAAATCTGAGATTAATTGCAAGGAAACTTTTGACATAAAAGTGGGCCCTATTTGATGCGTGCAATATGAGTGTGGGACCCCTCTTTTAGGACTTTTATCTTGACTTGAATAAGACTTGCTTTAACTTTCCTTCTTTTTCTCCTTGTTTTTCTCCATTCTTGAACTCCACTTCTAACTTGAATGAGACTTCTAATTTCTGAAATTCTTCTATTTGTAATAGATGTGGACCCCCCTTTGGGCGTGTAACCCTAGATTGGGTTTCTTCTTCTTTTTCTTCTTTCTTTCTTTTGCTCTTCTTCTTTGATTAGAATTTCTTTCTCTAATTCTTTCCTTCTTTGATTTGATTTGTAAGTTGTCCAAATAGTTAGAAAGTCTTCTTGAAATCTGGAATATCTTGAATGGGACCCACCATGGTCCTTCTTTGGGATTCACGCCCATCATCCTCTTCATTAATTCCTCTCTTTTTGCTCCTTTTGACCTTAGCATAAAAATTAACAAAACTATGTAAAATCAAATAAAATAACTATGACTAGCACAAGATGAATCAAATATCAGGGCTTAGATTGCAAAACAATTAAGCACTTATCAACACACTTGCTTACTTTTCACTCTAAATGGATATCTGTTTATGCTTTCCAAATTATGCTGGTATGCCTTTGCTTTGCTTTATTTTGGCCATGGTAGGTATCCTCAGATACTGAGACAGCCAGCATGCGGGCGTTGGGTGCGGTATGTGTCACAGGACATTGAGTCTGGATATTTGGATAGTAGGGTATCGGGCTTGGACTAGACCTGAGCTTGACTATGGTGCTTGCGCATTTTGATGTGAATGATGAGTAGTTGATGGTAATGAGTATGTTATTAATGATGACTATGAGTACATTGATGATTATTGGTATATTGAGTGATAATACGCACTTTGATGATGATGTGTGTTGTGGTGGTGTTGGGTGACTATGATATTGGATACAAATTAGTGTATGTGGATTTGACGAGAATGTGCCCGCTCCGTATAATTTGTTTTGTTATAGACCACCACCGTTTGATGTGAGTACTGAGTATGATGAGATGGGTTATGTCATTATTGATGCTATTCAGTTCTAGTGTGTATGTTATCCTACTTACATTATTTCTATTTAGTCTGATATCATGCGCAGTAGATATGGCATGGGTATGTCTAGACGTTTGATTACTAGGCTAGATTGGGTGTTGCATACAGTAGCTACGGGTGTGTCTAGATGTTAAGTTACTAGGCTTGGATGGGCACCTGTAGGCGTTGTAATGGCCTTGAGAGGTTTTGGGGATGGGACTTCCCCTATACAATCGCTATTGTTTGCTTGCTTATGTTTTGATTGACTTTGATTCTGCTAGATGTCTTTATTAACATTGTGCCTTTATTTTACCTGCCTATGTTTGATTGGTTTCACTCATTGTACTAGATGTCTATGTTTATGTTTATTTCTCTTAATATTATTTGCATATTTACTAACCCATGGTGAGATGTCTTGTTATATATATATATTACTTTAATATTGCAATACATATCATGTTATTTACTCATGTTTACTTGCTTGGGTTTATAAGCCTAATGCTGCTCTTGGTGCTTGTAGGTTCTAGACCATTGACCGCTAGCGCGAATGTTAAGGTGTTAGAGTATAAACTGTTGGGAGACTCAGAGGGATGTACGGTAGATATGACTTAGGAGTGCCCCATCACCACATTCAAAAGCCACACATTTATCTCATTTATCTCACTTAGCTTTACCCTTTTGGGATCTATGTTTATATTAATTTAACTGAAAACATATTGTAATTGTCACATTTGGAACTTTAATGTAACCTTTCACCCATGCTCTACGATTTATATGGATTTTAAATTGTCCACATTATTTGACTTATGTGTTTACTGAGGTAATTCTCACTCACGTCCTGGGGTGTGAGGCGCCCGGATCCTGGGCCGTGACAGATTTGATCCTCCTCATTTCCTTCTTCATTAAAATGTAATTAAGATTCTCAAGATTAGATTTTCGTAGGGTTTGGGATTTAGATGAATGGATGAGATTCACTAGGTATTGTCTTAGAGACTCATGAAAGCCACATTCCCTAGACTATTATGAAAATTATTATTTCTCATAAAGTGGCTGATTTATGCACTTTCCTTCTTTTTTTTCTTGCTTCGTTGAATAACTATGATTGGATTGGAGATCTTATTCAACAGATTTAGCAATTGAGGTAAGCTAATCTGTGACTTTTTTCCTCGTGTTACCGTCGATTTTTTGTCGATTGGGGCTTTGGGTTCATGAATGATCGAAGATTTAGCTTCCTTTGATTATGTCATAGTCACCCCCTTATCAAATGCATATATAGTCTAATATTTTGACGTAACTCAGATAACATAGCTACAAAGTCCTCCTTAAGGAACTCCCACCCTGCTTTGATGAAAACAAAATTAAAGTTTTCTGACCCAGGAGCCATATCACCATTACACTCTTCCAAAGCTATTCTCACCTCCTCTTCCTTAAACTCTCTTTCCAACAACTAACAAGCCTTTGAGGAGATCAAGGGAAAGGATATACCGCCCAATTTAGGCCTTGTGCCAATATCAACCTTGTAAAGCTCTTCATAAAAATGTGCAACTTCGTCCTTGATCTCATGGGGAGCATTAAGGATTCTACCATCACATTTAATCCGTCCCACAAAATTAACTCTACTTCTCAAACTGGCCATGCTATGGAAGAATCTTTTGTTTTTGTCTCCTTTCTTAAGCCAATTTTAAATCTTGAATGAAGTCACCCATATTTTCAATATTTGGAAGAGCGACCGAACCCTGACCATTAGATTGCAAGGCATATATTCAATTATGATTCTTAATTTAATTATTTTTGAATTTTTAACATCTCCAATTGGTTTTCTAATTAATCTTATGGTGGATGCAGTTTTTAGCATAGGTTTATTTTTAATTAAAGTAGGATTTGTGGTTTGAAAGTCCAAGATCGAATCCTAGAGGGGGGGGTGAATAGGGTGAGCTCAAAGTCCTTGACCAACTTTCAATCTTTTGGCTTTTAAGTTGCTTATGCTTTGATGAATATTAATAATCTTGTGAAAAAGATAGATTCCTAAGTTAATCATACACAAGATGAAAGCAACTAGGAACATTCAACAATAACAACATCAATCACATAAAGTAAGCACAAAAGAGCATTCACCATAACACAAGTGTTTTATAGTGGTTCGGCAACCGTGCCTACATCCACTCCCGGTAACCCTACCGGATTTTCACTAAAACGAGTTAAGGTTTAGGATCACCTTGAACCTTACAAACACATCACCATGCTTTTCAAGGCTAAGCATGAACCATTACAACTCAACAAATGCTTTTAAAGGCTAAGCACCAACCTTTACAACGAGTGATTTTCTCTTAATTAATATGCCTAATGATGCATGGATAAGAGAACTATTAAGTGCAATGAGATGCCTCTAAATAGGCTAATTTGAAAATGAAATGCCAAACTCTAGACATATGCATATGAATGAGAAAGTGTAAGATTCATGCATATGCTAGAAAACACTCTAACTCTTTTTAGAAGGATGAAACACTAAATGATGCAAAGATGTTGATCATATTTAAATGAAAGAGTAGAATGAAAACACATGAGTTTTCAAGATGAAGAAACTTGATTTGAAAAATTACAACTTAACTCTAGCAAGTTAGTGTAGAAACTTGAAAACAAAACTCATGTGAATAGCTAAACATATGTTGTATCCTCATGACTAAACATGTTCAAAGATTTAACAATGCATGAACACAACATTAAGAAACTTGAGCATGCTTTTAAAAGAAATCAAAGATTAATACAAAGCATGAGATTAAATGAGAAAAGAGAGCACACCCATTTGAGATTTGAATCAAAGATTGAGTCCATGGATTAGCCCCATTAGTCCTTCAATAATCTCCTTAAAGTGTAGTTCTTCCTTGGCCTCAAGAGTTCCTTGAAGTTCAGCTACCAATCCCCAACAAAAATCCACTTTTTATAGCCAAAAAGTGTCCAACGGCTAGTGCCCGGTCGACCTGGTACAGGGCCCGGTCGACCGGGTGCTCAACGGTCAGAAATATATCCGTTGGAGCCTTAACGGCCATTTTCCCTGGGTCGGCCTGCACTGTGTGCCCGGTCGACCGGGTGCCTTGGCCGGTCGACCGGGTACACAGCCGGCCAACCTGCTGGCAGCCCAGATGTCTGATTTTTTTTCAGAACTTTGAAGGAGAGTGAGGGCTGGTCTTCAATGAACTTTGGGGCACAATTCAAGCTTGGATTCAAGTCAGAAAAAGACTATTAAAAATGAAATATAAATGACTTGAAATCTCCAAATAAAAACTGATTTTAAAGAGAAAAACATGGAAAGCTTGAATTTTGGAAATGACACCAAAAACACCCACATGGGACTAGAAAACTTCATGAACTTAAGATTCATAAATATTATGAAAAACATGCATGACATGAATAAAATCAAAGATTATGAATGAAAATCAAGCATGAAAATCTTAAGATAAAAATCATGAATGAATGAGAGATCAAGCTTATGAAAATGAAATGCACCCTATCAAATTGCAACAAAATAAAACTCTAACATGGTTTGTATAGATTTTTGATAGGATAGCACAGGTTTTCCAATAGGACAACACTATGATCATTGGCTCCCTGTGGATCGACCTTGGACTCACCGATTTTAACTACATCATGACGACCCTACACTTGGGGAAACTATGATCGCTTTCCATAGTAGGGTCGTCACGGTGTTGTTAAAATCCCGGTGAGTCCGGGGTCGATCCACAGGGAGCCAATCGCACCAATGATCGCAGTGTACTTGTCCTATTGGAAAATTAGTTCCATCCTATCAAAAATCTATACAAAACACAAATCCTACTTTAATTAAAAATTAATTACAAGTCTAAAAAAAATTAATTACAACCCGAATTAAAGAAAATCCTAAACTAGAAGCCTAGTCTAATAAACTTATGCTAAAAACTGCATCACCATTAGATTAATTAGAAAACCAATTAGAGAAGTTAAAAATTCAGAAATAATTAAATTAATAATTAGAATTGAATTGAGGCCTTGAAATCTAAGGGTCAGGGTTTAGTCGTTCCTCTCAGTACTGAAAATATGGGTGACTTCATTCAAGATTCAAAATATAAAAATTTAGATTTATTAATATTTAAGGGATTTCAAAAAAACTAGTCTCCTGCTAATATTTTCAGTATTTAGTGGTCTTTAAGCATGCAATATATCATGCGAAAATAAAGCATAAAAAGAAAAAAAAAATAAAGAAAATAGATCAATAAACTAAAAATCAGATTTTAATTTGAACTTATTCACACATAGAATCAGTCTAAAAAGTAAAGCAACTTACACCCTTTATCCTTAGATTACAAGTTAGAAATCTACTCCTCCATCTTTTCTTTTTATCTTCAAAAAAAATCAAGTGTTGCCTCGCATAAAAGAAGAGTGAGAGAAGTAGAGATGTTGGAAAGAGAATGGGAGAGAGAGAATGGGGAAGAGGGTTCACGTGAGAGAGAGATGGGGGATGCGTATTAGACGTGTGAAATTTGGGGCCTCTCGGTCTTGAACTTGCACTTCTCTTGGTTATCTCTTGGTTTGAAACTTTTCAAATCTTGGGAAGTTTGGAGTCCTGGTTGGATACATCTTTGGATACAATGAACTTCGACTCTTTGGATGACAACCAAGAGTCTGCTATCTTTGAAACTCTTATTCCTTATGCAACTATCTTCACTTGGGCCCACTTGATCTTAAGAGAAATTACTCAAATCTGTGATTTGAATTTTTGCAACACTAATTGGTCCCACCATGGCTGGCCCCTAGGTTGGGATTTGTGCCTAATGTGGGTGGGTCTCATGGTGGGTCTTCTACTATTTTTCTTCTCTTTTAATTTCCCTCTTCTTGCGGGCCCCAATTTCTGAATTTTCCTGTACATCAATTAAAGCTAATTCAGTCTAAATAATTTTTATCAAAAAGAATGATGCTATGCATGGGGTCCAATAATGCAGAAATTAATAATTTCACCAAGGCATGCATTTTTCTGAATTTTTAACTGATTTTGACTTAAATTCAACCATGAGAGTCCAATTGCATGATTTTGTGAAAATCAATTAATACAATGCCTTTTCTTTTAATTAGGTCCACAAATTCACATGAATTAATGAAGTAAAAGTACATTTTTGTGGACTCATCAGAGGCCTACGAACAGCCTCTTAACTGTTAGGTTTGCATGTGATGATGATGAGTACAGTGTAAGTCAAGAAACATTGTCGGCAAAAATAAGTATAAACAGAGCCAAGAATTAACATTCACACACAACGAGCTCTAGTGCGACAGAGTCATCATGTTGCAAAAGTCATGGTTCTTACATAACTTATAATCTTAATAACTTATCAAATAAATATTGAGCAGTCTAAAACTTATGATCTCAATGATTGATCATTACTAGCAATCTAAAAAGTTTAGTTTGTAAATTCATCTTCAAGTTGTCAACAATCTTCCATGGCAAGCTCAGGTTTCTACCTAAGGGAAACTTTGAGAGAGAGAGAGAGAGAGAGAGAGAGAGAGAGATTTGGATTCAGATCACAGGAAGGAGAAGAGAGCAAATGACAAAATGTGCTAACTGGATTTTCACCGTCATTGACAACTTATTTATTGCTATCCTGGTCTGATGGGTACAGTTAGCTCTCTTAGGTTGGGCAAAGTGAAAGATGCCTTTATTCTTAAACCTAGAAGGGAGTGGAAGGCATTTATGGTTTTGCATCTTTTAGGGATAGGGAACAAAAACTTAGAAGAAGATTGGTGACGTAGCCAAGATTCGCGATTGAGCAATAGACTTCCGTACTGCATCAACTGTTAAAAAGATGGAAATAACTCAACGGAGAAGAAACAGATAGAAATGTAGCAAATAGGGAGCACCTGGCAGCGATGAGGGGGAAACCAGGAAGAAGAAGAAAGGGAGGAGGAAGAAGAAGCTTTTAATAGCTTTTCTTTTTCTTCTTGCATAGTATTAAGGGCTTGAAGTAAGGTCAAGTTGTATAATTCCTCTTTCAATGTTTCCTGGACAATTAGGAATGCTTGCCATACCCATATCTACACTTAAAAAGTTTGAGTTGAGTTTTTGACGTCTACTCAGTCTCGCAAGCAAGAAATCTTGCTGTTTCTTTTCCTCATTTATTTATTTATTTATTTATTTATTTGAAAAATATGATTGTATTCATTCACTAAAGGCATTATGAAACAAAAGCCCCCAAAAATAGGGCAAGAGAATCCAACCCAACTAAAAGAAGCTGAATTCCCCAAAAATAAGCCACATCCGCAAAAGAACAGAAGCAAATTAAAAGACAGAAGAAATAAGTAAAGAAGGTCTTGATGCACCCTCTTTTGCTTGATGATCCGCTTTTGAGTTGGCACTGCACTATGCTTAATATGATGGGAAGAGACACTCAGATTTTTTATAATCTCAAGAACCTCTTCAATGATATCTGCCAAGTACCAAGTTGGACTAGATGCTTGAGAAGCCCACTGAATGAAGGTCTTGATACACCCTCTAGTGCTCCAAATTTTTTTTTTCAAAAATCACTCCCTCAATGCCGATTTACTAGATTAACTGATGAAGAGAAGGTCATTCAATATCTTATTTCTAGGGCTTATAACATTTTTTGTATGCATTAGCAATAATTAACAAATGGCATAAACGTCTACTTAAATGACATCATGAACTTAAAGCTGCGGACTCAGAAAGTTGCTTGTTAGGGAACTTGAATGTTTGAACATGCTGTCACAATGCGTTACTCGAAAATGCATGAACTAAAATGAACTCAACATTCATAAAGTTAAAAACTATGGATGCTACCTTCTCACTTAGATAATTAATGGAAAAATACCAAGAAAAGAGGAAAAATCTTTATGCGATCTTCATCGATCTAGAGACAACCTACGATAAGGTTATTAGAGTTTTAATTTGGTTAGAGTTTAGGGGGTGTTTGGAAACAAAGAGATTTTGGTATATTATTTACTAGTTTAGAATATAATCTATTCACCTAAAAAAAAGCTGTTTGGATAATTTAGAAAGTATCTTACAATATCTCATTTCCTTCCTTTAATGATAATCACCATTAAATGTATTACACTATGGTTACTAAAGTTTGGTGGACCGTGGACCCACCTTTAATTAGACAAGATTGTTGGGATCTCATGGTTTTAAAGTTTAATCATGTATTTTTTAACAATAGATGGGTCCTACCATGATTACCAACACCTATGATTACTAATTAGTGGATCCTGCATTGGGTCAATTGATCACTTTCTCTCCATTTCTTATTTCTTTTTTGTTTTTTATAAATTGCCAAACACTTAAAAGGTATATTGACATATCTGAAAATTGCCAAACACCATAGCCCAAAAGGGAGTTGCCACATGTTTCCTAATTGGATACTAGGACATGCACGTCACTCCTATTGGGAGTAAAGTTTTGTTGACCATAAAACCCTAGTAACCTCTTCTATTTGTCATATTCTATTCCCTTTCCTAGACTTTTGAGAGAGAAGCCCTAAGAAAGACTCTTTGCTTGGGAATCTAGGAGAAGACTCGGAGTTTCGCTTGGAAGAAGACAACCAGCAGTGACGCAAGTAGTGTATGTCCTACTCCTGAGTCCCAACCACACATTGCGAACGCAGCGATATTCTATAGGAGGCGAGTGGATCTCCTAATCTAGATGTTCCTGGGATGGGGTAGTTTTCTTCTAGTTTGGCTAGAGACTTGCTTTGGGAGTTCTTTGTGATTGGCACATACGAACAAGATTGAAGGGAAAATTTTCCAAGCTAGCTATTAGACCAGCTATGTTAGACCAGCTATGATCTATGGAGTGGCAAATCAAGAAGCAACACGTGCATAATAATGAGTGTAGCAAAGATGAGAATGTTGACACAGATGTGTGGTATAACTTGAATGGAAAATTTTCCAAGCTAGCTATTAGACCAGCTATGATCTATGGAGTGACAAATCAAGAAGCAACACTGGCATAATAATGAGTGTAGCAAATATGAGAATGTTGACACAGATGTGTGGTGAAACTAGGAATGATAATCATAAATGAGCGCATTTGAGGTTAGCATCAATAGGTGATAAATTAAGAAAGATTTGTGGTGTTTGGACATGTGCAATGTAGGCCAATGGCGGAGCCGGCAAGGAAAAGTTTTTCTCTATGCAAGTTGATGGCTCTTGAAGGAGAAGTTGTAGACTTGTAGGCTGAAGAGGATATGGATGGAAGTAGTTAGGATAGATTGGAAGAAGTGCAACCTATTCTAGGATTTGGCCCAGGATGGACTTGAATGGTTGAACCAAATTCATGTACCCGACTCCAACATAATTGGGACAAGGCTTTGATGGTGATGATGATGATGATTCGTAAAGTCGACATTTGCCATGGTAGTACTTGCTGATTGTTGTACCCATTCAGCCACACAAGTAAGAGTTGCTAGAGGTAAATATGAAATTTCATTTGACATGTATTATAGAGGATATGGTTCTATACCATGCAAAGTTTTTTGGGACACATGGAATGCCCAATTATGAAACTGGATCATTCATAATTCATCATATGCAACCAACTTTTTTTAAGCTTTATTATTATTATTATTATTATTATTATTATTATATTTTTGTAGTCACACTCATGAGAGAGTATACCTAAACATTCAATTCAACCACTGGTTCGTTTATTGGAAAATTTTGCCTTTGTAGTTAATTGGCACGGAATGGAGAGAGATTAATTGTTTAACAAAGTTAACCACAGAGAAACAAGGTTTATCAGGGCGAGACTTGTCAAATGAATGGTTATAGAATCTTGAGATTGTCAGATGAATGGTTATAGAATCTTGAGATTGATGAATTGACCTCTTTCCTTTTTTGAACTATGAATACGGTAAATAAAAATTGTTGGACCAAGGCAAAAAATGTTTGGTACCCCTTTTAGCCAATCAATTTGCCATAGATAAAATATGCTTAAGGTCCAGTTTGTTTCTTTTGAGTTGAATACAAATGAATCCATGGTAAAATAGGCCCAACAAAGGATTATTAAAGAGGGGAGGGGTAAATGATATAGGATACAGATGTACAACCTGCATTTTTTAGGAGTTTATTTACTAGGGTAATGGTTAGGTATTAGGTATTCAATTTCCATCTCCCCCTTAATTCATTTACCAAGGAGGGAGATTATTTGATGGTCATTTATGGATCTTCACATTTGTATCTTCAATTTAGCCATTTTTATGAATACATTTGTTATAACTCCTAGGAATTCAATTCCACGAAACAAACAGGCTATAAAAGAAAACAGTGCATATTCCCTCCCACTAACTTCCTCTTTCAAATCTGCAATCTGAACAGTAAGCATTTTCTGCTGCCGCTTAGATTGAATAAAAGGAATTACCTCCTAGAATGAAATAGTAGCCCCTATTTGCATATATTCTTTACAACCCTAGCATTGTCAAATTTGCTTTGTTTGAGCTAATACTTGTCAGAGTTGCTAGCCAGTAATCCCAAAACCAATTGGTGATAGGAAACTGCACAAACAACTACTTAACACCCCCCCTCGGGCGGGACACCGCCCGGATCCGAAGCACACGCCCGCACAAGACTATAACGCGGCATGGGGCCTTTTTGCCCTGCGCATTTTGCGCCCGCACAAACACACAACGAGGCATGGGGCATTTCTGCCCTGCGTGGTTTCGAACTCGAGACCTCAGGCTCTGATACCATGTCAGAGTTGCTAGCCAGTAATCCCAAAACCAATTGGTGATAGGAAACTGCACAAACAACTACTTAACAATACTATCCCTCTGACCTTCAAAAAAAAAACAGCATGACCTCCCAGACATGATTTTGAATGCCACTTTCTGCCTGCTCTCATAGTCTCTCAGGAAGCACCTACATCAAAATTAACCTTCAAAATTTTCCGAGGATACCAAAGAATGGTCTAATTAAAGGGACTTTATGACATTTCTCTATGGCATTGATTATATACCTGTATTATGTATATGTTTTTAGTTAGTGCTAGGTTGATAATATATGATTTTTCATCTGGCTGACGATGCTTCTCAGTTCTCACTTGTAGCATTCTATGGGATATTTTTGCATATGCATTTATGATGCATAGTTATACTTACACATGCATAGTAGGATAGAATTTTCTGTGTAGTAAGTTGGTTCTTGTCCAAAAGGTTACTATGTACATTGTGCTAAATTGACAAAAAGTAATTTGATCATTGATCTCATTGTGTTTCTACCAAATGAAAGTGATAATAGTTCTTTTTTTATAGGTAAAAAGGGTGATGATAATAGACATTATAATATTTCATGATATGCATATTTATTAATTTATCATCTTATTTTTCATTTAGTTGCATTATATTCATTCCCTATATTTTGCCAAACACTCATGCACTTTTAGTTTTACTTTTGTACGGACAAATGTGACATCAAACTCTCGTTTTCTTTAAAAAAAAAATCATTTTACATGGATGCTTTGTCATTTTTGGTGGTGACCACATGCAGGTGGCTGAACAATTGATGATCATGCGCGAGGAGTGTCTTCAAGGCAATTATCATTCAATTGAAAATTTGAGGAAATGTAATGAAGTAGCCCAAGCAGTTAGTCAAAGCAGACGGGTAAATATGATAATGAGCTAGAGCTTAAAACGTTTTCATTTTCTGCACTGTATGTATGCATAGTTACCTTATTCTTGTTACTGCAAAGTCCCATGATTTGTAATTGGCGAAAAAAGACGATGAATTGTAAATGTTGAGCATATGAGATGATGGCTAGAAAAAGATGTCTGCTATCAAGCAACACAAACAATTATTTGTAATTCAGTATCAAATTGGGAATGTCAGGTGGGTGAAATCATGGTTTCAGACTGTCAGCATGTAGTTTACAGAAGTCTTTAATAACTCAAATGAGCGCCGAATAGACTATGTTTTAGGGCTTTTGTTGAATTTTTTCTTGTTTGTTTTTTTTGAAGTAATGGTTAAATTTTATTAACTTCATACATGTTGAGAAGGCATTTTGGTTACTCTGTTACATTCAGCAACTCATGCTAGCGGGGATCTTGCTTCACATAATCCAATTGCGAAATGAAAATCAGAATTGAAACAGTTTTTTGCATTTCTTCCCTTAAACCTATTTCTTGCCAATTGCCATGAATTTTCTTTTATTTTTTTAACAGTAATAAAGGAGTTCTATCAGTAGCTCCTGTTCAAGAAGTCTTTTGTTATTATTTTTTTAATGTACACAGTTATAGAGTGTTGGAAGTAGGTGGGCCTCGTGGATAGACTTTCAAAACTTTTGACCTACTTGATGCAGGGATCACGTAGAACCCATAAACCCATTAAGGCCATAAACCCAATCCAGGATCCAAAACCTCTTTCTCATGAAACAAGATCAGAAGAAACACTATATAGAAGATAGAAAACAGCAGCAACAAGCAACCACGAAAATCTACATAAGAGATGATGTAGATCCAACCTTGGGAGCCCGGTTGTGCTCTAATGGAGAAGTTGATCACTTGGCTTGTTGAGGAACTCTATCACAAGAGCAAGAAAGATCTCCAATACCTTGTAGTCTTCCACGTTATGACCCTCTATCAGATTACTTCTCAAGGAAAATGGTGTTTTCTCGATCTCTTTCTGTCCATGTGAATGGATTAGTTTCTTCAGTTTTCTTGAGCTTATAGGAAAGACTACCTCTATATTTGGCTAGATCTTTGATGAAATCATTGGCACAATTTAAAATGCCAAGATAACTCTGCAGTTGTTTCCTGTTTTGGAGTTTCTCAGGAAATTCTAGAATCTTTTTAACTATATGGTCTTGAAGGGCAACCTTGCCTTGTTTAATATGTACTCCAAGGAAATCAATTTCCTTTTTACAGAGTTCATACTTGGTTTCTGAAATAACAATGCCATGCTTCTCAAACTCTTTGAGGATGGCCTTAACATGCTTGAGATGTTCAGTCTCAGAGTGGGAGGCTACAAGAACATCATCTATATAGACCATGCAATACTCTAAATGGTCTCTGAAAATGTCATCCATTCTTCGTTGGAAGACTTGGGGAGCTATGCTAAGCCCAAATGGCATAACAAGCCATTCATATTTTCCTCTAGGGACGCTAAAGGCAGTCCAAGGAACAGATTCTTTGTGCATACGAATCTACCAAAATCCTGATTTACAGTCAAACTTGCTGAACCAAGTTCTTTTGTCTATAAGCTGAATAAGATTGTTTTTATCAGGAATTTTATAGGAGTCAGGAACAAGGTTGTTGTTCAAGGCTCTGTAATCTATAACCGTTCTAGCTTTACCCCTTTTTTGCTCTGAATGTTTGTAAACAAAGAAGGCTGGACTATTATGGGGGCTGTTAGAAGGCTGAATGAGCTTTTGATTTTGTAGCTCCTTAATCTGGATAGAGAATTCTTTCATCTCTTCTGCTGAAGCTGGAAATGCTTTACCATTAATGGTCCTTTCTGGGTCCTTTAAATTAAGTATGCATTCATACTTATCTTTATCCCATCTGGCTATAGGATTTTTTCCTAAGACGGGCTTGGTGAGCTTTTCAAGCTCTTTTTTAACCTGAATGAGAGAAGAAATCTTATTCTCTTTCTTGGTTTTTTCTTGATTGAGAAAGGCTCGTATATCTTTATTCTCAGTACGAGCTTTCTTCTTAGCTATATTGATCTGTGCATTGTGCAACATGATCTCTGAAAGATAGGTTTCTACCTGCTCATTCTGACAAAGCATGCAAGTGTGTAGTTTGAATTTGCAGGACGTTTTGGGTTTAGGGTTTAGGGTTCCTAGACCTTTATCCTTATCTTCATCAGTTTCATCTCTATTACCCTTACCACCACCACGCTTCGCTGGAACTCTGAGGGGAGCTGTGGCAGCCGAGGTTCTGGTAAAGAGTGGAAGGATTACTTCCTCACCCTGTAAGTAGAGTGTTATCTGAAGAAGTAGGCTGCATCTGGATAGTATAGCTGTCAAAGTCGGAAAAGAAGTTTTGACCAAGGATTGAATCGCTAACTGTCATGTTAGGGATTTCTAAAAACCGAACTTTGTGCAGTGTATCCTGAAGTCTAATCAAGAGGATCTTGGATTGTCTTGAAACTTCAAATGCAATGGAATTTGCTCCAGTGCCTATAATTAGGTCTAAGGAATAAGGCATACTTCTCTATTCCTAAGACAACTGCTAAAAGCTCTTTTTCATGAGCATGATAGTTCACCTGTGTGGCGGTGAATGTTCCTGATTTATAGCAACAAATGTTGCGTTTTCTTTCTTTATCATCAGTTTTAATAGTCATATAGACTACTCCCCACTGATGGTCTGAAGCATCTGTTTTGAGGACAAATGAAAGGGAAACCAGAGGAGAGGGGAGAGAGGTGGGTGTCCATCCTTGGGCGTGGGATGCCTTGGACGTCCACCCCTCTTTTATTTATAGTACGTGAGCACCTCCTCTTTGTTCATATTTAGAAGTCTCACTTCTATTATGAGCAAGTGTCCTTCTCCTCCCTTTAAAAGTTCTAATAGGATCAGAAAACAATCTTTTATTAGGGCTAGCGTGGGGACCACTAGGGATTCCTTAGAAGCTGGGTCCAACTGGGATATCTGGACCCCACATCTCATGTGCAATCCGGACCCACAGTTAATTGCAAATAACTATACTAAATAAATGCAATTGAACTCCAGTCTTACGAATAAATTATAAGAAGACCCTCTCTATTACTACAAGTAGGCCCCTCCATCAATTATATCCATGGATCAATTTGATTAAACATGTCCAACCAAGTTAGATCCATATCTTATTATCCTCGTGACCCAATTAATCACAGTGATCATCAGTACCATCCAATTAACTCTTAATTGAGATGGGTGTGCACTTACCAATGATAAATCCATTAATTAGCACAAGGGGATAATTTCCATCTTGACAATTATATGTTCTCACAGTCCCACTACCATTACCCAAGACACCGAGGTGTTGACCTACGATTGGCCTCACTCATTAGTGACTCAAAGTAAATGTATAATAGAAACTTGAGTTCATTAATCTCTCAAGATTAAGAGCCTATTACTAGGGAATTATGAGAGTAGTCCTTAAATCCAGGAGCGGCTCAAAAGATTTTGAGGCCTAAGGCGAGAAGTTAAAATGGGGCCTTTTACTTATATCAAACTAAATTAAGTTATATCTAACTATTTTTATTTAAAAATTATTCTTCTTTCTTTTTGAGTTGCAAAATTACTAATCAAATTTTTATATTCTAGTTCTTCTAATATCTTTTTCTCAATTGATAATATGGCCAATCCATTTAATCTTTCCTGAGACATTGTTGATCTTAGATAAGATTTTATCAATTTCAATTTTGAAAAACTTCTTTCTGCAGAAGCAACAATAATAGGTATTGTCAATAAGATTCTATAAGCAATACATTCATTTGGAAAAGAATTAAGTCTTTTTATATAATTTAAAATATCAATTGGAGTGCTTTCTTCTATTGGTAAAAATTCTTTTAAAACTTTTAGTTCAGAAAATAAATCTAAACCATTGATATCATTTTTCAAAAAGTTTTCAAGACTATGACATTTTATTTGCAAACTAGCATCGTCAAGTGATTTCAGTTTTTTGAAATTAAATAAAAAACCAAAAATATTTTCATATATTTGAAATTGTTCAAACCTATTTTGAATTGAAGAAATTGCTTGATCTACTTTAAATAAGAAATAATTAATTCTAAAAGATTCTTCAGTAGATTGTGTTGTTTCTTTGTTGGCATTTTCATCAAACTGTTTTTTTCTATGAATTATTCGCTTTTCTCTAAATACAGGTTCTATTTCCATACTAATTGCAATCTCTTTTGATGAAATCATGGCAGATTTAAATCCATTTTCTCTATAATTTTGAAAAAAAGAAATAAGACCTTTTAACTGATCAATGCCAACATCTATATGCATATCTTTGGATTGCATAGTTTTACTTACAGTATTAACAGCAAATAATACATCATACCATATAGTCATGCCTAATATGAATTCAAAGTTTTCAATTTCATATGCAACTAAAAAATTAGCTTCACTTTTTGTTTTGGGATCTTCAGTTGTTTTTGCTAGTTGCAATAAAGCTTCTCTTATTTGTGGAGTTTGAAATTTTATTGCTTTGATACTTTCAATTCGACTTTCCCAATGTGTTTGTGAGAGTGGTTTTAGAGTTAGAATCGGCACGTTATCTTGTAAAATTTTTCATCGTTTTGTTGATGAAGAAAATACAGAATAAATACGTTGGACTATTCCAAAAAATGAAATAGCTTTAGGACAAGAATTAGCCATGTCATATATAACGAGATTAAGATTATGACAACCACATGGCGTGTAAAATGCTTTGGGGTTTATATCAGGCAATCTTCTTTGCACCCCTTGCTCTTTGCCTTTCATTAATCATATTAGACCCATTATCATAACCTTGTCCTCGAACATTATTAATATCAAGTTCAAGATTTTTTATTACATCTAATAATTCATTGAAAATGCCTTTTCCACTAGTATCATCTACTTTAATAAATTCTAAAAAATATTCTTTTTTTTTTATTGGGTTTGTTGAAATATTAACACATCTTAGTACAAGAGACATTTGTTCTTGATGACTTGCATCTGGGGTACAATCAAGTATAATTGAAAAATATTTTTGCTTCATTGATTTTTTTAATAATATGATTTTTAATTTCAGTTCCTAGCAAGTGTATTAATTCATTTTGTATATTATGCCCAAGATAATGATTATGAGTTTCACCATCTTGAATACGTCGAATGTGTTCTTGCATTACTGGATCAAATTCAGAAATCATCTCAATCAAACTTAAAAAATTTCCATTATTTTCTTGGTAAATATTTTCATTTTTTTCCTTGAAATGGTAAATTATTTTTACCAAGGGTTTTTACTACAGCAACAATTCTTAGTAATACTTTTTTCCAATGATCTTTTTCTTTGTTAATTTGTTCTTGGACTTTTTTGTCAATTGTTTTATTTTTTAATAATCTCATTTCTAAATCAAGCCAAGCAGTCATGTTAGTAATATGTTCATTGGTTGTTTAATGTGTTTTAAGTTTAACACTAAGATTTTTCCAGTCATCAGTTCCTTCATTAGCTAGTTGACTTATATTAGGCTTTGAATTAAACAACTTACAACAAAAGAAAAATACTCTATTCAAGTCTTTTGAATACACTAGCCATTTTCTATGATGTTTCTCCCCATTTGGCAAGTTTCTAATATAATATGTAGTAGAAAAAATGTCTAGAGTTTTCATCCTTAGGAAAATTTATATCGTTATATCTAATTGGACCTTTCTCTACTAATAAATCTCTTAATTTTGTATCAACATGTTTCTATTGAGCAGGGTCATAAATATTTGAAGGAATAGAATCAGATATATCTTCAATATTTTTATTTTCTTCTACGCTTTTCACAAATTCTCTAACAATAACTGTAGCAGTACATTCTTGAGCACTATCATCAGTTTCCTTTTGTTGGATGGTTTCCTTATCTCCATATTCTTTTTGTTATGTTTCTTGATTTATATTGTTATCGTTTGGTTCTTTTTGGTGTATTTCTCAATCATCTATAGATGTTTCACCTAAATTTTTTGTTATATTTTGTTTATTACTAGTAATAAATTTATTTAAAGATCCTTTTTGGGATTCAATCAATTTTTCTATTTTTTTTTTTTTTTTGAAGTTTTTCATATCCAGATGCATATTTTCTATTAGACATATTTTATAGTAAAAAAGAACAATATCACTCAAGTCTCAACGTTAGTATAGTACAGAAGTACAGTAACACTGATGTGGCTATTTCTTTACCACACAAATACATATAAAATTAGAACTGAAAAATGAAATAATATAAAACTAAAAGACGTGAAACGGTGAAAGATTTCAAAGTTACTTTACCTTCTTCCTGCTCACTGCCTTTTTCGTTATTGAATATTCGATGCGACGACGCCTCAAGTGCAGCGATAGGAGTGGCCTCGAAGGCAAATACAAGTAAGATAGATCAAAATATAAGAGGGATCAGAATTCTAAATTAGAGATTGAAGTCGAGAGAGATAAATCATGAAGTAAATTCATCAGGTATAAAAGGAGGGCTTTTATGTTCTGATTTTTTTTTTATAGATGAATTGCAACGTTATTTTTTGGCTGTGGAGACTGTGTAGTTATAATCATTTATTGTGACTTTTGATTTTCCCAAGTGAAATCGAATCTGCAGACTTTTGTTGTGACTTTTGATTTTCCCAAGTGACTTTTAATATTTTTCTAAGCTTTTTTCATTATGGGGCCTTAGGCAACCATGGGGCCTTAGGCAATCGCCTAATCCGCCTAATGGATGAGTCGGCTCTGCTTAAATCAAATACAGATTTGCATAAGGTGCAACTCATAGTCCTTCGGTACATATGATGCACCAGCACAATGATCCAGAGTCTTACACTCTGATGATTGAGACAAATCACACCATCTCATAGTGATCATAATACTGCAACATTGTCAGATGAGATTCCCATTCTCATCACTGGTTGTGAATCAATTTAAGTATAAAATTTGTGATCTATGTCTTCTATATGTGGATCTCATCCACACACATGGATCATATCTAATATACTTGTGGGCTCCGGTTCATCTCATGAACCATCATGCCATATCGAATTGGTCATGTGCCAACAATAAAATAAAATACCATTCATCTCATGAAATAAAACCTATTCATCACATGAATAAAAGCATGATTATATTAATTAATTAAGAAATAAATCAATTTATTTACATCATCCACTGGATTGAGACCATATATAACATAGAGAACATAGCACTAAAGGAGACAGAAGAAAAGGGAGGTCGGCGTTTACAAAGAAGGAACCCCTTTCTGCCCTCATTTTGCCAAAATATCAGCTTATCTGTTGTCTTCTATTTCCTTATGGAAAAAAGGATTTTTCTTAATGGGGTTTACCTGGATTGCTGGACAGTAATTCATGGTTGCATTTTACTTAAAGCACAATGATCCTGGTTAGCTGGGGTAGATGAAATAATTTATTGTTTTGGATTTGCTAGGTTCAGAGGTCTTGGATTGTTTGGTTCATTAGTCCTGATTTTTAATTATAGATCTTGGATCACTCCAGTTCTAAGTCTGAATTCACTTACACAGCAGAGCTTGGTTTATCTATGCTGCCTTTTGTTAGATGATTTTTTAACCTGGCTTGAGTTTTTGTCTTATATGCTGTTTTCCTTTTCAATATGCCTACTACTAGTGATCAGTAGTTAAAATCACTCACTGTGGATTCCACTAGATCAAATAGGAACACCCATTGCATCCTCTAGAAATGAATTTTGGGACATGACTTATGAAAGGTCAAGTACGTATGAGCCCAGCAGTACAGAATGATCTAATCTCACTGAAAATGATGGAAATGCATCACTATCGTCCTCGTAACCTGTTCTCCCTTGCAGTCGCATCCTTCACATCCATGAATTATCTTTTTGACATTTGTCTCTAGCATTGATTATTTGCAGGTCCTGTGGCTCTCAATTCCTACATTTGTTGCCTCTGTTTTCATAATGTAGTGTTTATTTGACTTGCCCCATCTTTGATGGATGATGCCCATCCCCCATTGGGAGATCCTAGCCCTTTGGTTGGTGGCTTTTTTTATTTCATTGGGCCGTTGTTTGTCCTGTAAGATCCATATGCAGTTCAGTGATTCACATGGGATTTTTGGGTATTCATCCATCTACTTAGCACGATCAGAATGACAGAATGGATGAAAAGTCCATGAGTGGAATTGGGTGCCTCGTCAAACCATAGATTGCCTGGGGCACCTGATTCTTAGTAATTCCTTTCTCACATCTATTTGGGTGGGGCAACCACATCGTGTTGTCACTTTTTATTCAGAAATGAAAAAAACATAATCAAATATGTATATTTTTTTTTTATCATATGGTAGGTGGTAAATGATAATGAGGATGAGAGTTCTGATGACGAGGCAGCTGGCATGGTGGTGGATGAGACAAATCCAAAGCCAAAGGAGGAGACACTAACAAATGGGTCGAAGCAGGAAGAATCAACGGAAGCTGAAGAAGGATGGACTGTTGTCCCCGCAAGGAAAAACCGGGGTAAGAGATGTTAAAAGCTCGAAGGCATTTTTTTTTTTTTTTACCTTTGGTCTCCCATGGCAGGAAATTTAGTTTGTTGTTTAATTTGCATCAGTTTTCCAAGAGTTGATTGTGTTGTTTACTCTCTAAGCTCTATGTACAATGTTTCCCAGACAGCCTAACCATGTAAGTGGGTTCACACACTATCTATCCGATGGCTGACCTAGTACTTCTCACTTTTTTTTTGAACTGTCCATCCACTGTCTTTAGATTTCATTGCAGTTTTTATTATTCATTTTAAATTCAAATAAAAGAAGTTTGACATGACTCCCAGAGTTGACTCCTTACATCATTGTGTAAACTCCACTCCATGGCCTGCAGAGTTGTCCGAGTCACAAGTCAGCAAGCTTTGGATGAGAGTCAGCAGACAATGAAATGAATAATTGATTGATGATTTGTATATATACTCGATTGAAGGAGAAAACTTAGAAATGGTTGACACTATGAGAAAAAATGTCCAAGTATGCCACATGGGTATAGCTTCAGTGACCTTGACGATCCGGGTGCCAGACTTCAACAATCATTTGTCATTACAAGGAGCATACTTAAGGTTGAGCACACTGTGTTTAAGGGAAACCTTTCGAGTTGTTTCCCCATTTTGTTTTTCTATAGCAGGTTTAGGTTCTTAAAAGAAAGTGCGACGAATATTGGAGTTAGAAAACTTGGTTTAGAGGATTACTATGAGATTGCGTAGCTTGTGTATTATGTCACCATTCTTGAGGTGTGAGAGAACGTGAAGCATATGATGTAAGTCGATGATCATTCATTATGCTTTGTTTTCTTGGGAGAGAGCCGTCACCTATTTTTCCCATGTATGTTTACTTGCTTTCATTATGGCCCATCTGATGATGACAGCTATAACCTTAATTGGGTGTAAACAAGCCATGCCGCAGTGAGCTTGGCCCAACTTGAGCTCAAGATCGGCCGGCCGCCTAACGTGCAGAAATTGAGCTCCGCATGTCTTCACTGTCAGCAAGCTTTTCAAGCTTGATTACATACGAGCCAAGCTTGAGATTGAGCTTGGCCTTTGGCTCACCTCTTCCCCTTCTTCATGGATGGCAGAGGGCATGGTCTGGCCACTAAATACCGTCTCTTTGGACAGAAGAATAAAATAGAGCCCTATTTCATGCATGTATTTTCTTTGTAGGGAAGAGAAGTTTGCAACTTGCAAGTACCTTGTAACTTATCAAGGGTATGTTTGTGCAGTGTTCTTGTCTCTCAACTTTCTCTCTCCAGAAACGTACCACACCAAACCAGGACACAGTATCTGGGTCCTCTGTGTCCCATTCAGGCTTTTCCCCTCGAGTGGAAGGATTTCTAGTGGGGGCTCACCCATTGACAATCTGAGCTGTTGAAAATGAGGGCGTGCCTGTGTACGGCGTGCGCTCAAATTTTACTCCAGCAGTTGGTTCCACTTTAAGATTGATAATATAATTAATAATGCACGTGATGATGTAAATCTAAATCATGTTTATAATTATATGCTCAATTTTAATAATGCACGTGATGATGTAAATCATGTTTATAATCATATGTTCAATTTGATAGGGGATGGACTCCTATCGTAGTAAAATTTGGGGTATGAAGATACACAAAGTTCCTCCGCTCCTTTAAAGCCTTCTTTATACCCTCCGCAATTTAGTAGCAACTCTAAAGAATGGGTACTTGGCAACATCACAGTCCCAAGCTTTCATTACAACTGGAAAACCAACCCCCCACCCACATTTAGCCTAGTAATTAAAAATACCACAAAGGAGATTTTGGCTTTATAACATCTGATTGCTTCGGCAATATTGGAGAATGATCTAAAAGACCCGGAAGGAGCACTTCACCATGAAAATATTTGAAGATCAGATTTTTTTTCATTAACCAAAGCCCGATCCAGCTTACATACTATTCAAGAATGCCCACAACCAGAATTGGACCAAGTGAAACAAGGTCCTGGAAGATGAAGATCCTTCAGCCCTCATGGATGCAGTCATTAATCTCTTCCAATCCAATATTAAGTGGAGCAGGTAACAGTGTTAAAATCTCCAACAGCAATCCAAGGAATTTTTATGGACCTTGAAAGAGAAACCAGGTTTCCCCAAAGCTCCTGGCATCGAATATAATTGTTAAGCCAATAACAAGTAGTAGTATAGAATGCAACAGTCTGAGTAGTTACACAACAGTGAGTAAACTGTAAATTTTCTGGGATTACATTGATGTGTATCTCCTATGGATTCCATAAGATTCAGATCCTAAAAGCAAGTCTTGACTCTTGTTTCCAGAAGAGCTTTAAACTATTGATTTCATTTTTAATTCATGCATTTGTAGGCCATTCATTGGATCAACGGTCAAAAAGTTTTTTCAATACAAAGCTATTCAATTTGTAGGCCACGGATGAAGGGGCTAGGGGCATCCTTTTGAGCTGAAATTTGATATGTAGCCCCTACACATGGATCTTTCCATCCCCCTGTCCCATGATTTGTCGGGACGAAGGTGGGTCCCACAAGGTGATATCCATGTTAAGCCTATGAACACTGTGCTCACATGAATATATTCCTATGTGTAGATATTAGTTGTCATTATGGTCGCATGTATCATTCTCCAGAAATTATCATCTCAGAAATATTTGGATTTTTCAGATTTTGAATTTACTCAGGATATTATCCGGCAATTCTCTGCAAAAAAATTAAGATTTTAAACATATAATAGTGTTAAAAAAATTCATAGATCGTTTACCAATCTTTCCAGCTGTCATTCTGATATTACAGTGATATTCTCATCATATTTTAATTTTTTTTTGTTTTGTTTTGAAAATATAGATATTTTCAAGAAATTCATTTCAGATAAATATTTCAATAATATTGGAATAAAACTCCACCTCTAATAATATATTGCCTTTCACTTCTTTTTTTTTTTAAACTGCACCTCAATTGCATTATAGACAACCCCGAGGGATATAGGACCACGGCTCAGGAACTGAAACTTGCGGTTTTGAACTCGCGCTCAGGAACAATTAAGTTACCATGTGCATAAGGGGGCATGGAATAGTCGGTTCTCAAAGAGGCCAGGCACCTTGTCTAGGAGCGTTCATGGGCTGGACTGAGGTATATCTAGGCCTGGCCCGACTTCTAAAACATATGTCCAAGCCCAGCCCAAGCCCAATCAGGCCTTAAGTGGCTGGCCCAAGCCCGACCCGTCTGAAAATGATTAAACCCGGGCCCAGCCTAAGATTTACTTTATAAAAATAAAATAGGCCAATTTGCATCATTCTAAGTGGTGGTAACACTCAGGCAACTCGGCTTGAGATTGTTTCCTAGCTTTCCTCATAATTTGAGTCCTGTAAATCCAGTGAGACCCAACTAGAAATCTAAGCCAACGAAAAACATCATATCCAACTCTAATTGGAGTTGTCCCCACGTTAAGATTAATCTCCTAAAAAACATAGAGTTTTCTACTTTCTTTTTTCTTCTTTTCCTCTTTAATTTTTTGCTATATTGGAGACTCAAACTCACTCACTCACATCCCTTGTAAGCTGAGCTACAGCTTGGGGGCATATTAATTTTTTTTTACTTTGCTTTCATTTGAATCATGGGTTTTACTATTGATCAATATAATGATAGGCCCATCTTTAACTAGACTGATATTACAGCTGTTTTAACGAATTGGATTCTAGATATGGACCTCAATGATGGATTAAAAGGTTAGCTACACTGAAATAGTTCATCAAACTTGAACCTCAAATCAGATGAATCAAACAGCATATCTACTTAACATATTCCTTTGAATCTTTTGAGCTCAGCTTATGGCCAAAACAAACGACCAACCTCACATCCATTACACTAACCGTAATCCAACCACAGAAACTCCAAAAAAAAAAAAAAAAAAACCTAATTGGATAACATGGAACCTAAAGCCTGAATCCAGACATTTGACACTGAATACACAGATACTAAATTGGAATACAATGAACCCTAATTCAGCCATTTCATTTGTGGCTGCTGCATTGGCCTTGCTTTGCAAATCAACGCTAATTGGAACATGAAGGAGCAGTATCTGAATTGGATTACAGTGGAGCTGAATGCATCCAATTTGATATTACCATCAGATTGATCCCTCTAAGCATATGGAGGTCCAATAGAAAAGCGTAGCAGAAATTGAGATAGATAACATGTACCCCAAATCAGGGTTTCATCTTCGGTTATTGAAATGGCCTTTCTGTGCTAATGAGAATCCAAATGAAATATATAGCAATTACTGAATAACCCTCATTTAACACTGACATTGATCACCTGAATCAACTAAAAGGAGGAAAGGTAAAAAAAAGAATGCATAACAAAAGAAAATTTTAATGTTAATTAGAAGAAGTAAATCCTTTTCACTTGTTTTTCCATTTATAAGTTCTAAACTACTCAAAAAGCAAGAAAAAGTAGAAGAAAATAACTAAACATTATGAAACTCTAAGAGAGAAAACTGAAGAATTTCAAATGAAAAACTAAAAAAAGGATCATAATATAAACAACAGAAGTAATCTTCAATTTAATTAGAACAAATGGTGTTTTTTATTTGTTTATTGTTTTAAAACAAGTTTTTACCACAAGACTTAAACCGCATAGGGCCTGTTTTTGTCTGTATAGAATATGTAGGAATTATTGCCATAGGTGGTTATAAATGAAGATGTGAGGTAAATATACATAAATGACTGTCAAATAACAACCCTTTCAATGGAAAGTGAATCAAGCAAAATGAATATTCAGCCATTACCCTAGTAATTCAAATCCTAGGAAAGCCTAGTAATTCAAATCCTAGGAAAGTCAAGTACCATCTACATTGCTACGTTATATCCTTCACCCCTCACCTCACACCATTCACACTTCACCTCTTTAATAATCCTTCAATGGAGCTCATTTGATCATGGATTCCTATGTATTCTAATAAACAAACAGGCCTTTAAAAAGTTCTACAAAAAAAGTAAAGAAATAAATATAAATCTAAATATAAATATAAAAAAAATCTATGAAAACATAAGTATCTTCAAATATGAAACCAACATTTCTTTTTCTAGAAGTGAAATATTTATTAAACTATAGAGTACAGAGGCATAGTGTCATTGATAGAGACTGTTAAGCAAACGCACTAGAAACTAAACATACACAATAGTTCCTTTTATAATATAAACTAACCAGACCCAGTTACCTAGTAGACCATTACATACTAGTAATTACACATGACCATTTACATCTATTTACATAACATTTAAGCTGCTGTGTTCCTTTGTTATGTAATAAAAATTTCATGGTCAATAAAAGCAGCCCTCGCCCTGTCATCAATTTGTGCTATCGAATTTCGGCAACAGCAGATACCAGGGATTGACTTAGGGTTCATACACCCAGTCGCTCTTAAAACTCTGGGTTCATACACCCTGGGACTGCTTCCCAAAACTTTCCAGGGACTGACTTAGGGTTCATACACCCAGTCGCTCCTAAAACTCTAGGTTCATACACCCTGGGACTGACCTCGGGTTCATACACCCAGGCTTCCCCAAAACTTTGGGTTTACACACCCAAGGACTGACTTAGGGTTCATACACCCAGTCGCTCCTAAAACCCCGGGTTCATACACCCCGGGACCGACCTCGGGTTCAAACACCCAGGCTTCTCAAAACTTTGGGTTCACGCACCCAGGGACCAACTTAGGGTTCATACACCCAGTCGCTCCTAAAACTCTGGGTTCATACACCCCCAGAGATCGATCCCGGGCCCAGGCTCGCACAGCCGAGTTCCTCAAAATTCTGGGTTCACCTCGGCCAATAGCTGTCTTTAAAAGACAAAGCAGCAGAAGCACAGAGATGCAGAAAAGCAGTGCAAGTACAGAAAAAAGAAGCACAGAGATGCAGAAAAGCAGTGCAAGTAGAGAAAAAGCAATAGATACAGAAAACACAGTCCATTTGAATTGGAACGAACTTCATTTTTATTAAATGTAATATCCTTATTACATGAGTTGCAGAAAAGCAAAGAAAGATACAATAAGGAGGCTCGCAGTCCTCTAAAAACAAAAAAAAAAAAAAAAAGAGAGAGAGAAAGAAGACTTCGAGACTCTGATCTTCATTGGTCCTCAGCTCGGAGACTTCTCGATCTGGTCCTCAGTGCCAAGTGAGGTAGGAAATAGGAGCTGTGCCAACTTGTAGGTTGCCTGCTTAGTTCGACCTGTTTACAAGTCATTTTGAGTTTTTCATTGTAAAAGAAGTAATAAGAATTTAATTTCTACTAAGAAATTCTAGTTAAAGAAAATATAGTGAAAAGAAAAAATAAAACTTGTAAATAGGTAATATGATGCAAAAAGATAATTGAAGAATTTAAACCAAATCACTCAATTGGTGAAAGGTAAAATCCTGCTTCTGTCATCGTTAAGATAAAAACATCAATAATTATAAAGTAATGTTTTCTATTAATATCAAGTAATGAGAGATCACTTCTTTTGGGGAAAAACTCAAGCAACTCATCTCTTAAACACCTGTGCTCTGGGACAATATGTTGTTCTTATTCTCTCTTAAATACCATCATCGTAACAAACAACCATGGAAGAATATATAACTGTACAGCCAGTCCATACAGTATGCACACACAAATAGGAAAAAAAAAAGCCCACAAATTACGATGCAACCCTACTGAAATTTAAGTTGGCAATGTAAGAAACCATGTGCCAGCCCAAAAGCTTAATCTAATAGGTGGAAGGCCCAAGCAGGAGTATGAAGGACTGTCAAATCCATTACTTAGGCGATGTGGGATGTGGGATGTGGGATGTGGGATGTGGGATGTGGGATGTGGGATGTGGGATTTGGCTCTATGGAATGTGTGACCCAGCAAGTTCTAATGAGTTGGAAGAATTACTTTGGAAGAATTACTTCCTTGCATAGCTTTTTGTTAAGTGACTGACCTACCTCCTATCTCGTAATTTTCAAAGCATTTGCATAAGGATGACATTGTTATCTGAAAAAGGTCACAAAAGAAGCCACATTGGTATCATTCTGGAATAGTAAATGAATGTAATATAACTGGTATCATTCAGTCACTACATTATAAGTGATGAATTGGTGGTAACTGAGGAGCTGGTTCTGTCACTGACTCACTGCATTTAAATGTTTTGGTTACATTTCCAGTACAGCTGATGTAACTGTATTCAACTCAATTTCAGGCATTGCATTCTAATAGACATTGGTACATGTAAATCTAGTTTATTACGTTGCATTTAAATTATCGAAAACATTTTGCAATACAGTTTCTGCCACTGCATTGTAGATGTAAAGACATCTGAAAATCTGGCTCATCCACTACATACAAATGTATTGAAAATGTTACCAATACAGTCTCAGTCACTGATTGATAAGAGATATATTGGTACCTGTAACTGTAATAGACCCAGTTGCAGTCTAGCCAGTGCATTTCAATCCATAGCTATGTGAGAATAAAGTTGTGCATTGTAATTAAAGCATCAAATCAAGGCCAATAGGATCATATAAAAATGAGAGAGAGAGAGAGAGAGAGAGAGAGAGAGAGAGAGAGAGAGAGAGAGAGAGAGAGAATAATCCATCAATCTAAAACATGGCCATCTGTAAATCACGACCATACAGTATAGCTTCTGCACTTTATCATAGCCAAATAAACATCCACTTTATTTAAACATTGTAATAATTAAACGTGAAGAACTTAAAATTAGTTCCATAACCAAATTATATTCTATATATTTAAAATTTCCAGCTATCACCAAAAAAAAAAAAAAAAAACCATTAGAGCAGTCACCACCTTGAGTGCCAACCAAAGACTGCAAAAATATGGAAGAAAATTACTCCCCTAAACACTATATAAATGATACTTTTCTATTATAACAAAATCTATAAACCTCACATGCATCAAACTGCAATAATGACGAAATCAACAATAAAATAGACCAAAGGAACATAGGAAATGAACAATTATATATATTTTGAGAGGGGGCGGGGGTGGGGTGTGGTGATCTATGATACTATGTTGAAAGAGAAATGTTCTACGAGCTCGAACTCGAAACCTTTGGCTCTAATACCATGACAGAGTTGCTAGCAAGTAATCCCAAAACCAATTGGTGATAGGAAACTGCACAAAAAACTACTTAACACCTTTATCTTCCATTGGTTTGAAACTTTGAATATCAAAGAAATCTATGGTTAAAAGACCACTAAACGTTAAGGCTATTAAATCAAGGGCTAGGAGCCTAGGATTATCTTATGAGGCTGGTTTTTTGTTGGCATGTATCCATAAGGAGCCTTTCCATGTACCCCACCCCCCTAATGATAAGTCATTTTAAGTGGGCCCCACGAGCAGGACTACATATTTCTTATATGCAGTCCACTCATATGAGAACATTGCCCCTATGTGAAACGCTTGTTAATTAAATATGTGACTATACATACCAAGGAGCATAGATTCCCTAAAATACATGCATTTTCTGTCACATGCCATGAACTGAAAGCATTTAAATGGGATACCTCAACTTCGAGATCCAGACCCACCTCTACTTCAAATAAGTAGGGGCAAGAGACATAATCTCACTGACTGGATCTCTACAAATCTTCCCATTATTTGGCTAAACAAGGGGTTGATAGTGCCCACCCCCATTTAATGCTGTAATTGGGTAGTTTGTTTTGGTTTTTTATAATGGTAACAAAGATTTTATTAAAAGAACTCAGCAGTAAAAGAGACTTATACAGTAATTGGTACGTTGTTGGTTCTGGCTTTTGGTATAATGCACTTAAACCTACGCTTTCCTTCTTGTTGTTTGTTGTTCTCTGATTTGTTGTGTACTCTGGCCCTGTTCTAATAACGAAATTTTACTTGTTATCCCTAAAACAAACAAAATCTCCCTATGATGGACCCCAACTTCAAAAACAGTCTTGCATTTTAAGAATCTAGCCTAGCAATTGGTGCAACTGGGAAGAGAACAAAATATCTAGTTTGGATCTTTTGTCCTGTTCTTTTAGGAATAGATGCTAACAGTCTGTGGTCAAGGAGAGGATGGACTAGATTCAATCTCATTTTCTCACACATGGTCGGGTCTGGCATTGGATGGAGAATGTTCCCATATCTTAGCATGTCATGAAGACATTACCTCCAAATCAATGGTCACTGACAATCAATAAACCATGTCCAGAATAATTTGTTTTCTATCTCTACAATCCTGATTGCAGATGGGAAGACACCATTATTAGCATCTCAACCAATAGCTGAAACCAGCATTCCCCTGAATTTTTTCCTTCAAAAAGGTGCCACTTAGGACGATCACCATTAAGAAACCAACGATGCAAGCCTGGTATGGAACAAAAAAATCATAAGAAAGATCCATCACATCCCAAGGCATACTCTACAATGCTTCTCAAGTTATATTTGAGAATGGTCCGTGCAAAAAAGAGAATCAAGTAATATGATCCTCGCATAATACATGAATGCGTTGCCAAGCAATTTCTTTCACACGCCGCATTTTCAACAACTGAATTTCAATACCAGATTTTCATAAAAAAAAAAAAAAACCCTCACCACTTAATTATCCATTCTTACAACTTCATCCTTCTTCACTTGTTTTCTTTCTTGATAGCCACTAAGATGATTCCATGCGAGTTCCAGTATTGGTAGTGCATGATTGTTTGTCTTTTAAATTATAATTAAAGACCACACACCATGAAATCCCCATTGAAGCATCTCACCATCAAGCATTGCCTATCGTGCTTCACAAATTTTATGTCAAAAACATTTTGGATGAATTGATCTCTTATAGTCGTTTGGATGACACCAAAATTGATGAATTGATGCCTGACCTCCAGGCAGAGGAGAAGAAATGATGGGGTTGAAGCCAACGAAAAGATAAGAAAGGAAGAAAAGATAAAAGTAAGGAGATGGTTTCTCACACATGAATTTTAAAAATAAAATAAAATAAAAAAGAATAAAGCTGTAACTTCTGGAAAAACCCATTATGGTTATAAACATATTAAAACACCACTCACAATGACTATGAGTTCCTACACTCCCTCGCAAGTTGGAGCATGGATATCAAACATACCTAACTTGCCACATGTACATTGATGACAACATTATCTGTTTAATCAAGTCTGCAAGCTGGTCTTGTAAGTTGTAACAGCACATTGTAATTTCTTCCGATGCAACTTTTCTAACAAATGAAAATCTGTGTCAATATGTCTCATGCGCTCATGATATAATAGATCGGAAGAGACATGAACAGCTGCCATTCGATCATAATGAAGCTCCTTGGGAAGAGACACCTTCATCCTTAATCCTGCAACCAAATTCTTTAACCATGAAAGTTCAAAAATTCCATACACCCCTACCCTGTTACCCAGTCTCTGCACTTAATTGAGCCACCACATGTTTTTATTATTCCATATAAACAAAGTTTTTTACCTTCTAACATTTCATACGATCCATAGTCTGAGTGTCGAATGTTGAGCCTAATTCACTCGCAAATGCGAAAGTCTTAAGAGTTAGGGACCATAATTTGCATGGAATTGAGTTCCTAGAGATTTATGGTAAAATTGGTTTCTACAAAAGAATATTAAAACTGTCAAGGGTGAAGGATATGAGATAGATATCTTCTGGAAGTCTCATGTTCCGTGAATAGCCGAGCCATTGAGGAATATCCGGAACGGAATTTCGAGAATCCATCTGATTTTATCTCTCCATTTTAGATCTTTCCTAAAAGATTTGGTCTACTAGGATGATGGCTGGATATTTATTTTCCACCGAAGATGAGATTTGATGGTAATTAGTGGATCTTCACCCCCTCTTCTTTGATTTAGCCACTTTGATAGGAATACTTTTCTCATAATTCTTAGAAATGTGAAAAGGTTATAGCATTGCGGTGCTGTTACATAGGATTATTTGATTTAGCCTTTATATAGGAATGTTTTATTTAGCTCTTATATGGGTTATATAGAATGTTTCTCAGGATTATGTCCTAGAATTTGTGAATCTTCAGTATTTGGACTAGAGAGAGCTAGCAAAATGCATGTCATGGTCAAGCTATGATACCCAACATACCTATGTCAAACCAATACAACACTAATATCAGTGCTCAATCCTACATCAATACTTTAGAGACAAGTTTAGCATATCATATGTAACAGGTGCATTATTCTATGAAATTTTTTTTTTTCAGTTTTCTTACCTTTCGACATAAGAAATATAAGAAAGGGATGCAAACAGTGATAATTTCATCAATTCAAAAATCTTTTAATGAGAAATTAGGATAATCATATCTGTATCCATGTCTAGATTTCTGAAAGTGCAGAATCGTATCCCCAATCCTTGTATTTGCATCCATGTCTGTGTCCGTACCTGGGCATAATAGATGTCATTGTGAGTACAGAGGAGTGAGTAAGAACATAAACAAAAATTTGGAAAAACTGCAGCATGCACTCTTGTAAAAATCTCTTTAGTTGTCGAAATTAATTGGAGGAAATAGATTCATCTAATGTAAAAAAATATTTTATACAAAAAGGATCCTGTTTATAGTTTACACAAAATAATTTGCGAATATTGAATTCCACTTAGTCATGATACTCAAAAACTACATAGATTTGTATTATATAGCACATCCATATATATATATTTATATATATAAACAACTATTCATCAAACCATGTTTATCTGCAATGAGTAGAAACGTTAGCACAATACAATTAGAAGTAGATAAAATATATAAACTACGGTATAGATGAATACTAAAGAAAAGAATGTGTTACGGTTACCCATCTTTGTGATAAAAAATGTGCATAAAAATAAATGTGAAAAACAGAAAAAAGTAGAAAATAAAGCAAAAAAAAAAAAAAAAACTTGGTTGCAAAAATAACTCCAAAGCATTATGAAAAAAATGAATATCTGCTTGTCACAGAGAGCTTCTACGCAGTCAGTCCATAGCCATTTTTATCTGCAAAAGAAATAATAAAACAATCACATATGGCCATAGATAATCAAATAACTTGATCCATTTGAAAATGAAAAAGTAAAGTAGGATATATATTCACATATTCCTACATAAAGCTTGAAAGAATTACCCTTCATTTCTTAGCCCACAAAAGATGGGAAATACCGCATGATATAAAGATCTGTCTTCTCAAAGTCTTCATCTGAGGTGGGCCATCCAACTTGAGAATAGATCAGCATTTTCTGTTTTCTTTGCAGGCTTAGATATCTCCGGAGTTCCAAAGACGTTCCAGAACATCAGCTTCTCATCCCCTGCAGATGCTACTGTGCATCCATTGGGACTCTGAAAATTAGAGTAATGAATTACAAAATAATCAGGCTCAATAAAGAAGAATGAAACCCAATTGAAATAACATAAATATAAATAGGAAGACATCCCGGATTACTACCTGAGCTGTGAACAACACTCTTGAAACATCGCCATTAAGCTGTGCAATCTTACCCATGGATGGGTACTTCCACAAGATAAGTTGGTTTTGCATAGTGGCATGAGAACTCAACAGTTCCCTCTGGTTCTTACTTGACAACAATGAAGAAACTTGGGCTCCCGTGTCAATTGAATTCAAACAGACGCCTGTATTGATATTCCAAAACTTAATACAATGGTCTCCACTCCATCCACCAGAAGCAAGCAAATTGCTTTGGAACTGATCACACCAAGCGAGCGCTTTCACTGCAGCCTTATGATGATCAAATCTATGAAGCCATTGGGCTGTACGATTTGAAGAGGCCATTGACCTGTCCCATATGTAGAGGAGATTATCATTCCCCCCACTTGCCAAATGTTGTCCGTTGTTGGACCATTTTAGCCCGCACACCTCTTGACAGTGGCCTCTGTATGTTTGGACTGTGTAGGATCTCATTCTCACATCATTGTTAATTATTATGGAATCCGATCCTCCCGTTGTGAGAATATGATTGTTCCAAGAAAGTGAACCCACTCGACCTTGATGCCCTCCTTGCAAGGTTGTCAACTGTAGGAAAAAAGAAGATTAGAAAAATGAATTCAAATAAATGGTCATACAAACGCACAGCATAAATAATTTTTTTGAATAAATGCACAACACAAATAAATAGAAATCAAATATTATTATAGCATGTGATTAGTCACAAAAGTATAGCATAAAATAGACCCATATGATTCAAGGAAAAAAGGGCATTCACCTTTCTATTGGTGATCATGTCCCAGAGATCCACAACAGAACTATTAAAACCCACAGCAATATCTTGTCCACCGGGAGCCCAACTTACACTCGTTACAGGTCCATTCTCTTCATCCACGGTCAGGAGCTCTGAGCTAGACCCATTTGAAGCATTCCACAGATACACTTTATTTTTCAGAGCAATTGCCAAAATGTTGCTGGTGCTCCAGTCGAGCAAATTCAGATAATAATCATCTATAAGGTCAGGAGCATCCAGTGTCCTATCTGGAGACTGCAATATAATAAAGGGAAAAGAAGCAATCAAATTAGAAAAGAAAACAAGATTCCTCTAAAAGAAAGACCATGAAATAGGAAAGCAAACCGAAGAATCACAGAATCAAGAGAAAGAATCAAGAAACAAACTAAAAAGAAATAAAATACCTTAGGGATGTATCTTTGTTGCTGGGATGATTTTACTCTGAAATTTTCATTTGTGGGTGCATGAGGTTTTCTCCAAAAAGATAAAATTCGGGTTCTATCCATCATTGTAGCTTCTGCTAGAAGGTTCCTGTAAGTCCCATTCAATGGAGAAGCAACTTTCTTGTTCTCTTTTCCTTTCCTGGCATCCTCTAGCAAGTAGCGTGCCAAGTCAAAATCAATAGCAGATCTGTTTGGGATAAATCTGTCGCCCTGTAAATCACCAAAAAGAAGATGGCAGTCAGAAACAAGTGCAAATTCATTCAAATTCTTTTAGGAGTTATTAAAAAAAAAACCCATAAACATAAAAACAGGAAAAGTGAAAATTCATTCAAATTCTTTTTTCTTTTTTTTGCCAGAAAGAAGGGAGTTGCTTGCTGCACATAAGTTACTAAAGCAAGGCTGTCACATTTCTATCTGAAGGAATGAAACTTGAACTTTTCCGTGAAGTTTGTAGCACTCTTCAATTGTATGTCCATCACGAAGACAGTAACGACAAGTCTTAGTAGAATGAGGGATGTCATTGTTGCCACTGTTACCGGTCCGACGATGTGTGTCAAACCCAATAACCTTTTTAGCAGCCAAAGCAGCGGCCTCTGTGGATGGTAAATGCGAAAAAGATAGTTCTCTTTGTGCATAAACCTTGTTGACAGAGGGAAATGGTTCGATAAGCAGAATGTGACTGCGAAGTGCGGAGAAAGACTCATGTAGTCCCTGAAGAAATTGCATTACTCGGTCTTGTTGGATGAGGTCAGAGGCAGACTTGACTGTCCCACATGAACACAAGCCGGGAGAGATGTTAGAGATGACTGTTCATCCCATAAGGCCTTGAGACGAGTGAAATAAGCAGAGATGGAAAGTTGGTCTTGTCGTAGAGAGGAAATTTGAGCCGTGGGGCATTGGGCTGATGAAATCGTCCAGCTAAATCATCCCATACATCTTTGGCAGTATTTGCATATAGAATGCTTGAAGCCAGATCTGTATGGATGGACAGCAAAATCCAGGAAATGACAAGATCATTCCATCTTTATCATTGAGGAATTTGAGTAGCCGAGGAAGGCTTAGAGATATCGCCCGTGACGAAACCCAACTTGTTCTTGGCACGAAGGGCCATACGCATAGCACGCACCCAAGTGCTGTAGTTATCTCCAGTAAGAGAAGGAGAAACTAGAACAGCCATGGGGATGTCTGAGTGATGTATGTAGAGTGGGTTGTTCTCAGACACATCATCTTTCTCTATGGTTGAAGAGATAAAAGAATTGTAAAACAAATGACAGAAGATGATGCAACGTGAGATGGAGTGCAACACAAATATAAAAAAAAAAAAAAAAAAACTTGACTTGATATTGATGGCAATTGCAATAGTCAAATGATAATGAGACTAAGCAGGGAGAAGATATCTACTGTTATTGGAGTGGATAAGAGATAAGATCTGATACACGATTTTAAATAATTTTGTATGTTGTGTATTTCATTTGATGGGATAACCCACTTAAATAATGTTCAATACAACTGTATGCCCTTGATCTCAAGAATTGTTACACTAGTAAGATACGAAGATAAACATAATGAACAACCCAATGGAATCGGTTAATTGTGGAATGATTCAATAAAACAGGGTAGGATACTGTTGTAACACACCTCATCAACCTATCTATGAAAATAGGATGGAAAGTTGGAAACCTATGGACTTCAGGAAACCATGAATAAAATGCCCAGGACAACTTATCCTAGGCTTTAGAAATGTCTAGCTTTAAAGCCCAACATTTTTTCCTCCTATTCGTCTGATTCATGTTGTGCAAAATCTCTTTGGCAATGATGATGTTAGCCATTGCGCGTTTACCCCGGTTGGAAATTTAAAAGAAATGGTATTTCTGATTAATTGCAGAACGAAACCCTAAATTAGAGATTATAATGAAACTTCGTTCAAATTCTTCAAAGCACACATTACAAAGTAAGGATAAACAAATGAGAGAACAAACCCAGAAATAAAAACGTAAAATCAAAGTACATACGTAATAACGATGATGATGATGATGCTGGTGCTCTGATTGCTTTGTGTTGGTCACAGTATTTGATGAAAGAAAAGAAGACGCTGCATCCATGATATTAGCCGAAACAAACAAGAAAAAAGCAACTGCAAAAGAAAAGCGCACAAAAAAAACCCGTGAATGCAGTAATCAGTATTCGCAGAGCGACAAGAGTGAGAGAAGATTGAGCGAGAGCGCCAGTATGTATAAATAGGTTTGTTTTTCAGTTGAGTCGGTATATGTAGGGCCCATCAAGATCTTTTGATCACCCATCCCACTAATTGGTGGGGCCCTGCTGGGCCCACAGCACGAGGCGGTATTCTCATGATTTTCATGAGAGATAACCTCTTACTTACTCTACATAGGGCCCATTTATATACGATCATAGGAGGCGGCACAGATCCTCACCCTTTCTGATCCTAGTTGGGGCCTAGTATGATCCACTCCATCCCTTGTGGGGCCCAATTGCAAAACAAAGAAAAGCCTTTGTGTGATTGCAATTATTAACAAATTTCTCAATAGCATCAGAAAAACATTGTAATAAAATCACAATATTGGCCAAGGCTCCCCTAAGCTCGAGCTTAGGGAGAAATTTTCGTAAGCTCGTGCTTGTGGGGCCCACCTTTGGTCCATCCAAATAGACCAAATACATGACCCTCTTAAATTGCACATGTCCACCAACTTTCAGTAAGATCCGAATTTACTGGACCGTTGGATTGACTATATATCAATCCGAATGGATTGTTGACCATTAAACTCTTGGGCCCATATGGAGATGACAAAAATTACGATTGAGGCTAATTTTTGTAAGGAGGAAGATCCTAGAGAGTCCTTGAAATCCCCCCACCCCCACCCCCATCCCCATCCCCATATGGGTCTCCAAGTGGGCCCCGCCACACACTTGAGCTTACCTTATTCTAAGCTTGAGCTTAGGGGAGCCTTGCTCCACAATATTTACCTAGAAGGAGTTTTATACGAGATATTTTATCTTTTCAAAATATAGCAAAATGAATAGAACCAAAGAATCTCAATGGTATTGGAAAATCAAAATGCTGATTGTTCTTCTTCTTCTTTTTATTTGTTGATCAAATAACAAAAATCGAACATAAACACCTAGCTAATTCCTCAACCAATCGAGCCAAGGATGGATCCCAGTTGTTTTCTGGAAGAGGGAGATGCCTCACTACTAAACTATCAGCGGATTGATTGACAATGGTATATTTCTTTTAGAGTGTATGAAAACATGCACAAACATAGGAAAAAGGTATTTGAAGAACGAGAATAGTTTGTCCGAGATAAACGGATACCCTTGATAAAAATATTCTCCTCTAGTGAATTGCAGAGGTGGAGACTTGTAATTCAACCCAGTATTTCAATCAGATTACAAATATATGAGAGTACTGTTCTTTGAGTTTTTTTATAGGGCAAGTTTTGCGCATCAAGTTTAATTTTGCAGCAATTTTCTCATAATTGTTTGTTACCTTTCATGAAAATTGTCACCTCTCCCCTTGTTGTTGTGCCATGGTAGTAGATGGTGCATAGGTGATGGATGTAAGGTCACACTCTAGCTGGATCAAGGCCATATATATTCTCCCTTTCCCTGTGGCTGGTTCTTTCAGAAAATGTCGTAGTTTCAATTATCATTTGTGATGTCTTATGGAAACTCCAGCCGGTTCGATCATAAGATGCTTATATTATATATTAGATATATTAAAGCAAAGGGGAGGTGGCCTGTGGGGGGTGCCACCTCAGTCCTTAGAAATCTCTCCTTTTAAAGAAATACAAAAGAAAAAAACATACAGCCCAACAATTTCCTTAAATCTACTCCATTGAAATCTCAACCCATACAGATTTCCTTAAATCTCCTCCCTTAATCCTAGGTTTAGTTTAATACAGTTCTAATCCCTTTCCATCTTATGTCATTGTTGTCTAATCTAAAACTGAAAATCCCTAATTTGTCTCTAACTGCCCCCAATTACATTCTGTAAGGATAAGAAAACTAATCTCTTTTGAAAATTCAAAATTATAGAGCTAATAGACCTTTCCTGGGCTCCTTTGATTGCAAGAACATGTAAGGAGTTGTTTGTTTCCACACTGTACAAATTGGGGGCATCTCACGAAGAAAACTAATCTCCTTTGAAAATTCAAAATTATAGAGCTAATAGACCATTCCTGGGCTCCTTTGATTGCACGAACATGTAAGGAGTTGTTTGTTTCCACATGGTACAAATTGGGGCATCTCACGCCCATCTTCTTCAGCAAACCATCTCCATCTCCCTCATCTCTGCGGTAACTCCCATATTCTTCCACAACGTCTTTGATCCAAAAGCTTCCTCTTCTTCCCCATCTACTTCTTCCTCCACTACACCCACCTGTGCACGTCCCTCTCCCTTTCCTTTCCTTTTCTTCCTTCCCCCACACGGCCACACGTACAGGACCTAAATGTTTGGATACTCGCACTGCCTGCTAACTTAAAATGGAGGGCTGAGGAAAGTTCATGGGTAGCATTGTCCAAACTCTAGAAGTAAAGTGATTTTTGGACAGTTGCACATGATCTTATATGGTTCACATGCATGCCCAAACCAAGGTTCTTCAACTGTCAATGATCCAGATCAAGTAAGATTCAAATTAGATATGTGTGTAATTCTTAGTCTTGATTGCTTATTAGATTTATATAAGTCTTAATTTATTAATTTCATGTTTGACCTTATGGCTTTTGTAAATTTTACATATCTATGATGCTTCAACATTGGTAATACTATTAGATCTAATGAAATTAAATGTTTTTCTTTTAGTTGATCATGAAGTGTTAGAGATGGATTATTGGGCCCTTTTTTTTTCTTTTGTGATCTGATTTTTATTATGTATCATTGATTTTTTTTTTATCGGTTAAGATTCTATATCAGGGTCCAGCTTTAATTCTATGATCAACCGTTTGGGTCATGGAGTTACTTAATCATACACTAATTAACAGCATAATCACTTGACGCTCTACCAACGTTCTACATATAAAAAATGGGACAAAATGAGGTCTAAATTGCCCTATTGTGCTATGATTTTAAATAACATGATGAGACCCATTATACATGGATGACCCTAAAAACATATCAAATAAGTGGACACCAGTGGACCCCACTTGAATGATCCACGCACCATCTTTAAAGGTCGAGATAATCTTGAGAAACTAAATTACATAATGAGTTTAATCAAGTTCTTAAATTCTAAATATAAAACCACTTTACAGCAACTATATATATATATATATATGTTCTCTATATAATATTCTCATTGGCTTGTCTGTCCCATTCTAAAATCATACTCCTCTAACTGAGGACTATAAGTAATTATTTTTTATGCATTTTCTTTAGGTAAGGAGAGGATCTCTACAAATTAAAAGCTTCAGATGATCAAGAGTTGCTATGTAAGTGGGTCACATGTTGTGGGGCCCACTCCTTTCACTCACATGAAGATGGTTTGCAACACAGATACTGGAATACTTGGAAGACTCAAATGATAACATTCTTAAATTGAGAATTAATATGCCTATTTTTTATTTTATGCTAGACAGGTAAGTGATACTACTTTTTTTTTGTGATAACCTGCATGCCTTTTGACCTCTACACAGCTGTATGAGATGAGACGCATTAACCTCTTTGGTGTTTCCTGTTTCTCGAGAATTAGTATATCTTATTTTCTTTCCAATTATAGTTAATAAAAGATTAAGTTTTTATTTATGTTTATTTTTAGCTCGGGCCTTTTCAAATTGATTATGCCTAACAATCCTTTGATTTTTAAATCTCATGAACATCATACAAATGGAAATACATTACCATGCCATATTGTCACTATGAATATGATCATCTAAATTTTTTGTGTGGCCACACCGTTAGATTGAACACATGATAGTGTTGTTAGCATTAATATAAGGGTTAATATATTATTATGCATATGACTCATGTTCAGTGATCCCACATAAAATAAAGTGTTATTAGAATGATTTTGGTATATTTGCTATTAGAGTGCATATTAAAAACACAAGTCATTTCAAATTATTAGCTAATCATTTTTCAAATATTTATCCTTTTGATATGTGTTTCCAATTTTTAATATATTTATCTTTTTGGGCCCGGGCTCAGCATGGGCGTTTGTTGCTAGTTATATATATTAAAGCAGAGGGAGAGGTGGGTTGTGAGGGTGCCACCTCATCCCTAAAAAGTATCTTCTTTCAAAGAAATACAAAAGGAAAAAAAAGCAAAAAAAAAAAGGCAAAGCCTTGATAGACTCCTCTCAAACAAGTCTCAACCCAAATAAATCTCCTCCCTTAATCCTAACAATAGTTATAATATTAAATCTAATCCCTTAAATCTAGATCAGCAACACTGATTCCTACAATCTCTCATTCCTTACTTAATATACATGGTTATAGAACTAACCTCTCTCCTAAAATCTCTCTCCAAACCTATCATTTAAAATCTCCATTAATTCCTTGAGATTCCCTTCATCATTGGATGGGCTAATTCTTGAGCACGTGTCAACTTATACATCCCTTGTAATAAGGAACATCTTCTATATTATAAGACAAAAACCAGTCCAACCATGTGTCTATTCAGAAAAATCTGAAATTTTGACACTTGGCAGTACTTCTCTTAAACATTTAATACCCTATTAATTAGGGGTTATATTAGTATAACTACCCTGACTAACCCCTATTAATTAGTATAAGTAGATATTATATAATATAATTAGAACAATTCAAATTTAAGTGAGGGTCCACAAGGGGTGGGGCCTCACATAAGGGAAATAAATTCTTTATGTAACTAATAACAAATATATAAATATAAGAACACATTGAACCCATGCTGCTCCAAAATAAGGCCGGGCAGCATGGGTTCGATTTGTTCTTATCCAGTTTCATATTAATTTTTTTTTACCAATGAATTCTCTTTATTAAAATTTATTATAATTTTTAGTTAAATTTGCCACAAAATTTAAATGATCTTAGTTTATTTTCCTAACCGATCAAAGGGGATCGCAATTTGGTGTAAGAATTTAGTAATATTTTTAGACCCAAGCTTAGCACGGGTCTTTCTTGCTAGTATATATAGTACTCCAATCGGTGAGATGACCATCGTTATTCTGATCGTGATTTAAATTTGATGGTGATTTTAAAGTGGAGGGGATGGCCATTGAAGTACAAACTCAATTTGTTAAGCTTCAAATTCATTCCATGTTCTTGTAAATGATTATGCACACCGTACAATTAAGATCAAATTAAGTATATGCTTAAACATCATACAATTGGAAAGACTTCTAGGTTTAATGCAAAAAAGATTCATATCAACATTAATATAAAGGTTAACATGATATTATGCATATGACTCATTTTCACTAATCTTATAGGAAATAAAGAGTTGTTAGAAATAATTATATTTTTTTTTATAAAAAGAAAATTAAGAATCCTCAGAATGACACATCAGCAAGGTCCCACTGTCCAATTGGACACCTTGAAGGAATTAGGATATGAGGCTCACCATTAGATGTTACATCATGTGACCCCACCGAGTTATTTTTTCTTTTTTATTAAAGTCATATATAATAAATATAAACTACTTATTTATTTTTTTAAAATTTGCTAGGGATTCTCGGAACGACACATCAGCAAGGTCCCACTGTCCAATTGGACACCTTAAAGGAATTAGGATATGAGGCCCACTGTTAGATGTTAAATCATGTGACCCCACCAAGTTAGTTTTTCTTTTTTATTAAAGTTATATATATAATAAATATAAACTACTTATTTATTTCTGTAAAATTTGCTCTTTTCCAATAATATCTAAAAAAAAATCACATATTTCATTATATTTTTTGAGCCCCGATCGAGCACCATACCTCTCCATTTAATTTTGTAAGCTTACGCTTGTGGGGCCCACTCTTGGTCCATCCAAATGGACCAAACACACGACCTCCCTAAATTGCACATGTCCAATAGCTTTTAGTCAGATTTGGGTTTATTGGACCGTTGGATCGACTGTGTATTGATCCAAATGGATTGTTGACTATTAAACTTTTGGAGCTAGATAAAGATGGTAGAAACCACGATTCAGACAAATTTTTTTCCAAAAAGAAGGGTCCCAGAGAGTCATTGAAATGCCCCAATCACCACCCCCATGTGGGTACCCAGGTGGGCACCACCATAAACTTGAGCTTACCTTTACCTAAGTTTTAGCAAAGGAAAGCTGCCCCTATATAGACACATTCATACTTGTGTAATCGTCAATGCTTTTAAATTCAAGAGGTCATTATGTTATGTAAGTTTACTTCATTTTATATTAAAAAATTCTAATATTCAAAGATAAAAAATTTCTTTCTTTTAGACTTATTTATCTTAATAATATTTTAAAATAATTCTTAAAATTTTAATATATTTTTATTTTAGCCCGGGCTTAGCACGGGCGTTTGTTGCTAGAGTCTCTTTATATATATTTTGGAATCATAATTAAGAGATACATACATTGATCCAAGGTGGGCCAAGTATTACTGGGATTAAATAACACTAGCGTATGGTTTTAAAGTCTCATAATTTATGGCTTTTAAAGTTAAGATGTTTATACATTCTATTTTATTTTTAAATCTAGAGCTAAAAACGGTTTGATCAGTTCTAAAATGGTATGGGTGCTAATTTAAAGGGGTAGATAATAAATTTGTGTGGAGGGATTGAAATGACCATTGGCCTATGTGAAAATAAAAAAAATAGTGCATTTGTGCAACGAAAGGATTGCACATTTTTATTATTTTTTTTTTGTTAACAATATTGTGTTGTTTGGTGTGATGTATTTTCCTTGCATAGAAGAAAAAAATGAATCATTTTTCCTTAATAGAGAGGCCTTTGATTTTCTACAAAAATACAAAATCTCATTCTTATAAGGAAATAAAAATCTGCATAATCTAGAATCCTCTTGTTTGCACAAACAAGTCCAAATGGGGTGGCTTTGTTTTCTTGGGCTTTCAAATTATCAATGGGTAACAAAAACTTGAATGCATTTCTTATTACTAATATTATATATATTAACAAAATTCTCTTTTCTATATCTCTTTTAGTAATTATTGTTGTTATTTATCACAACTCCAGAGTCTCCCAGACGAAGGTCAGATCTTACCTGATTGAACTTCTTTCCATTTCTCTCAGGCAGATTACTAAACCTTTTTTTGGTAGACCTTTGCACAACTTTTGCCATTCTTTGCTTATTCTTGAATAAGGATCTTTTAGGCCTCTAATTGGTAGGCCTCTGTTTTCTGTTTTGGCCTCTATTTAGAAGTCCTATGTTTTTGTTTTCCTTTTTCTATTGTATTGCTTCCTCTTTTTGGGGCTTCCAGCCTTTTCCCTTCCCCCTTTCTCTTTTTATAATACAATTTACCCTTTAGCAAAAAAACAAAGATAATTATTGTTGTTATTATTATTTTTATGTTGTTGTTGAATGGATTTTTTAGATTTATCTTTGTAATAGTTTATTGTTGATGTTGACCACTTGTATTTGTGATTGAAGGTGTGTTGACTGTTTTATATAAATATACATGAATATATTCTTATATGTGTATAATTAAATTTGATATCTCATAAATTCAAAAAGTAATATCTGACCTTTTGCCCTGGGCTAAGCAATGGGGCGTTGTTACTAGTTATATATATTAAAGCAAAGGGAGAGATGGGCTATGAGGAGTGCCACCTCATCCTTAAAAAGTCTCTCATTTCAGAAAATAAAGGAAAGAGAGAGGTGGGCTGTGAGGGATGCAGCCTCAGCACCCAATTATTCTCCTTTCAGAAAAATCACTTAGAAAATAGTAAGGGAGCCTTTGCCTTTCAAGTGGGGCCTTGCTTGGTGCCTCTCTCAATCTCCTAAAATCTCTCCCTTCATCAAAGCCTAAAATCTCTCTCTTTATTAAGAGAAAAGAGATCCATTCCACATGGTTTGCATCCCCTAAAATCTCACTCCCTATTCCAATACTTCCTAAAATCTCTCATTCTAATGTGGTAAGGTTCCTGTAACTGATCTTCTTATTAGTGCAACTTTCCTTTTTTTCTCAGAGTGGGCCCCACTAATGGAGGGACGCAAGCCGGTTGGCCGTTGTCTATTTTTTTAATAGATGCAAATCAATTAGTGGGCCCCGAACATTTAACAGGGTCCTACGGTCCCAACTAAATTGTTGAGATATTTGATCAAGACTTTGTATATGGATTATGGACCCGTATCTTTTAATTTCCATATATATAATATTAAGCAATAATCATGAAGGACTTGTATCCCATTATAGACGTCTCGATACAATACAAAGATTAATATGGTAAATGATTTATTATTATTATTATTATTATTAACCATCTGATTTCATGGGCATGCTTGGCCCACCGCTACAATCAAACCACATAGCTTCTCTAATGTCCCACACATGGCATACATGTATGTACGTGAACAATAAAATGGTCGTAGACTGTGCAGTGCCATCAACAAAGCCTCTGGTGAGGTGGCTGGGAAGAACAATGTCCAAACTACTGGGTCCCATGTATACAAGATTTGATCATGTGGTCTCTGATTAAATTATGCCTTTTATCAGATCAATCGTCATGATCAAATTGTAGCCATTGAAAAATAAAATCGTTATTATCATTCAATAAAATTTGGAACACGTGTCACAATACAATGATCGTAGTGTGCGGTGGGTGAGATCTAACCGTATGATCGCAATTAGATGGCAATCTTGGCCCACCCATCATGTGTCTTAGAGAAACTATTTTTGAAACTCACAAGAATGCTCCCTCCACCTCAAAATTTATCTAAAATATTATATTTAAATTATTATGCCCATCTTCAATTTTTCTATTTTAATATTATAAATAATTCTGTAATTTAAAAACTTGACAACAACTAGCTTATAGCATATTTCTTTTTCTTCTTTCTAAAAATCACAGGAAAAGTAAAAATGGGTGGAGATTTATAATTTTGAATTTGGTTTGTAGGTTTTGTAAGTTTATTTTAATTTTTTTTCTTTTTTATGTAGAATCTTGATGCATCGAATATCGATGATGATAGAAAAATAGATTTGTTTCTCTTAAAGAATTTTATTTGTTTCTCCTTTCTCTTTTCTATCTTAAAATATTTTCAGAAAAACTTTAAATTTTAATAATATTTTTCTTTTTGGGACCGGGCTTATCACGGGCCTTTTTCTCCAAAAAAATCTCTTTATCCCTATCATCTATCTCATAAAGTCTCTCAATCAATATCCCCTAAAATGTCTCTATTTTGCTATAGTTATTATCTCTCTCAACACTATCTATCTTCCATCCTCTCAAGATTGTCATATTTTTATTTTAATATTTGGGGCCCACCTCTCTACAATTTACACTGATAGATTTTTCATTAAAAATATCATTTTCTTTTAGTTTCCAAATACAGCTCTACTCTATTCAAAGATTGTCACATGTGAACAAAAATCAGACCCGACCTTCTGGTAGACCACCTCATGGATGGGCTTGCGATAAAAATGTTTTGGGGTTGGAGTGTTTTTGGTTGAATATGTTGTTTGGTGTGACGTATTTTCCTTACAAAGAAGATAAAAATTAATCATTTTTCCTTAATAGAGAGGACTTTGATTTTCTACGAAAATACAAAATTCCATTCTCATGAGGAAATAAAAATCTGAATAAACTATAATCCTCTTGTTGCAAAAACAAGTCGAAATGGAGTGGCTTTGTTTTATTTGGCTTTGAAATTAGCAATGGGTAACAAAAACTTGAATGCATTTCTTAATACTATATATTAACAAAATTCGCTTTTCTATATCTTCTTTAGTGATTATTGCTGTTATTATTTTTTTATTTTTTTGTTGAATGGATTTTTTAGTGTTATCTTTATAATAGTTTATTTTTGATGTTGACCACTTGTATTTGTGATTGAAGATGTGTTGAATGTTTTTATATAAATATGCATGTATATTCTTATATGTTTATAATTAATTTTGATATCTCATAAATTCAAAATGTAATATCTATTTTTTGCTCCGGGCTAAGCACGGGGCATTATTGCTAGTTAGAATACATAAGAATTGAAATGTATGATCATCAAGTAATCTTTTCTTTTACGGAAATAGAATCAAGGGAAGATAATGGGGTGTTTGGAAACAAGACATTTTAGGAGATTTTGCTATATTATCTACTAGTTTAGAATGTAATATATTAACCTAAAAAGGAGGTGTTTGGATAACTTAGAAAGTATCTTATAATATCTCACTTTCTTCCAAAACCTTCATATTACATTATTCAGGGATATGCTGTATAAAATAATCTTTACAAAATCTTTTTTAAATACGAATGGAGAGTTTGAGTAAAAACCATTGGAGAGTTCATGAGCAATCATTAATTATAATGGCCCACTATCAGTTTTAACATTTATGAGTCCCACTATTAGATTGGCCCCACAGTGCTTACAAATTTAATGTGGGGTCCTATAGACATATCACAACTACATAGCTTGTTAATTATCAATATTAGGTGTGTCCTACAAATGTCACTCTCGGTGCTTTCATTGTGATTACTAATATTAGGTGGGTCCCATACTACCAAAATATACCGGGTCCCACGATTACTGAGATTGAATTGTGTGATTGTAATTATCAATTTGCCATCTTTAAATGGGTCCCGCTATTTGATAGCTCCCCTAGTGTTAATATGACTTCCAACATCAAATGGGTCCCACAATGATTTCTCAAAAAAAAAAAAAAGCTAGATAGAGTCATTTGTGATAATTACCATTAGATGTATTATAGTATAGTTACCAACGTTTTGTGAACCCACCTTAATTAAACAACATTGCTTGGATCTCATGATTTAAATTTAATTATATATATATATATATATTTTACAATAGATGGGTCCTACCATGATATTAACACATGTGATTACTGATTAGTGGGTCCTGTGTTAGGTTAATTGATTATATTCTTTCCATTTCTTATTTGGAACATCATCTTGTGAGTTTTTTTTTTTTTTTTTTATAAATTGTCAAATCAACCGTATGTTAAAATCTGTAAAGATTGGCAAACACCATAAATGACACAATATAATAATATGACACTATTTTATTCTATGATAATGAAATCTTACAATATTTAAATTAAACTTGTTGATATTATATTATGCACTTATCCAAACACCCCCTAAAGAATAAAGACCCAACCATCACCCTAGTAATTTCAAACATAGAAAAGTGAAGGTCCTATCTACCATGGCGGACCTAAGTATTGTTATGCGGGTGCACGCGCACCCTTGAGATTGGAGAAAACTCCTTAATAATAACTTAAATTTTTTTATTTGGCTTCTTAATTTGACCATTGCCCGTACCACCCAAATAAAAATCTTGGGTCCGCCATTGCTATCTACATCTCTACCTTATATCGTCCTTACCCCACCTCTTTAATAAACCTTTGGTAGAGTTCATTTCACTATGAATTCTTATAGTTCCTATGTATTTCAATGCAAACAAACACGTTCTAAAGAGGTTTCTCTCTCACAAGCTACTTTAGTGTCCTCTGTAACCAAATATGATATTAGTGTCCTTTTTGCAAGGAACTACCTCCCTTTCAGCAAATCATGGGACTTCATTCATTCGCTCATGTAACTCCAAAAAAAGACTACTCTTCTATTGTTTGATATAGTAAGTTGCAGCCGAAACACACTATTTTTGCATTTGAAATATCCTTAGTTTCTTACTCCCCTACTTCAAAAGAGAAATGGGAATAAACAAAAAACCAAAAGAAAATAGAGAAACCCAGCAAAAACAAGCAAAAGCAATAATAGAAATCAGATGATAAAGAAAAATGGAGGTTGCATTTTGAAGCTCTCTCTCTTTTTTTTTTTATTACATGAGATGTTAAAGTTTGAATATCCATTGAAGAATTAGATTATCAATCTGATTTCTGTTTGATTTTGCAGGTTGCATTTTGAAGCTCTCTCTCTGTTTTTTTTTTAATTACATGAGATGTTAAGTTTGAATATCCATCGAAGAATTAGATTATCAATCTTATTTCTGTTTGATTTTGCAAGGCTCTTTTATTTCAGTTTTTCTTTCTTTTTTTTTTCTTTTTGCTTGTTGGTTTGCATTTCTATATGTTTGCGGAATTATCTCTTCTTCATCTTCCCCTTGTTGATTCTAACCCGTGTAACACTTACAAAACACCCAATACATCTCATTTCTTGAGAAATATAAATGAAGAAAAAAGCTCTTACAAAAATTGACTCATTTAGAAATAGATGCTGATTCCTTTTTATACTCCCACCGCACACACGTCAATCATGTAAGGGACAATTATCCTCCTCTATAAACTACGGGAAACTTCCGCATGAATATAACTAATTCTACATCTATCCATAATTCTTATCCTTATCTACATGAATCATCCAAGCATGAGGAGCCTTCCGGAACCTACTCTAGAAACAAACTAGAAACAAACTATTACTAGGTTGGCCCTGCACCCAATCTTCCAATCGATCCAAGACCCATCAGCAATTAGGAACAACAATGCATTATTTTAAGTCTAGCGAGCCACATCAGACCTGATAAACATGCAATCATTGGATTTAAGTCTGGTCTAAATCTAAGTAGTCTTCTTAATTTTGAGACTTAGTAACTAATGTAGGTGCAGAAAATAATGACCCACAATAACTGGGGAGCCTTAGAGGACTTATCCGATGGTGGTGATGACTGGGTGCCGTCCGAAAGCCTGAAAGGGAAGAACACACGGTCAGAGGACCCTGGCCTGGGCGGCGCAAGGCTCTCCGATGCCAAAGTCAGTGAAGATACTGGAACAATGGAAGGGGAGGAAGAGGAGAGGCAGAGTAACAGCTCTATGAGTTGTATTGTGCGTACCTTGCATGCGGTATGGGATTATATTTATAGAAGCTTGGCTTGTATTTTTGGAGGACACCTTGGTGTGTGTCCCGTGATTTGACTGGGAGTCATGATAAGCCCGCAAAGTAATAAATGCGGTCCAATCCAGCCCACCCTGCATTTAATGTCAGTCGGATCAGCCCACAATGCATTAAATGCGCGTCTTGTTGGGCCAGATCGTGTTGGGTGCTTTTGGCGGTAGGAGCAGCATCGGATCTGCCCTCGGGCCTTGCCCTGATGTGGCTTCAGCCGCTGGACGCTGCCTTGTCAGTGATCCAGCGAAGATTGTGGACGGATGGATGTCGCATCTGTCTCACTAGTTCGTACCCCTGTTCCTTCACGCGCCTGGCGACGTGAGGGGTGCGAGTGGAGGTCTTTTCTTGCTTCGGCTCTCGTCTCGGCTTCTTCAGCCGAGGTGGAGTTCTCAGCCGAGATGGAGGCGTAGGGGGTGGCTGAGCTCGGCGCTAGTGGCATGGAGCTGTCTGACTTCGGCCGAGGCCTCTGCCTTGCTAGCCGAGGTGAGTCTGGAGCCACGTGGGCAGCACGCGGCTGGCACGTGAGAGTGCTTAGTCTCATCTGATGGCTGGGATTAGCTTAATCCGGTGCTCTGGAAATCTCCCCGCACAACTAAGACCCAAAACCCATTAGATCCAAGTGGGTTGGGTTTGGTGAAAGATAAAAAATCATTAGCGCAGATTATTTGGTAGGGTGGCATTTTGTTCGGTACCTTCTAGCATACCACTTTCAACAACATTTGGCATGACGAGTACAAGTTTGGTTGGCATTTTGGGATATCTTGTCTAAAGCAAAGAATTCCAAATTCTTATAGAACTAAAAAATGCTAAGACAAGTGGACCAGAAATTAAGAATTCTCAGGGACAATCATTGCATTTTTATCAAAACTTCACACCAAGGAGATTTTCAAATAAAAAAATGCTCTCAACACTTAATACTTAATGAATAATCGGAATTCCCATTAAAATGAAAAGATAACATTAGTCGGTCCAAGTAGTGTTGGTTTAAAATCGCAGTATCGGTCGCAGTATCGGCCAGCCCAAAAAAAAACCGATACAATATCGGTATTGGTTGCGGTTCGCAATTTATCGTGGTCATCGCGGCGTAAATTTTTTTACCCCAAAAGCATTTGAGATTTTTTCGAAAAATTTTGACGGGTTTCATCGTAGAGTTAGTCTCTAAGAGTTCGGTACCGACCCCGCTCGATACCGAACTGGGGGCCAAAGGGAGTGAGGACGAAGTCACCGAGACCGAAGAAGAACGATCTTGGAAATAATTCCTTGCTTCAGCCTGGCAAATCTTCGTCGACAAATCTTCAACTTCTAAAAGGGCTGGCGTCGGCGCAGTCCTCTAATCTCTGGAAGGGCTGGTCATCGAACAAGCTCTCACACTTAATTTCAAGGCATCCAATAACGAAGCTGAATACCAGGCTCTGATAGTAGGGCTGAATAACGCCAAAATCCTTGGGGCTTAGCAGCTGGTGGTTTTTAGTGACTCACAGTTGGTGACGAGCCAGCTAACTGGAGACTACCAGGCTCGCGAGGATAGGATGACGGCCTATTTAGCTCATGTGAAAGAAGCTCCTCTCTCAATTCCAAAAAGTTGAAGTCAAGCATGTTGGACTTGAGATGAATTTGAGATGACTTGAAAGTCTTTTGATGAATTGAAGAAGTTAGCATCTCAAGTATTAGTTTGAGTTGGAATATCTTGTCAACACATTGTCACAAACATGATGATAATAAGCTGGTGTTGATAGAGCTTGAAAAGGAGAAACAGAATTGAAACAGTCCTGGAATTAAGAATTCCTGATGCAGTGCACGCGGTCGACCGGGCTCTTCACGCGGTCGACCGAGGAAAGAAGAAACCTGCAAAAAGGCACCTCTCAGTTATTTTCGTGACACAGTGTGTCTTCGGTCGACCCGAGCCCTCAGGATGTCGACCGAGCTCGAAATTGTCTGTTTTCCAGTCAGTGTCTTCGGTCGACCGGGAAAGCTAGGATGTCGACCGAGCACGGGAACCAGAGTTGCGCAGAATTAGAAGTTGAGCACGAAAATTCAGCACAGTCATCTAATTTGTTTGGGACTCTTCTAAACGAATTGTAGCCCGTTTTAAACACAATTATGGGTTATTAAATACCTATATAAAGGCATGCTTGGGTCGTTCATAAACACCACAAAAGAGAGAAGAAGAGAAGAGAAAAGAGAGAGAGTTCTTGAGAGAAAGCAGAAGCTGCTGCTGTGTTGCTGTTGTGCTGATGTGGTGACGTTTTCTACAGCAATTGTGGACGAGATTATGCTCTAGAAGATGGTGATTCGTCCATGAGTTAAGTGTCTCTCTTTTATGCTTTAGATTTCAATTTGTAAGGGATTGAGAGAGAGAGAATTGTAGAGGGGAAGGGCTGTAGACAGAGTTTAATCTTCTTGTTCTGTAAAACATCAAGTTGGTGCTTGGTGTCTGGGGTTTGGTGATCCTATCTGTTGGTACAGATAAATTGTAAAGGGAGTCGGTGCTTCCTAGATAGTTGGTGCTATCTGAAACTCAAGGGAGTAGGTGCTTCCTAGATAGTTGGTGCTATCTGAAACTAAGGGTTGGTGCTCTTTGTCGTTGTAGCGACTAAATAAGATTCAGATCTGTCCCGGATTGGTGTTCGGACAGTCTTTGAACCGTGGACGTAGCCTTTCGGTGAACCACGTTAAATCTGGTGTCATGTGTGATTTGACTTGTTTTGTTGTTGAATTGGACCTGTTTTTAGAAATCACTGATTCACCCCCCCCCCCTCTCAGTGATCGCGGTATCCAACAATTGGTATCAGAGCTTAGGTTCCCTTGATCAGTTTAATACGCTAAGGGTGATCTCTTGTCAAATCACATGGCAGTCAATACAGGGAATATGAAAGCACCTCTGTTTGATGGTTCTAATTACTCTTTTCTGGAAGATTAGGATGCAAGCCTTCATCAAATCACTTGGCTATGATGTTTGGGAGGCTGTCAGAGCCGGTTACAATGCTGCCACCGTACCCAATGATACAGCATCGAAGAAGTTGGCAGACAACGACTCCAAGGCGCAGAATGCACTCTTTAGTGGCCTTGTGGACAGCGAGCTTGTCAAAGTAATTGCATGCAAAACAGCCAAGGAAATTTGGGACAAGTTGCAAAGCATACATGAAGGTGATGAGAAGATTAAAGAAGCCAAATTGCAAACTCATCGCTCTCAATTTGAATCTCTTCGCATGGAGGAAAGCGAGAATGTTGACTCATATTTGCAACGAGTGAATGAAGTCACGAATGACATTCGTGGACTAGGGGAGGAGATTAAAGAGCCGGTCATCGTCAAAAAGGTTCTAAGATCCCTTCTTCCCCGGTTTGATTCAAAAGTCTCAGCCATTGAAGAAGCCAAAGATCTGAACGCATTTTCCATGGATGAATTACATGGTTCTCTAACTGCCTATGAGATGCGCATAGGAAAGACGTCTTCATCTGATAAAGAAGCCGCTTTCAAAGTTCAGAAAAAGGCAAAGAGACTGCTGGTCATGATGTTGATTCTGATGATGATGAGCTTGAGGCTCAATTTGTTAGAAAGTTGAAGAAAGGAAGCATTGGCAAGTACAAAGGGAAGCTACCCTTTAAATGCTTCAATTGTGGAGGTATTGGTCACTTTGCTGCGAAGTGTCCGCTAAAAGAAGACAATGAAAGTGACTCTTATGCTGAAAAGAGTAAAGGAAAGAGAAATTTCAGAAAAAGGGGCAAAGCTAAAAACTTTCTATGTCAACAAGATGACAGCACGTCTGAAACTTCAGACGATGATGAATCAACCGAAGCTCTCTTCATGGTCACTGTTGAAGAAGAAGAAGAGCTAGATCCGGAAGAGGATGAGGAGGCTGAAGTCAATCTTGAAGAGGAACTCATAGCCGCACTTGAGGAGCTAAGCATGGAACGCAAATCAAGTAAGAAAAATCTGAAACTTCTCCATGAATCTGAAAGTTCTATTATTTCTTTGAAAACTCAAGTAGAAGAATATAAAAGAATGGTAGAAGTCCTTGAAACCAAATAAGTATCAAAAAGGAAGAGGCTATGAAACTTGAAACTGAGATCGCTAGAGCAAAGGCTGAAAATTTGGAAAATAGCAAGAAACTCAAAGCGCTCCAAGCGATTGAAGGGACTATGAAACTCAATGAACTACTGAAAGTTCAAAGACCAGCCCACTTCAGATTTGGTCTAGGATTTGAGAAAGGTGAATCCTCTAAGATTGCACCTCCTAAAAGGAAAGAGTTTGTGAAGCAAGTCACTGCACCCTCTAATTCCATGAAGCCCACTCAACCTAGAAAGGAGTCCATTCCTATTAGAAAGGTAATGAAGACTAACCAGCCACAAAGAAGATACAAATTCTATGGTTATTTCTTTCATTGTAATATGTTTGGACATAAAAGAGCTGATTGCAAATTCTATGTAAGAAACAGTCCATTTGTGACTAGGAATCCTTTTTCAATCCTAAGTAGCCACAAAATTGAGTGTTATATATGTCATAATTATGGACACTTGGCTAGGGATTGTAGGTTGCCTATTGCTAACCAATTTCAGATTGAAAAGAAACCCAAGTTAGTTAAGGCATGGAGGGCAAAGAAAAGGGAAGGTAATCCCAAAGAATCTCTCATTGTGCAAACGGCATTCAATGCACAAAAGAAGACAGCACCATGGGTCCTTGATAGTGGTTGTTCAAGCCATATGACTGGTGATAAAGAGAAATTTGTCAAATTACAGCACTATGAAGGCGGTTCAGTGAAGTTTGGCAACAATGATGGTGCCAAAATCTGCGGAAAAGGTGTTATTCAGCTTATGGCAAACAAGATCAGATCTGAAGAAGTCTTATATGTGTCTGGATTGAGACACAACCTGCTTAGTGTGAGCCAGATCTGTGACAAGGGTCATGAAGTTATCTTCACAAAGAATGGGTTTGCCATCAAGAAGAGTAGCAACGGGAAAACAGTGGCAACTGGATCAAGAACTGCTGGAAATCTCTATACATTGTCAGATGGAGCTGAAAAGACCTGCTTGATGAGTCGGACAGAGGAAAGTTGGTTGTGGCACAAACGCCTTGGGCATCTAAGCTTTGACAACATGTCAAAGATTTGCAATTCAAAGGCTGTAAGAGGCATGTCTAAAGTTGAAAAGCCTTCAAATCCCATTTGCGACTCTTGCCAAAAGGGAAAGCAAACGAGGGTTATGTTCAAGTCAAAGGAGCATCATTCCAAGAAACCTCTTGAGCTAGTGCACACTGATCTCTGTGGACCGATGCGAACTCAAAGCACCAATGGAGATAAGTATTTCATGTTATGCATTGATGATTATACTCGTATGACATGGGTATTGTTTCTTAAACATAAGCATCAAGCACTTGATCGTTTTAAAGTGTTTAAAGCACAGGTTGAAAATCAATTGGAAAAACGTATCAAGATCTTAAGGTCTGATCGTGGAGGCGAGTTCACATCTGAAGAGTTCACTAAATATTGTGAACATCATGGCATTCAAAGACAGTACTCAGCCCCTAGAACTCCACAGCAAAATGGAGTTGTGGAACGGAAGAATCGCACCGTACAAGAGATGGCTCGTACGATGCTAAGTGAAAGCAAGATGGCTGACAAGTATTGGAAAGAGGCAATTCACACGGCTGTATACATTCAAAATCGATGCTTGATCAGGCCACATGAAGTCAAAACTCCCTATGAGCTATGGTTTGGAAGAAAAGCAACAGTCAAGCACTTCAAAGTCTTCGGCAGCAAGTGTTACATCAAGCGGCTCGAACAAAATCCGGGCAAATTTGAAGAAAGAGCTGACGAAGGTATATTTCTGGGTTACTCCTCTACTAGCAAGGCATATAGGTGTCTTAACAAAAGAACCAGAAAAATCATAGAAAGTGCTGATGTGAGAATTGATGAAAACCATCAAGCAAAGAGTGGAACTCATAATGACAGTCCAGTTTATGAGGACTCGAGTGAGATTGATGATGAGATGGCTGAATCTAATGATTCTGAGAAATCAAAAGATGACTCAGAAGATACTTCATCTAAGAAGCACAGCACTTGGGTAGAGCAACACCCTAAGGATCAAATCATTGGAGATCCTAAGGCAGGCGTTCAAACTAGACAAAGTGTAGTTAGCAATTACTCACTTGTGTCCACCATTGAACCCAAGACTGTGGCTGAAGCCAGTCTCGATGATAGTTGGTTGAAAGCTATGCATGAGGAGTTGGAGCAAATTGAGAAGAACTCCACATGGGAACTTGTTCCTAGACCTACTGATAAGAATGTTATTGGTACTAAATGGGTCTTTCGGAATAAGCTGAATGAAGATGGTCAAGTCATTAGAAACAAAGCAAGGTTGGTTTGTAAAGGCTATGCTCAAGTTGAAGGCATAGATTTTGAAGAGACCTTTGCACCGGTGGCTCGTCTGGAAGCTATTCGAATGTTTCTTGCATTGGCAGCATACAAAACCTTCAAGGTATTTCAGATGGACGTAAAGTCAGCTTTCTTGAATGGTTTACTTGAAGAAGAAGTCTACATTGAGCAACCTGATGGTTTTCTCATCAGCAAAAATTCCGATCTAGTATGCAAGTTGAAAAAGGCTCTTTATGGACTGAAACAAGCGCCAAGGGCATGGTATGCAAGGCTGGACCTATATCTCCGCAAGATCGGTTTTGGAAAAGGACTTGTTGATAGCAATCTATATGTCAAAACTGAGTTAAGCAAACAGCTGGTTGTCATTGTTTATGTTGATGACATAATCTTTGGTGGCAATGATGAGGAGATGTGCAGGAATTTTGCAGAAGAGATGAAGAAAGAATTTGAGATGTCAATGCTTGGAGAACTAAAGTTCTTTCTTGGTTTACAAGTTCAGCAGCTGAAACATGGCATCTTCATATCACAATTGAAGTACATTAAGGAAATGCTGAAACGGTTCAATATGGAAGACAGCAAGCCAGTGAGCACACCAATGACAACGAACACGAAGCTTAGCAAAGATGATAAGGCCTCGTCCGTTGATCATACCACCTATCGCTCTATGATAGGAAGCTTGCTCTACTTGACTGCAACAAGACCAGATCTTCTACAAGCAGTATGCATGGTTGCACGTTTTCAAGCAGCACCAACTGAAACGCACCTTACAGCAGTGAAAAGAATCTTTCGATATCTGAAAGGTACTATGGAGCTTGGTATCTGGTATCCCAAAGGAAAATCCTTCACTCTAGTTGCATATTCTGATGCCGATTGGGCTGGATGCGTAGATGATCGCAAGAGTACTAGCGGCGGCGCATTTTATCTTGGAGAAAGATTAGTTGCTTGGCATAGTAAGAAGCAAGACTCAGTATCCCTTTCGACAGCGGAAGCGGAATATATTGCAGCGGCAACTTGTTGTACGCAAGTGTTATGGATGCGGCAAATGCTCTCTGATCTAGGAGTTCCTACAACGGATCCTACGCCGATCCTATGTGACAACACGAGTGCAATTCATATATCTAAGAATCCTGTTCAGCACTCTCGAACAAAGCATGTAGCAATTCGTTATCATTTTCTTAAAGATAAAGTTGCTGATGGAGAGGTCAAGTTGGAGTATGTTCCAACAACTGAGCAAGTGGCTGATATTTTCACGAAACCTCTGCCAAAGGAAGTCTTCGAGTATCTCCGGAAAAAGTTGGGAGTTACTCACTCTCCTAAACCGTAGGAGTTGTGCTTGAAAGGGGGAGCAATGCATTCATTGAATATCCTATTCGCTCCTCGGTTTGGTCCCTTTGGACTTGTTGTCAAAGGGGGAGAGATGTTATGATATGATAGCAAGGAGAGATGTAAGGCTATGAAAGCTAGGGGGAGATTGTGACAGTGCATGGTTGATATTTCCGAATTTCAGAATTGGTTCCAAGTTAGTATTGAAAAGAACTTGGAAGAGCTGCAAGCTGGAGTTGAAAGTGTTGAAGTTCCAATAGTGTTGCCAACAATTCCAAAGGGGGAGATTGTTGGAACTTGAGATGAATTTGAGATGACTTGAAAGTCTTTTGATGAATTGAAGAAGTTAGCATCTCAAGTATTAGTTTGAGTTGGAATTCTTGTCAACACATTGTCACAAACATGATGATAATAAGCTGGTGTTGATAGAGCTTGAAAAGGAGAAACAGAATTGAAACAGTCTGGAATTAAGAATTCCTGATGCAGTGCACGCGGTCGACCGGGCTCTTCACGCGGTCGACCGAGAAAGAAGAAACCTGCAAAAAGGCACCTCTCAGTTATTTTCGTGACACAGTGTGTCTTCGGTCGACCGAGCCCTCAGGATGTCGACCGAGCTCGAAATTGTCTGTTTTCCAGTCAGTGTCTTCGGTCGACCGGGAAAGCTAGGATGTCGACCGAGCACGGGAACCAGAGTTGCGCAGAATTAGAAGTTGAGCACGAAAATTCAGCACAGTTATCTAATTTGTTTGGGACTCTTTCTAAACGAATTGTAGCCCGTTTTAAACACAATTAGGGGTTACTAAAACCTATATAAAGGCATGCTTGGGTCGTTCATAAACACCACAAAAGAGAGAAGAAGAGAAGAGAAAAGAGAGAGAGTTCTTGAGAGAAAGCAGAAGCTGCTGCTGTGTTGCTGTTGTGCTGATGTGGTGACGTTTTCTACAGCAATTGTGGACGAGATTATGCTCTAGAAGATGGTGATTCGTCCATGAGTTAAGTGTCTCTCTTTTATGCTTTAGATTTCAATTTGTAAGGGATTGAGAGAGAGAGAATTGTAGAGGGGAAGGGCTGTAGACAGAGTTTAATCTTCTTGTTCTGTAAAACATCAAGTTGGTGCTTGGTGTCTGGGGTTTGGTGATCCTATCTGTTGGTACAGATAAATTGTAAAGGGAGTCGGTGCTTCCTAGATAGTTGGTGCTATCTGAAACTCAAGGGAGTAGGTGCTTCCTAGATAGTTGGTGCTATCTGAAACTAAGGGTTGGTGCTCTTTGTCGTTGTAGCGACTAAATAAGATTCAGATCTGTCCCGGATTGGTGTTCGGACAGTCTTTGAACCGTGGACGTAGCCTTTCGGTGAACCACGTTAAATCTGGTGTCATTGTGTGATTTGACTTGTTTTGTTGTTGAATTGGACCTGTTTTTAGAAATCACTGATTCACCCCCCCCCTCTCAGTGATCGCGGTATCCAACAAAGCAGGTCGGAAGAGACTCCAACTCTCACGCCGACGCCCTAGCCAACCTGGCCTCTACGTCGAGGCTGGAAGAAAAAGAACTATTGAGGTGGAATCACTGGACAGACCAAGCATAGAATCTCACCCACTTCGACAAGTTTTTTGTGTCGATCTCGGTCCGAGCTGGATGGACCTAATCATATCTTTCCTCAAGGACGACCAACTTCTTGAAGACAAAAATGAAGCCCACTGGATCAGGCTGAAAGCAACTGGGTTCTGGATGTCTCCAGAGGGCAAACTCTACAAGAAGTCCTACACCGGCCCCTACCTTCAGTGCGTCCACCTGAGCAAAGTCGAAGATTTTCTCTACGAGATACATGAAGGGATTTGCGGAAGCCATATCGGAGGTCGGTCACTAGCATATCGAGCTATCAGCTAGGGTTACTGATGGCTATACATGCAGAAGGATGCTCAATTGTATGCTAGGAAGTGTGAGAAGTGTCAGAAGTTCTCACATTCCCTCCATCAGCCAGCGCAAGATCTGAGCCCACTCTCCAGTCCATGGCCCTATGTGCAGAGGGGTTTGGACATTGTGGGACCTCTCCACCGAGCTCTAGGGAATAAGAGGTGGCTGATAGTAGCCACCGATTACTTCACCAAGTAGGTAGAGGTAGAATCATTGTCCTCCATCACTGAGCTAGATTAAAAAAACCGTGTGGAAGAACATTGTCACGAGGTTCGGCATCCCTCGAACTCTGGTCTCGGGCAGCAGGACCCAGTTCAATTCCAACCTTTTCGGAAACTTCTGCCAGGAGCTCGGTATCAGGAATCATTATTCCCCAGCATAGCCCCAGAGCAACGATTAAGCCGAAATCTCGAACAAAGTGATGCTAGATGGATTCAAGAAGAGGCTCGACCGAGCCAAAGGAAGATGGGTACAAGAACTGCCGAGCGTGCTATGGGCTTACAGGACGACTCCAAGATGCTCCACCTCGGTAACGCCCTTCTCTTTAGCCTATGGCATGGAAGCTATAATTCCACTTGAGGTTGGCCTCCTGACCTTGAGATCGGAACTCTTCGACCAAGGCCAAAATGAAGTAAACCTGGCTCGAGAACTGGATTTAGCCGAAAAATGCAGAGAAGCAGTGGCCATCCGACTACTTGCCTATCAGCAACAATTGGCTAAGGGCTACAACCAAAGGGTCCGGGAAAGAAGATTCTCAGTTGGAGAGCTAGTCTTAAAGAAGACACTTCCAGCGGACAAAGATCCAAGCCAAGGCAAGCTGGCACCGAACTGGCATGGCTTGTTCAAGGTGATCTCGGTTGCCGGCCAATCAGCCCACAGACTTGAGGACATGGATGGTAAACAATTACCACGACCATCGAATGCCACGCACCTCAAGAACTTCTATTTTTGAATTGTACTCAATTTTTGAGATCAATAAAAGCAGCCTTTGTTCTTTGTTACTCTCATCAAGTCATAGAACTCGGCAAACAACATCAACAAGACTACACCTTTGGTGACGAGCCAGTTGGTCATGTCTCACTTCAACCAAGCTAGTGCCGAGACCAGCAAAAGCAGCACCGAGTCGGTTTTCAGCCACACGCACATCTAGGTAACAGTACCAGATCACTGGCCAGCGAGACTACACTGGCCTCGGTCCTGTACCAGACAGTCATGACTCAGTTTCGGCATATGGCATCTCGGTAACGTTACCAGATTGTTGCCAATGAGATTACACCAGCTCCGGTCCAGTACCAGCTGGGAATGTCTCAGATCTGGCCTCACGAAGGTCTCGGCCTTTAGCAGCTTAGCAAGAGTGCTAACAGGACTACATGAGCCCTGGTAAAAATACTAGCTCGACATGTCCCGACCTTGGCCCTTAGCAGCTCAGAAAGAGTGCTAACAAGACTACCCTGGCTCTGGTCCAGTACCAGCCAAGCATGCCTCGGTTCTCGTCATCCACCTACCAAACTGCCACAGAGCATTAGGGAAATGACGAGGCACTAAATTGCAGCATTCGGTCACTACCTCGATGAACACTTCGGTTACAAAGGCAAATGAAACTACGGACAGCGCTGAGGTGAAGGACTCGTACCCAACTTGTTCTGGTTCAAACTCGGTTAATGGACTAAATTACGTTATGGATAAATTCAGTGTTTAGAGTTCCTCGCAACTTGGCCGAACTCAATTACTTAGCAGATTTTTACTTCTTAATATGTGAGAATTAGGTCATGAGACCGAGCTTAGATACTTGTCAAAAAATAAAGAGAAAACATGCACAAAATAGAGAAGAGCCGTTTGATTAAAGAAGCTTCAATTGTATTAACCATATAGTGTTTTCGTTACATTGTAGAATTGAGAAGCCAAAAACAAAGTACATCGATGGTTAAAGAAAAAGTCTTCAAGAAGGCACTGGGGACTCGATCACAGCGACCTCCTCTTCCTGATGAGCTTCGGCCTCGGCTGAAGGAGGCTCGGTCGTAGGAGGGGCTTCAGATGATTGGGGGGGCAGAGCTCGTCCCCGGGACTGAGAACTTGGGAGGATTCTGGAAGGACAGATGGTACTCGGAGACCCCCACTTCTTTTAGAGCAACGCGCCATCCCATCACTTACGTTTGGTCTCTCACCTTAATGACCTGGTCGACGTAGTCCTCAGTCGCCTCCCTTATCCCCTCGTAAGCAACCTCGACCTCGGACTGGAGCTTGGCCTTGGCAGCTTGGAGTTTAGCTTCGGCTACCTCCTTCTGTTTCTGGAGCGCTGCTGCCTTTTCAGCCTCGGCCTTGACCCGAGCTTCGGATGCACTTCTCAGCTCCTCCAGGGTGGCTTCAAAGACGGCCATCATCTTTTTCTCAGCCTCGGCCTTGAGCTCCAACCATTTGTGCTCCTCCCCGACCTTCTCTAGCTTAATCTTTAAGCCATCTCGTACTCCCTCCATTGCCTCCATTTTTTGTTTGCTGGCGGCGAGGGATGCTTCTAGCCTGACGATGGTCGGGCCATGCTTCTGCAGTCTATACAAGGCAAACATGGTCCTCTGCACCATCTGTAAAAGAAACAGATGTTAGAAAAGCAGTAGCCGAAAAAAAATACTTGGTGAAAATTTGAAGGAATAAAAAAAGGGCTTACTCCAAGGCCAGATTGCACCAGCGACACGAGGAGTCTTGTGTCATCGAACTCCTGTATTTGCGCCATGTCCTTCGGCATGGCGCAGATTTGCCCAAGAGCTGCCAAGAATAGGGGGTCAGCTCTGCCATGGACGTGGTCGTCGACCGATATTGGTCTCCCCAACTCCACCAAAAGCTCGGCCTCCAAGGTTCTGGTCCGGCGGGTTGCGGCGTCATGGCCGACCTAGATCCTTCAGCCGACCTGTAACCCTTGTCGGTCTTGGATTTTTTCGCTTGCCGACCCCCCTTTTGCTCGATTCCGGCTGGAGGCCGGACAATGAGAGACCTGAAGGCCGAAGCCTCAGCAGCAGCAGAAGGGCCCGCAGAGGCCCTGGAAGAGCCCGCATGGGCCTTGGATGGGCCTGCAGGGGCCTTGGAAGGGCCCAGAGCGTTCGCGGCAGCCAAACTCCGTGGGTCCTTGGGGACAGACCCTCCAAAAGCCACCGCCGAAAGGTCCTCGAGTCGAGAGCATCAACGAAGTGGCATTTCTTCTTCTTTGGAGGTGTAGGAGTCAACTATTTGTTACAATTTCCTCGACCTCAGAGAAGCCTCGGATGTAGAGGCCTCAGCACCAGAAGTTGCCCGGCTCTCTACCTCGGCCTCGGCTTCAGACTCTTTCGGGTGCTCTTCTTGAACCGGCTCCGATCTCTTCTTATAGTAACCACGATATTTTGGGGTATAGTCCAGAAGCTTCCAAGTTTCCAAACAGACCGAAGCCAAGCCTCGTTCCTGACCCAGTTAGCTCGGTTGGCCTCTCTCCTCCTCTGTCAGGCGCCTGCACAGTAAAATTAGGAAAGCGTTAGCCCGGCAAGAAGGCACAAAGAAAAAGAAAGCAGGATTCAGAAGAACGGTATTTACTTAGGCAGTCCCGAAATGACGAGGCACTCACCATGCTTTGTCCGTTTCGGTCTTGGCAAACTCCCAATTCCCCGAAACGTACAAGAGGTTGTCCCCCGCATACTTGTTCGAATCCTCCAAGGCATGGACGAAGGCCTCCCGGTGCTGCTTAACTTGGAGGTAATAGGAATCACCCCCGGACTTGCACAGGTCATAGACATCTTCGATGTCGTTGACCCCAAATTGGTACCTAGGGTTTCATTGAGCACGACTGTGCCCATTACGATCTTGTAACCGTTGGGCAACAACTGGCAAGGGCAGTGGTGCCACATGCTTAGGCAGGTTCTAAGAAGAGGGTCTATGGGGAACTGAACCCCACCCTCGATCACGACTACTAGAGGACAGGGCATCCAGCCATCCCAGTAAGAACGACTGTTATAGCTGACCTCATTCAAAGTTTTCTCCCTTTCTTTGAACACCAACCTTTAACACAAAGAAAGCAAATTTTCTAAATGACCAAAGTGAAAGCAAACTTCCAATACATTGTAAGACAATCACATAAGTGGAAATCAACATAACATTGCTTCAATCATTCAAAGCAAATCCATAAATCATAAAGGATTAGAACATAATGAGAAAAAGCCATGAAATGAAACCAAATAAGAGGAATTATCATATTAATTGTGAAATCTACTTGCCTCAAGTCTAAATGAGAGAAATAACACTCCTCAAACAAAGCTCTAGGGTCTCAAGGTCTTCCTCTACAAAAGCCCCAAAATAAACCAAGAGAAACCCTAAAAATCAATCATCCTCAAATCTCCATGAAAACCCTTTGCATATGTGAGAAAAATACTCTAAGAGGTTTGAAAAACCAAGATCTCATGAAAAGAAAACCATTGCTAACCTTTGGTAGCTCAAACAAAGAAGAAAGGCATGGAAAAGTGATCTCTCCTAGCTCAAATCTCTTGTAAATGGGTTCTTTGGAAAGCTTGAATGGAGAGGAAGAAGATGGGAAGATCAAATCTCCATTTAGCATCAAAGAAGAAGAGATACATGAGGAGAGAGAAAGTGCGGGGAGAAAAACCCTAAGCTCCCCTCTTGTTGCAGGAAATGAAGAATGGGGAAGAAAAGAGGAACCCATTGGTTTTATAAAGGGTTAAGTGGGCTGGGCCCCATGGGCCCCAAATTTACAAAGGCTGAAACTAACATTTGCGGGTCCCGAATGAAGATGAAAAAAATGATCAGCGAAATTTCTAGTTTCCAAAAAGTATATTTTCCCCAATTTCTGAAATTTTCGAAATTCATGGACAGATTTAGTGTGAAAAGTCAATTTTGCCCTTTTTTTATCGAAAAAACGCATTTTCTGATCATCAAATCATAATGGTCAAAACATGAAAGTTGTTAAACTTAATGAGATGAGTCAAAACACACCAAATTCGGAATTTTTAGAAATCAAAAGTAATTTCTCATAAAAATACATATCATATGGACCGGGTCAAACCAAAGTCAACGATTCTCAAAATCTCCAAGGCTATGGAAAAATCTAGTCAAACTCAAAAACAAAGTCAAACCAACTCAAATCTTGCTTAAAAAGCTAACCACGATTAAAACAATACTAAACAGAGAAATTGGGGGTCGGGGTCTTACATCCTCCCCCCCCTTAGAACCCATTTGGTCCTCCAAATGGTCTAAACCAAATCAAAATCAAAAACCCAAAAGACAAAAGAAAACACTGACGCTCTACGCTGAATGTTGGCAACTGAGATACCATCTGATCAAACCTGATGGTGAGATGCACGGTCAACAACATTCTGATTCGGTTGAAGGCTTTACACTGTTCCACATATCTGTTTAAGACATACTCCTTTGACCAAACTAGAGTTCAATAATCCTTCTAATCATCCTTGCTGTCATCTGTCGTTCCTGCACTGGATCATTTCTTTTACTTATCTCATCAGTCACTGTCGGTCCAAGAAACTGCAAGTTTTATTTCTTTCCATCACCTTGGAATTTTGTGCCTTAAGTTATACCGAGCTGTACACCATATCCCTGACACTTGCATGAAGATGTGATCATAGACATGCCTTCACTGAAAAATCTTCATCCCGAAAAATTCTGAAATTTCTATATGTTTGCTCTAACTACGTTTCTCGAACGCATCATCAGCTTCTGGCCTCCAAGTATATCGTCATTCCTTCTTCGTTCTGAAATCACAAACTCCAAATTCTATAGGTCTCCTGTCACTGACTTGGTCTGCTACAACTCAGATGTCATACTGTTATACACCAAATGTTAAACTGTCGTAACCTGCTGCTGTTCTGTGTCGAAACTTCGCATGGCTTGCCTCTTCAGATTTCATTCTTCAAGTCTTCTACCCTTGACATGTAAAGCCGACCTTGGAAATCCAATCTCTGTTCACAACTCCATATTCCAATCTTTCTGTGACGTACTCGGAATTCCTGCTCACATCTGATTCTATCTGCTTGCTGCTCTTGATCTCTCACCTGGTACTTGTGTTATCAACAAATAGACTTGCCAAGCTGCATCATTGCATGATAAGCTGAAACTTTCAATCCAAGTCTTGAATGATGTTAACCCTTTCATAGATCTAACTTTGTTTCCATCCGAACCAGTACAACCCCCTGACATCCATCAACCCTTCAATTCTTACACTTCCAAACTCCAACCATAAGCCATTACGACTCATTCCATTTAATACAAAACAAATATTAAAATCTTAAACATAAGGACTAAAACAATTACTTAGTTGAATTCCATCATTTTAAAACATAGTAGAAACTGAACTTCCAAATTATCAAATAAAACTTAAATGAATAAAGTTCATCGAAGATTGAGTATGAAATATCATTATTCATTTTGAAATTCACATTTTCATAACCAAACAAATCATTGAAATACTCAACAAATTTTAAATCAGGATTTCAAAAATAAATCAAATTCATGTAGTATGACCATACATTAAACTTTGCGAAAATCTGCAAAAATCTGAGTGTTAGTTAAACACTATACCTTGTTGAAATTTGAACTCATTTGTTCATAAAAAATCTTGCGGAAATCTAAACAAAGTTGAGCGTTAAAACAAATGTAGGAAATCTGTATATAATCTAAACACAAAAACCCTTAGGAAATTCATTTTGCATAGCCAAAGAAAATGAATCAATGAAATAGAAATTTCACATCGTACTTTGAAAAAGAAACACAATTTTAGTTACATGCTTTTAAAAATCAGTTTATTCACTAGCCTCTACAATCCATCATTAAAAACATCCCTCTATTTCCAACCAAACATATACAAAGTTTTGAAATCATTAAGGTTTTGAAATGTAGATGTCAACGTTTAAGAAAATTAAAACAAGAGTAAAACTCTAAGATCATTGTAAACAATATCTTACGAAAATTAAACATAATCCATTGTTTAAACACTGCAAGGATAAATCATGGACATTAAGGAAAACATAACAAAAGGTGGAAATATCATGAAAATCATTATCATCAAGAAAAGGGACATCACAATAACTGAGGTATACACTTGCATCTGCATGTTGTCCAATCCTATACCCTGTAAGTCGGTAAAGCCCACAACGTTTCCTTTGCTGCCGAAAATTTTCTTGACTACAACTGACCATCCCCTTGGTATTCCTGCTGAATCGACTACACTGGCTAAGCTGCAAGTTATGGAAATTCTCAACCAAAACTATGACAAGGCTCATTGAATCCGGGAAATCCCTGAGTTTCTTGTACTAACTTCTAGTCTTACTAACTAAGAATCACTTCTCCCTTCATAAAATCACTAGCTGATATGCCTCTTGCAGTCCTTTATCTTGGAAAGATGGTCTGAGTTCACCCAAAATCCACATTTACTTACCTTGGTACGTTGCATGATGATCTTCGATTAGCCGAAAGGGGGTCTCCATATATTAATCAAGTTCTACTCTGGCGGGCAAATGCACATGTCTTCTCTCATTAACCACATTAGTGATGTTGAAAGGCTGAAAGTCTGCCGATGTTCTCCGAAAACAACATACTAAGTCCACAGGGTTCTCAGTCTCCGACACAAGCACAGACAAAAGACACCGAACAAGAGTATGGAGACTTCAAATTCTCCACCACTAAGGAGGAAATTTGGTCATCCAAATCTCCTAACAACAAGAACTAAAAGAAAAGACAAGCAAAGTCTCCCGAACTGAAAGAAAAGCCAACTCAAATTCAAAGAAACAAAGACAAGAGAAAACAAATCGACACAATCTAACGAATCCTCACCACACGTCTTAATGTCTCTAGAGTATTTTATTTCCTAGAAACTAACAAGCTCTGATACCAAACCTGTCACACCCCGAAACCGGGCCATGCAGCGATCCGATCCCGGAGTGCGAAATTTTGGGATAAATTTGAAACTTTTATTATATTTCCCAAGATCCGCGTGAATGAGGATAATCAAATTCCATCACAATCAGAGTATATTTTCACGGAAGCTAAACATGGTATTGCGTCTCGGAGTCCGTGGCCAGCGGATTCCGTGTCGCACTCGACCAATAACATAAAGCCATCATAAAAGCCGACTGGCACAAATCATAATTCAGAGAACACCGAGCTGGTAGTAACAAGACTATTTATTTCCCACATATTCAAATTACAATTAACAAGTGTCTTAATTACAAACCCAATGAAAGAGGCTAACAAAGCCATACAAATAAACCACTAGTGACATACTACCCCAAGTGATTTTACGAGCTCTGGTGCCAAACTTGACATCTAGATGATATCAATGGGCAGCCTCTCACGTCAGACCGGAGGTCCCACCACCTCCTCCGATCAAACACCTAAAAACAAAAAGAGAGGAATCTGGCACCAAACAAACAGGGTCAGACACGACGGTCTGGCAAGCAAATAAACAAGTAATATGTAATATGGGCACTTATAAAACCTTATGGAATCATTGTAAAACCATTTAAAGAGTCTAAACAATAATAGCATTAAATCATGATAAAATGATCGAAAGACCGAACATAAATGTCAAAGCAAATAAATGAACAGTCTCTGAAGTATGAACATCTCGAAAAGATAGTAGCCTGCATAAAACATTTTAATAATTGGAAATACGTGTAAAATCCTGAATAATAGAGACAATACGATAAAAGATCGATTTCATAAACATTGCCGAATTCAAGAATATACTGAGTATAAACAAACAAGAATCATAAAATAAATTAATAAGCAGGTAAAACATTGGCAACCACACATAGCTATATTCTCCTATTACCGAAGTAAAAGGAGCAGACAGAACCGTAGCCACTACACGTGGGACCGGAAATAGAATCAGAACCGTAGCCATACAAATGGGACCGGCAGATCAAAACCGTTGCCATGGTCGGTACAGACAGAATCCAAGCTGCAGCTGGCGGACAAATTAAAGATCCAAAACCGGGTGATCAGCCAGACAAGGTGACCTAAGCATAGTGGTGCCTTTAGTTTTGAAAACTTGAACCAATACAAATCAAAATACTAATACCTTTTGGCTCATGGGCTCACACCACCGGGCTCTGGCCCCATCTCGCCTCGAGGTTTTATTTTTGAAATCATAGTCTCTTTGGCTCATGGGCTCGCATTACAAGCTCTGGCCCCATCTTGCCTCGAGGTTTTATTTTCAAAATACCAGTCTTATCGATGAAATCCCGAATGTGGCGAACCACTCCAATCTCCTTCCAAATCGATTCGGAGAAACATACAAATTTTCCAAGGTAAACCACTCAAATACACATTAAAGTGATTTTTATAAAACTATGCGATCACTCCTTTCGGACATGGAAAACCACATGATTTTATAACAAGTCACCGATGCTATTCAAATTAGTTCACTGAAGAATACAAATACAATACATTCTCTGACTTGAAATGGAATGGATAGTGGAGAATGACTTAATGACTTACCAAGGAACCATCTCAATACACATTTAACCTTTAAACATTGATTAATAAAGAGTATGTTTGATGCCAATGAAAATCCACAACATCTAAATGATAAAGTGCGCATTGAGACTCGAAAGGTTCCCGGGTAACTTCACATATGCTCATTCTCACATTATTCCCATTCCCATTTCACAATTTTCCAAGCATTACAAGTAATCCCAAATCTCTTAAAATCAGGCCCACAGCTGGCCTTAACCCAAGCCCGAAACAGTCCTTAATTGGCTCAAGAAATAGGTCTAAAGAAACCCCCAAAAGAAATGATTAAAACCTCTTTGAATCAGGCCCAAATCGGGCCTTGAACCAAACCCAAAACAACCTTTAAATCTGGCCCAAACAGTCCCTTAAACTGGCCCATACAGACCTTGAAATGAGCCCATAAACTGACCTTGGAAACAGGCCCAAAAATTGTTTTTAAACGGGCCCCAAAATCCAACCTGAACCAGGCCCCCAGGCTGGGCTGGGCTCGCTCGAGCGACCCCAGGCCCGCTCGAGCGAAGCCCAGACAGAGCCTGGGTCGCTCGAGCTACCCAGTGGGTCGCTCGAGCGAGCCAGGCAGAACCTGGTCCGCTCGAGCGGCCCACTGGGTCGCTCGAGCGGACTGGGCTCTGTCTAGTCAGGCTCGTTGGGCATTTTTCTCTCCTTTTTTTTTTCCATCTTTTGAGATCTTTTTGATCCTTTTTCATTCCCAATCTTTCATACAAATTTCCAACATCAATTGGGCCCTTTCTTGACCTCTTCAACTCATCAAATCACCATTCATAAATCATTCTAATTAGCCAAACACGATACTTTTTAAATCAAAGTTTTCTCCCTTTCTTTGAACACCAACCTTTAACACAAAGAAAGCAAATTTTCTAAATGACCAAAGTGAAAGCAAACTTCCAATACATTGTAAGACAATCACATAAGTGGAAATCAACATAACATTGCTTCAATCATTCAAAGTAAATCCATAAATCATAAAGGATTAGAACATAATGAGAAAAAGCCATGAAATGAAACCAAATAAGAGGAATTATCATATTAATTGTGAAATCTACTTGCCTCAAGTCTAAATGAGAGAAATAACACTCCTCAAACAAAGCTCTAGGGTCTCAAGGTCTTCCATCTATAAAAGCCCCAAAATAAACCAAGAGAAACCCTAAAAATCAATCATCCTCAAATCTCCATGAAAACCCTTTGCATATGTGAGAAAAAATACTCCAAGAGGTTTGAAAAACCGAGATCTCATGAAAAGAAAACCATTGCTAACCTTTGGTAGCTCGAACAAAGAAGAAAGGCATGGAAAAGTGATCTCTCCTAGCTCAAATCTCTTGCAAATGGGTTCTTTTGGAAAGCTTGAATGGAGAGGAAGAAGATGGGAAGATCAAATCTCCATTTAGCATCAAAGAAGAAGAGATAGATGAGGAGAGAGAAAGTATTGGGAGAAAAACCCTAAGCTCCCCTCTTGTTGCAGGAAATGAAGAATGGGGAAGAAAAGAGGAACCCATTGGTTTTATAAAGGGTTAAGTGGGCTGGGCCCCATGGGCCCCAAACTTACAAAGGCTGAAACTAACATTTGCGGGTCCCGAATGAAGAAGACAAAAATGATCAGCGAAATTTCTAGTTTCCAAAAAGTATATTTTCCCCAATTTCTGAAATTTTCGAAATTCATGGACAAATTTAGTGTGAAAAGTCAATTTTGCCCTTTTTCTCGAAAAACGCATTTTCTGATCATCAAATCATAATGGTCAAAACATGAAAGTTGTTAAACTTAATGAGATGAGTCAAAACACACCAAATTTGGAATTTTTAGAAATCAAAAGTAATTTCTCGTAAAATTACATATCATATGGCCAATCCAAAGTCAACGATTCTCAAAATCTCCAAGGCTATGGAAAAATCTAGTCAAACTAAAAAACAAAGTCAAACCAACTCAAATCTTGCTTAAAAAGCTAAACCACGATTAAAACAATACTAACAAAGAAATTGGGGGTCGGGGTCTTACATCCTCCCCCCCCTTAGAACCCATTTGGTCCTCCAAATGGTCTAAACAAAATCAAAATCAAATACCCAAAAGACAAAAGAAAACACTGACACTCTACGCTGAATGTTGGCAACTGAGATACCCTCTGATCAAACCTGATGGTGAGATGCACGGTCAACAACATTCTGATTCGGTTGAAGGCTTTACACTGTTCCACATATCTGTTCAAGACATACTCCTTTGACCAAACTAGAGTTCAATAATCCTTCTAATCATCCTTGGTGTCATCTGTCGTTCCTGCACTGGATCATTTCTTTTACTTATCTCATCAGTCACTGTGGGTCCAAGAAACTGCAAGTTTTGTTTCTTTCCATCACCTTGGATTCTGTGCCTTAAGTTATACCGAGCTATACACCATTGTTAGATATTCGCGATCACTGAGAGGGGGGGGGGGGGGGTGAATCAGTGATCCCTTAAAAACAGGTCCAATTTAACAACAAAAGCAAATCAAATCACACGAGGACACCAGATTTAACGTGGTTCACCAAAAGGCTACGTCCACGGTTCAAAGACTGTCCGAACACCGATCCGGAACAGGTCTGAATCTATTTAGTCGCACCAACGACAAAGAGCACCAACCCTTAAGTTTCAGATAGCACCAACTATCTAGGAAGTACCTACTCCCTTTACAATTATCTGCACCAACAGATAGGATCACCAACCCCTAACACCAAGCACCAACTTGATGTTCTACAGAATTAAAGTAGAGAACTTTTCTACAGCCCTTCCCCTCTACAATCTCTCTCTCTCTCAATCCCTTACAAATTGAAATTTAAAGCATAAAAAGAGAGACACTTATCTATAGACGAATCACCATCTTCATGAGCATATTTTCGTCCAACTTGCTGTAGAAACTTGCAGCACAACAGCACACTGCAACTCCTTCTTCTCCAATCACTCTTCTCTCCAAAACTCCTCTATTTTGTTCTCTCTTCTTTTCTGTTCTTTTCTTGAAAAAGAACTTAGCAAGCCTTTATATAGGTTATGGTAACCCTAAAGAGTGTTCAAATTAGGCTAGAATTCGTTTAGAAAGAGTCCCAAACGAAATACATAAGTTTCCTGAATTTTCGTGCAAAACTTCTATTTCTGCGCAATTCTGTTTTCCCGTGCTCGGTCGACCGCGTGGGGTCCTCGGTCATCCGGTGACACACTGTGGCGACAAATAACTGGGAGCTAACTGGGACTGTCTTCTACAGACTTCTCTTGCTCGGTCGACCGCGTGGTGTCCTCGGTCGACCGACCACACTGGTTCAGGAATTCTGATTTCCTGTACTGTTTCAGCTCTGTTTTCTCTTTGAAGCTCTATCAACACCACACTATCAACACCACACTTGTGACATTGTGTTGACAATAATTCCAACACAAGATGATACTTGAGATACTAAACAATTCAATGCTTCATAAGACTTCTTAAGTCATCTCAAATTCCAACAATCTCCCCCTTTGGAATTGTTGGCAACACTTGGAACTTCAACACTTGGAACACTTTGAACCAGTTGACCTTCATGAAGCTTCTTCAGAACCATAGACTCCCCTTGTCTTAAAAAAAAAAAAACAGAATCAAGATCTTCACATTCACATTCTTGATACCAATCTCCCCCAAGTTATCATAGCATAACTTCTTCGCATAACTTCTCCTAGCAGAACTTTCTCCCCCTTTGACAACAAGTCCAAAGGGACCAACCAAGAGCGAATAGGATATTCAAGGAATACATTGCTCCCCCTTTCAAGCACAACTCCTAAGGATTAGGAGAGTGAGTAACTCCTAATTTTTTTCAGAGATACTCGAAGACTTCCTTTGGCAGAGGTTTTGTGAAGATATCAGCAACTTGCTCAGTAGTTGGAACATATTCCAACTTTACCTCACCGTCTGCAACCTTTTCCTTGAGAAAGTGATAGCGGATTGCAACATGCTTCGTTCTAGAATGCTGAATAGGATTCTTAGAGATGTGAATTGAACTTGTGTTGTCACAGAGGATCGGCGTAGGATCCGTTGTCGGAACTCCTAGATCAGAGAGCATTTGCCGCATCCATAACACTTGCGTACAACAAGTTGCCGCTGCAATATATTCCGCTTCCGCTGTAGAAAGGGATATTGAATCTTGTTTCTTTACTGTGCCATGCCACCAACCTTTCACCGAGATAGAATGCCCACCGCTTCTACTCTTGCGATCATCTATACATCCAGCCCAATCGGCGCAGAGTATGCAACAAGAGTGAAGGATTTGCCTTTAGGATACCAAAATGCCAAGCTCCATGGTACCTTTCAGATATCGAAATATCCTTTTTTACTGCTGTAAGGTGCGTCTCAGTTGGTGATGCTTGAATCGAGCCACCATACATACTGCTTGCAGAAGATCCGGTCTTGTAGCAGTCAAATAAAGCAAGCTTCCTATCATAGAATGATAAGTGGTGTGATCAACGGACGAACCCTTATCATCTTTGCTTAGCTTTGTTTCGTTGTCATTGGTGTGCTCACTGGCTTGCTGTCTTCCATGTTAAAACGCTTCAGCATTTCCTTGATGTATTTCATCTGTGATATGAAGATACCATGTTTCAGCTGCTGAACTTGTAAACCAAGGAAGAACTTTAGTTCTCCAAGCATTGACATCTCAAATTCTTTCTTCATCTCTTCAGCAAAATTCCTGCACATTTCCTCATCATTGCCACCAAAGATTATGTCATCGACATAAACAATGACAACCAGCTGTTTGCTCAACTCTGTTTTGACATAAAGATTGCTATCAACCAGTCCTTTTCCAAAGCCGATCTTGCGGAGATAGAGGTTGTTTCAGCCCATAAAGAGCCTTTTTCAACTTGCACACTAGGTCTGAATTTTTGCTAATGAGAAAACCATCAGGTTGCTCAATGTAGACCTCTTCTTTAAGTAATCCATTCAAGAAGGCTGACTTTACATCCATCGAAATACCTTGAAGGTTTTGTATGTAGCCAATGCAAGAAACATACGAATGGCTTCCAGACGAGCCACCGGTACAAAGGTCTCTTCAAAATCTATGCCTTCAACTTGAGCATAGCCTTTACAACCAACCTTGCTTTGTTTCGTATGACCTGACCATCTTCATTCAGCTTATTCCGAAAGACCCATTTAGTACCAATAACATTCTTATCGGTAGGTCTAGAAACTAGTTCCCATGTGGAGTTCTTTTCAATTTGCTCCAACTCCTCATGCATAGCTTTCAACCAACTTTCATCGAGACTGGCTTCAGCCACAGTCTTGGGTTCAATGGTGGACACAAGTGAGTAATTACTAACTACACTTTGTCTTGTTTTAACACCGGCCTCAGGATCTCCAATGATTTGATCCTTAGGGTGTTGCTCTACCCAAGTGCTTTTCTTTCTAGGTGTAGCATCCTCTGAGTCATCCTTTGATTTCTCAGAATCATTGGGTTCAGCCACTTCATCATCAATCTCACTCGAGTCCTCATAAACTGGACTGTCATAATGAGTTACATTCTTTGATTCACGGTTTTCATCAATTCTAACATCGGCACTTTCGATGATTTTTCTTGGCCCTTTTGTTAAGACATCTGTAAGCCTACTAGAGGAGGAGTAACCCAGAAATATACCTTCATCAGCTCTTTCTTCAAATTTGCCCGGATTTTGTTCAAGACGCTTGATGTAACACTTGCTACCGAAGACTCTGAAGTGCTTGACAGTTGCTTTTCTCCCAAACCATAGTGTTGGATATCGCGATCACTGAGAGGGGGGGGGGGGGGGTGAATCAGTGATTTCTAAAAACAGGTCCAATTCAACAACAAAACAAGTCAAAACCACACAATGACACCAGATTTAACGTGGTTCACCAAAAGGCTACGTCCACGGATCAAAGCCGTCCGAACACCGATCCGGTACAGGTCTGAATATATTTAGTCGCAACCAACGACAAAGAGCACCAACCCTTAGTTTCAGATAGCACCAACTATCTAGGAAGCACCGACTCCCTTTACAATTTATCTGCACCCACAGATAGGATCACCAAACCCCAAACACCAAGCACCAACTTGATGTAAAAACAGAATAGAAGATAAACTCTGTCTACAGCCCTTCCCCTCTACAACTCTCTCTCTCTCAATCCCTTACAAATTGAAATTAAAGCATAAACAGAGAGACACTTATCTTATGGACGAAATACCATCTTCAAGAGCACATCCTCGTCCACACTTGCTGTAGAAAGATGCAGCACAACAGCACACAGCACCAGCACTCTTCTTCTCTCCAAAACTCTCTCTTTTCTCTTCTCTTCTTTCTCTCTTGGTGTCTCTTTAGAACGACCCATACATGCCTTTTTATAGGTTATGTTAACCCTTAATTGTATTCAAAACAGGCTACAATTCGTTTAGAAAGAGTCCCAAACAAATTAGATAAGAGTGCTGAATTTTCGTGCAAGACTTCTGATTCTGCACAACTCTGGTTCCCGTGCTCGGTCGACATCCTTGCTTTCTCTGTCGACATCATACACTGTCTTGAAACAGTCAATTATCGCGCTCGGGTCGACATCCTGCGGTCCCGGTCGACCGAAGACACACTTGTGTCACGAAAATAACTGAGAGGATGCCTGAACTGTTTCTGCAGGTTTCTCTTTGCTCGGTTCGACCCGCATGGGTTGCTCGGTCGACCGCATGCTCTGCATCAGTAATTCTGAATTCCTGACTGTTTCAATTCTGATTCTTCTTTTCAGCTCTATCAACACCAGCCTTTTAACATCACGTTTGTGACAATGTGTTGACAATAATTCCAACTCAACTCAATACTGAGATACTATCTTCTTCAATTGTCAAAAGATTTTCAAGTCATCTCAAATTCCAACAATCTCCCCCTTTGGGAATTGTTTGGCAACACTATTGGAACTTCAATACTCATAAGTTCTGAAATAACAACCATGCCACTGTCAACTATCTCCCCCTAGCTTTCATAGCATAACATTTCTCCTTGCTATCATAGCATAACATCTCTCCCCCTTTGACAAACAAGTCCAAAGGGACCAAACCGAGGAGCGAATAGGATATTCAATGAATGCATTGCTCCCCCTTTCAAGCACAACTCCTACGGTTTAGGAGAGTGAGTAACTCCTAACTTTTCCGGAGATACTCGAAGACTTCCTTTGGCAGAGGTTTCGTGAAAATATCAGCCACTTGCTCAGTTGTTGGAACATATTCCAACTTGACCTCTCCATCAGCAACTTTATCTTTAAGAAAATGATAACGAATTGCTACATGCTTTGTTCGAGAGTGCTGAACAGGATTCTTAGATATATGAATTGCACTCGTGTTGTCACATAGGATCGGCGTAGGATCCGTTGTAGGAACTCCTAGATCAGAGAGCATTTGCCGCATCCATAACACTTGCGTACAACAAGTTGCCGCTTGCAATATATTCCGCTTCCGCTGTCGAAAGGGATACTGAGTCTTGCTTCTTACTATGCCAAGCAACTAATCTTTCTCCAAGATAAAATGCGCCGCCGCTAGTTAACCTCTTGCGATCATCTACAGCATCCAGCCCAATCGGCATCAGAATATGCAACAAGAGTGAAGGATTTGCCTTGGTGATACCAGATACCAGCTCCATAGTACCTTTCAGATATCGAAAGATTCTTTTCACTGCTGTAAGGTGCGTTTTCAGTTGTGCTGCTTGAAAACGTGCAACCATACATACTGCTTGTAGAAGATTCTGGTCTTGTAGCAGTCAAGTAGAGCAGCTTCCTATCATAGAGCGATAGGTGGTATGATCAACGGACGAGGCCTTATCATCTTTGCTAGCTTCGTGTTCGTGACATTAGGTGTGCTCACGTGGCTTGCTGTCTTCCATATTGAACCGTTTCACGCATTTCCTTAATGTAATTCATTGTGATAATGAAGATGCCATGTTTTCAGCTGCTTAACTTGTTAAACCAAGAAAGAACTTTAGTTCTCCAAGCATCGACATTTCAAATTCTTTCTTCATCTCTGCAAAATTCCTGCACATCTCCTCATCATTGCCACCAAAGATTATGTCATCAACATAAACAATGACAACCAGCTGTTTGCTTAACTCAGTTTTGACATACAGATTGCTATCAACCATTCCTTTTCCAAAACCGATCTTGCGGAGATAGAGATCCAGCCTTGCATACCATGCCCTTGGCGCTTGTTTCAGTCCATAAAGAGCCTTTTTCAACTTGCACACTAGATCTGAATTTTTGCTGATGAGAAAACCATCAGGTTGCTCAATGTAGACCTCTTCTTCAAGTAAACCATTCAAGAAAGCTGACTTTACGTCCATCTGAAATACCTTGAAGGTTTTGTATGCTGCCAATGCAAGAAACATACGAATAGCTTCCAGACGAGCCACCGGTGCAAAGGTCTCTTCAAAATCTATGCCTTCAACTTGAGCATAGCCTTTACAAACCAACCTTGCTTTGTTTCTAATGACTTGACCATCTTCATTCAGCTTATTCCGAAAGACCCATTTAGTACCAATAAACATTCTTATCAGTAGGTCTAGGAACAAGTTCCCATGTGGAGTTCTTCCTCAATTTGCTCCAACTCGTCATGCATAGCTTTCAACCAACTTTCATCGAGACTGGCTTCAGCCACAGTCTTGGGTTCAATGGTGGACACAAGTGAGTAATTGCTAACTACACTTTGTCTAGTTTGAACGCTTGCCTTAGGATCTCTAATGATTTGATCCTTAGGGTGTTGCTCTACCCAAGTGCTGTGCTTCTTAGATGTAGTATCTTCTGAGTCATCCTTTGATTTCTCAGAATATTGGATTCAGCCATCTCATCATCAATCTCACTCGAGTCCTCATAAACTGGACATGTCATTATTGAGTTGCATTCTTTGGTTTAATATTCTCATCTATTCTCACATCAGCACTTTCTATGATTTTTCTGGTTCTTTTGTTAAGACACCTATATGCCTTGCTAGTAGAGGAGTAACCTAGAAATATACCTTCGTCAGCTCTTTCTTCAAATTTGCCCGGATTTTGTTCGAGCCGCTCGTAACACTTGCTGCCGAAGACTCTGAAGTGCTTGACTGTTGCTTTTCTTCCAAACCATAGCTCATAGGGAGTTTTTTCTTCATGTGGCCTGATCAAGCATCGATTTTGAATGTATACAGCCGTATGAATTGCCTCTTTCCAATACTTGTCAGCCATCTTGCTTTCACTTAGCATCGTACGAGCCATCTCTTGTACGGTGCGATTCTTCCGTTCCACAACTCCATTTTGCTGTGGAGTTCTAGGGGCTGAGTACTGTCTTTGAATGCCATGATGTTCACAATATTTAGTGAACTCTTCAGATGTGAACTCGCCTCCACGATCAGACCTTAAAATCTTGATACGTTTTTCCAATTGATTTTCAACCTGTGCTTTAAACACTTTAAAACGATCAAGTGCTTGATGCTTATGCTTAAGAAACAATACCCATGTCATACGAGTATAATCATCAATGCATAACATGAAATACTTATCTCCATTGGTGCTTTGAGTTCGCATCGGTCCACAGAGATCAGTGTGCACTAGCTCAAGAGGTTTCTTGGAATGATGCTCCTTTGACTTGAACATAACCCTCGTTTGCTTTCCCTTTTGGCAAGAGTCGCAAATGGGATTGGAGGCTTTTCAACTGTAGACATGCCTCTTACAGCCTTTGAATTGCAAATCTTTGACATGTTATCAAAGCTTAGATGCCCAAGGCGTTTGTGCCACAACCAACTTTCCTCTGTCCGACTCATCAAGCAGGTCTTTTCAGCTCCATCTGACAATGTATAGAGATTTCCAGCAGTTCTTGATCCAGTTGCCACTGTTTTGCCGTTGTTACTCTTCTTTGATGGCAAACCCATTCTTTGTGAAGATAACTTCGTGACCCTTGTCACAGATCTGGCTCACACTAAGCAGGTTGTGTCTCAATCCAGACACATATAAGACTTCTTCCGATCTGATCTTGTTTGCCATAAGCTGAATAACACCTTTTCCGCAGATTTTGGCACCATCATGTTGCCAAACTTCACTGAACCGCCTTCATAGTGCTGTAATTGATGAATTTCTCTCTTTATCACCAGTCATATGGCTTGAACAACCACTATCAAGGACCCATGGTGCTGCCTTCTTTGTCATTGAATGCCATTTGCAAAATGAGAGATTCTTTGGGACTTTCTGCACTTTGCTTTGCTCTCCAAGCCTTGACTAACTTGGGTTTCTTTTCAACCTGAAATTTGTTAGCAATATGCAACCTACAATCCCTAGCCAAGTGTCCATAATTATAGCACTTATGGCACTCAATTTTGTGGCTACTTAAGATTGAAAAAGGGTTCCTAGTCACAAGTGAGCTGTATTGCACATAGAATTTGCAATTGTCTCTTTTATGTCCAAACATATTACAATGAAAGCAATAACCATAGAATTTGTATCTTCTTTGTGGCTGGTTAGTCTTCATTACCTTTCTAATGGATTCCTTTCTAGGTTGAGTGGGCTTCATAGAGTTAGAAGGGGTGACTTGCTTCACAAACTCTTTCTTTTCAGGAGGTGCAATCTTAGAGGATCTCCTTTCTCAAATCCTAGACCAAATCTGAAGTGGGCAGGTCTTTGAACTTTCAGTAGTTCATCGAGTTTCATAGTCCCTTCAATCGCTTGGAGCGCTTTGAGTTTTTTCTATTTTCCAAATTTTCAGCCTTTGCTCTAGCGATCTCAGTTTCAAGTTTCATAGCCTCTTCCTTTTTGATACTTATTTGGTTTTCAAGGACTTCTACATTCTTTTATATTCTTCTACTTGAGTTTTCAAAGTAATAATAGAACTTTCAGATTCATGGAGAAGTTTCTGATTTTTCTTACTTGTTTTGCGTTCCATGCTAAGCTCCTCAAGTGCGGCTATGAGTTCCTCTTCAAGATTGACTTCAGCCTCCTCTTCCTCCCAGATCTAGCTCTTCTTCTTCTTCAACAGTGACCATGAAGAGAGCTTCGGTTGATTCATCATCGTCTGAAGATTCAGACGTGCTGTCATCTGTTGACATAGAAAGTTTTTAGCTTTGCCCCTTTTTCTGAAATTTCTTTTTCCTTTACTCTTTTCAGCATAAGAGTCATTATCATTGTCTTCTTTTAGCGGACACTTCGCAGCAAAGTGACCAACACCTCCACAATTGAAGCATTTAAAGGGTAGCTTCCCTTTGTACTTGCCATTGCTTCCTTTCTTCAACTTTCTAACAAATTGAGCCTCAAGCTCATCATCATCAGAATCAACATCATGACCAGCAGTCTCTTTTGCCTTTTTCTGAACTTTGAAGGCCGCTTCTTTATCAGATGAAGACGTCTTTCCTATGCGCATCTCATAGGCAGTTAGAGAACCATGTAATTCATCCATGGAAAATGCATTCAGATCTTTGGCTTCTTCGATGGCTGAGACTTTGAATCAAACCGGGGAAGAAGAGATCTTAGAACCTTTTTGACGATGACCGGCTCTTTAATCTCCTCCCCTAGTCCACGAATGTCATTCGTGACTTCATTCACTCGTTGCATATACGAGTCAACATTCTCGCTTTCCTCCATGCGAAGAGACTCGAATTGAGAGCGATGAGTTGCAATTTGGCTTCTTTAATCTTCTCATCACCTTCATGTATGCTTTGCAACTTGTCCCAAATTTCCTTGGCTGTTTTGCATGCAATTACTTTGACAAGCTCGCTGTCCACAAGGCCACTAAAGAGTGCATTCTGCGCCTTGGAGTCGTTGTCTGCCAACTTCTTCGATGCAGTATCATTGGGTACGGTGGCAGCATTGTAACCGGCTCTGACAGCCTCCCAAACATCATAGCCAAGAGATTTGATGAAGGCTTGCATCCTAATCTTCAAAAGAGTAATTAGAACCATCAAACAGAGGTGCTTTCATATTCCCTGTATTGACTGCCATGGATTTGACAAGAGATCACCCTTAGCGTATTAAACTGATCAAGGGAACTGGCTCTGATACCAATTGTTGGATATCGCGATCACTGAGAGGGGGGGTGAATCAGTGATTTCTAAAAACAGGTCCAATTCAACAACAAAACAAGTCAAACCACACAATGACACCAGATTTAACGTGGTTCACCAAAAGGCTACGTCCACGGATCAAAACCGTCCGAACACCGATCCGGTACAGGTCTGAATATATTTAGTCGCACCAACGACAAAGAGCACCAACCCTTAGTTTCAGATAGCACCAACTATAGGAAGCACCGACTCCCTTTACAATTTATCTGCACCCACAGATAGGATCACCAAACCCCAAACACCAAGCACCAACTTGATGTAAAAACAGAATAGAAGATAAACTCTGTCTACAAGCCCTTCCCTCTACAATTCTCTCTCTCTCAATCCCTTACAAATTGAAATTAAAGCATAAACAGAGAGACACTTATCTTATGGACGAAATACCATCTTCAAGAGCACATCCTCGTCCACACTTGCTGTAGAAAGATGCAGCACAACAGCACACAGCACCAGCACTCTTCTCTCTCCAAAACTCTCTCTCTTTTCTCTTCTCTTCTTTCTCTCTTGGTGTCTCTTTAGAACGACCCATACATGCCTTTTTATAGGTTATGTTAACCCTTAATTGTATTCAAAACAGGCTACAATTCGTTTCGAAAGAGTCCCAAACAAATTAGATAAGAGTGCTGAATTTCGTGCAAGACTTCTGATTCTGCGCAACTCTGGTTCCCGTGCTCGGTCGACATCCTTGCTTTCCTCGTCGACATCATACACTGTCTTGAAACAGTCAATTATCATGCTCGGTCGACATCCTGCGGTCCCGGTCGACCGAAGACACACTGTGTCACGAAAAATAACTGAGAGGTGCCTGAATCTGTTTCTGCAGGTTTCTCTTTGCTCGGTCGACCGCATGGGTTGGCTCGGTCGACCGCATGCTCTGCATCAGAATTCTGAATTCCTGACTGTTTCAATTCTGATTCTTCTTTTCAGCTCTATCAACACCAGCCTTTTAACATCACGTTTGTGACAATGTGTTGACAATAATTCCAACTCAAATCAATACTTGAGATACTATCTTCTTCAATTTGTCAAAAGACTTTCAAGTCATCTCAAATTCCAACACATAGCTCATAAGGAGTTTTGTCTTCATGTGGCCTGATCAGCATCGATTCTAAATGTATACAGCCGTATGGAGTGCCTCCTTCCAGTATTTTCAGCTAGTTTGCTCTCAGTTAGCATTGTGCGAGCATCTCTTGCACGGTGCGATTTTTCCGTTCCACAACTCCATTTTGCTGTGGAGTTCTAGGGGCTGAATATTGTCTTTGAATGCCATGGTGCTCACAATAGTTAGTGAACTCTTCAGATGGAATTCACACCCCTCGATCAGACCTTAAGATCTTAATACGTTTTCCAAGCATATTTTCAACCTGTGCTTTAAACACTTTAAAACGATCAAGTGCTGATGTTTATGCTTAAGAAACAATACCCATGTCATACGAGTATAATCATCAATGCATAACATAAAATACTTATCTCCATTGGTGCTTTGAGTTCGCATCGGTCCACAGAGATCAGTGTGCACTAGCTCAAGAGGTTTTCTTTTTGAATGATGCTCCTTTGACTTGAACATTACCCTCGTTTGCTTTCCCTTTTGGCAAGAATCGCAAATGGGGTTGGAAGGCTTTTCAACTGTAGACATACCTCTGACAGGCCTTTGAATTGCAAATCTTTGACATGTTATCAAAGTTTAGATGCCCAAGGCGTTTGTGCACAACCAACTTTCCTCTGTCCGACTCATCAAGCAAGTCTTTTCAGCATCTACATCTAACAAGTATAGAGATTTCCAGCAGTCCTAGATCCAGTAGCCACTATTTGCCGTTGCTACACTTCTTGATAGCAAACCCATTCTTAGTGAAGACAACTTCGTGGCCTTTGTCACAGATCTGGCTCACACTAATCAAGTTGTGTCCTCAGTCCAGACACATATAAGACCTCGTCTTATCTGATCTTGTTTGCCTTTAGCTGAACAACACCTTTTCCGCAGATTTTGGCACCATCATTGTTACCAAACTTCACTGAACTGCCGCCTTCATAGTGCTGTAATTTGACGAATTTTTCCTTATCACCTGTCATATGGCTTGAACAACCACTATCAAGGACCCATGGTGCTGCTTCTTTTGTGGCATTGAATGCCGTTTGCACAATGAGAGATTCCTTAGAATTATCTTCCCTTTTCTTTGCCCTCCATGCCTTAACTACTTGGGTTTCTTTTCAACCTGAAATTGATTAGCAATAGGCAACCTACAATCCCTAGCCAAGTGTCCATAATTATGACACTTATAGCACTCAATTTTGGTGGCTGTTTAGGATTGAAAAAGGGTTCCTAGTCACAAATGGGCTGTTTCTAACATAGAATTTGCATTCAGCTCTTTTATGTCCATATCTATTGCAATGATAAGTAACCATAAAATTTGAATCTTCTTTGTGGCTGGTTAGACTTCATTTCCTTTCTCACATGAATGGACTCTTTTCTAGGCTGGGTGGGCTTCACAGGTTTTGTCTTTTCAGGAGGTGTAATCTTAGAGGATTCTCCATTCTCAAATCCTAGACCAAATTTGAAGTGAGGAGCCATTGAACTTCAGTATTTCATTTAGTTTCAATGTTCCATTGATTGCTTGGAATTCCTTGAGCTTTTGATTCATTTGTATATTTTCAGTCCTTGCTCCAAGGATTTCATTCGCAAGTTTCACCACTTCCTCAGTTTTGGTACTGATTTATATTTCTAGGACTTCTACCATTCTTTATATTCTTCAACTTGAGTTTTCAAAGCAATAACTGAACTTTCAGATTCAATGAAGAAGTTTTAAGATTTTCTTACTTGTTTTTCGTTCCATGCTAAGCTCCTCAAGTGCGGCAATGAGTTCTTCTTCAAGATTGACCTCAGCCCTCTTCCTCTTCCGGCTCTGCTCCTCTTCTTCTTCAACGTAACCATGAAGAGAGCTTCAGTTGCCTCGGCTGATTCATCATCGTCTGAAGTTTCAGACGTGCTGTCATTATATTGACTGATGAAGCTTTTTGCTTTGCCCCTCTTTCTGAAATTTTTCTTCCATTACTCTTATCAACATAAGAGTCATCATCATTGTTTTCTTCAGGGACACTTCGCAGCAAAGTGACCAACATCGCCACAATTGAAGCATTTAAAGGTAGCTTCCCTTTGTACTTTCCATTGCTTTCCTTTCTTCAGCTTTCTAACTAACTAATTGAGCCTCCAAGCTCATCATCATCAGTATCAGCATCATGACCAGCAGTCTCTTTCCCTTTTTCTGAACTTTGAAGGCCGCTTCCCTATCAGATGAAGACGTCTTACCTATGCGCATCTCATAGGCAGTGAGTGAACCATGCAACTCATCCATGGTAAATTGATTCAGATCCTTGGCTTCTTCTATGGCTGAGACTTTTGAATCAAACCGGGGAAGAAGTGATCTTAGAACCTTTTTGACGATGACCGGTTCTTTAATCTCCTCCCCTAGTCCACGAATGTCATTCGTGACTTCATTCACTTGTTGCATATACAAGTCAACATTCTCGCTTTCCTCCATGCGAAGAGACTCGAATTGAGAGCGATGAGTTTGCAATTTCGCTTCTTTGATCTTCTCATCTCCTTCATGAATGCTTTTCAACTTGTCCCATACTTCCTTGGCTGTTTTGCATGCAATTACTTTGACCAGCTCGCTGTCCACAAGGCCACTAAAGAGTGCATTCTGGCCTTGGAGTCGTTGTCTGCTAACTTCTTCATTACAGCATCAGTGGGTACGATGGCAGTATTGTAACCAACTCTGACGGTCTCCCAAACATCATAGCCAAGTGATTTGATGAAAGCCTGCATTCTGATCTTCCAGAAGGAGTAATTAGAACCATCAAACAAAGGTGCTTTCTTATTCTCTGTATTGATGCCATGTGATTTGACAAGAGATCACCCTTAGCGTGTTAAGCTTTTCAAGGGAGCCTTGGCGCTCTGATACCAATTGTTAGATATCGCGATCACTGAGAGGGGGGGGGGGGTGAATCAGTGATCCTTAAAAACAGGTCCAATTTAACAACAAAAGCAAATCAAATCACACAAGGACACCAGATTTAACGTGGTTCACCAAAAGGCTACGTCCACGGTTCAAAGATTGTTCGAACACCGATCCGGAACAGGTCTGAATCTATTTAGTCTCACCAACGACAAAGAGCACCAACCCTTAAGTTTCAGATAGCACCAACTATCTAGAAAGCACCTACCCCCTTTATAATTTATCTGCACCAACAGATAGGATCACCAAACCCCTAACACCAAGCACCAACTTGATGTTCTACAGAATTAAAGTAGAGAACTTTTCTACAGCCCTTCCCCTCTACAATCTCTCTCTCTCAATCCCTTACAAATTGAAATTTAAAGCATAAAAAGAGAGACACTTATCTATGGACGAATCACCATCTTCATGAGCATATTTTCGTCCAACTTGCTGTAGAAACTTGCAGCACAACAGCACACTGCAACTCCTTCTTCTCCAATCACTCTTCTCTCCAAAACTCCTCTGTTTTGTTCTCTCTTCTCTTCTGTTCTTTTCTTGAAAACGAACTTAGCAAGCCTTTATATAGGTTATGGTAACCCTAAAGAGTGTTCAAATTAGGCTAGAATTCGTTTAGAAAGAGTCCCAAACGAAATACATAAGTTTCCTGAATTTTCGTGCAAAACTTCTATTTCTGCGCAATTCTGTTTTCCCGTGCTCGGTCGACCGCGTGGGGTCCTCGGTCGGCCGGCGACACACTGTGGCGACAAATAACTGGGAGCTAACTGGGGCTGTCTTCTGCAGACTTCTCTTGCTCGGTCAACCGCGTGGGGTCCTCGGTCGACCGACCACACTGGTTCACGAATTCTGATTTCCTGTACTGTTTCAGCTCTGTTTTCTCTTTGAAGCTCTATCAACACCACACTATCAACACCACATTTGTGACATTGTGTTGACAATAATTCCAACACAAGATGATACTTGAGATACTAAACACTTCAATGCTTCATAAGACTTCTCAAGTCATCTCAAATTCCAACAACCATATCCCTGACACTTGCATGAAGATGTGATCGTAGACATGCCTTCACTGAAAAATCTTCATCCCGAAAAATTCTGAAATTTCTATATGTTTGCTCTAACTACGTTTCTCGAACGCATCATCAGCTTCTGGCCTCCAAGTATATCATTCCTTCTTCGTTCTGAAATCACAAACTCCAAATTCTATAGGTCTCCTGTCACTGACTTGGTCTGCTACAACTCAGATGTCATACTGTTATACACCAAATGTTAAACTGTCGTAACCTGCTGCTGTTCTGTGTCGAAACTTCACATGGCTTGCCTCTTCAGATTTCATTCTTCAAGTCTTCTACCCTTGACATGTAAACCGACCTTGGAAATCCAATCTCTGTTCACAACTCCATATTCCAATCTTTCTGTGACGTACTCGGAATTCCTGCTCACATCTGATTCTATCTGCTTGCTGCTCTTGATCTCTCACCTGGTACTGTGTTATCAACAAAATAGACCTGCCAAGCTGGCATCATTGCCTGATAAGCTGAAACTTTCAATCCAAGTCTTGAATGATGTTAACCCTTTCATAGATCTAACTTTGTTTCCATCCGAACCAGTACACCCCCCTGACATCCATCAACCCTTCAATTCTTACACTTCCAAACTCCAACCATAAGCCATTACGACTCATTCCATTTAATACAAAACAAATATTAAAATCTTAAACATAAGGACTAAAACAATTACTTAGTTGAATTCCATCATTTTAAAACATAGTAGAAACTGAACTTCCAAATTATCAAATAAAACTTAAATGAATAAAGTTCATCGAAGATTGAGTATGAAATATCATTATTCATTTTGAAATTCACATTTTCATAACCAAACAAATCATTGAAATACTCAACAAATTTTAAATCAGGATTTCAAAAATAAATCAAATTCATGTAGTATGACCATACATTAAACTTTGCGAAAATCTGCAAAAATCTGAGTGTTAGTTAAACACTATACCTTGTTGAAATTTGAACTCATTTGTTCATAAAAAATCTTGCGGAAATCTAAACAAAGTTGAGCGTTAAAACAAATGTAGGAAATCTGTATATAATCTAAACACAAAAACCCTTAGGAAATTCATTTTGCATAGCCAAAGAAAATGAATCAATGAAATAGAAATTTCACATCGTACTTTGAAAAAGAAACACAATTTTAGTTACATGCTTTTAAAAATCAGTTTATTCACTAGCCTCTACAATCCATCATTAAAAACATCCCTCTATTTCCAACCAAACATATACAAAGTTTTGAAATCATTAAGGTTTTGAAATGTAGATATCAACGTTTAAGAAAATTAAAACAAGAGTAAAACTCTAAGATCATTGTAAACAATATCTTACGAAAATTAAACATAATCCATTGTTTAAACACTGCAAGGATAAATCATGGACATTAAGGAAAACATAACAAAAGGTGGAAATATCATGAAAATCATTATCATCAAGAAAAGGGAAATCACAATAACTGAGGTATACACTTGCATCTGCACGTTGTCCAATCCAATACCCTGTAAGTCGGTAAAGCCTACAACGTTTCCTTTGCTGCCAAAAATTTTCTTGACTACAACTGACCATCCCCATGGTATTCCTGCTGAATCGACTACACTGGCTAAGCTGCAAGATATGGAAATTCTCAACCAAAACTATGACAAGGCTCATTGAATCCGGAAAATCCCTGAGTTTCTTGTACTAACTTCTAGTCTTACTAACTAAGAATCACTTCTCCCTTCATAAAATCACTAGCTAATATGCCTCTTGCAGTCCTTTGTCTTGGAAAGATGGTCTGAGTTCACCCAAAATCCACATTTACTTACCTTGGTACGTTGCATGATGATCTTCGATTAGCCGAAAGGGGGTCTCCATATATTAATCAAGTTCTACTCTGGCGGGCAAATGCACATGTCTTCTCTCATTAACCACATTAGTGATGTTGAAAGGCTGCTGAAAGTCTGCCGATGTTCTCCTTAAACAACATACTAAGTCCACAGGGTTCTCAGTCTCCGACACAAGCACAGACAAAAGACACCGAACAAGAGTATGGAGACTTCAAATTCTCCACCACTAAGGAGGAAATTTGGTCATCCAAATCTCCTAAAACAAGAACTAAAAGAAAAGCCCAGACAGAGCCTGGGTCGCTAGAGCTACCCAGTGGGTCGCTCGAGCGAGCCAGACAGAACCTGGTCCGCTCGAGCGGCCCGCTGGGTCGCTCGAGCGGACTGGGCTCTGTCTAGTCAGGCTCGTTGGGCATTTTCTCCCCTTTTTTTTCCATCTTTTGAGATCTTTTTTATCCTTTTTCATTCCAAATCTTTCATACAAATTTCCAACATCAATTGGGCCCTTTCTTGACCTCTTCAACTCATCAAATCACCATTCATAAATCATTCTAATTAGCCAAACACGACACTTTTTAAATCAAAGTTTTCTCCCTTTCTTTGAACACCAACCTTTAACACAAAGAAAGCAAATTTTCTAAATGACCCAAGTGAAAGCAAACTTCCAAAACATTGTAAGACAATCACATAAGTGGAAATCAACATAACATTGCTTCAATCATTCAAAGTAAATCCATAAATCATAAAGGATTAGAACATAATGAGAAAAAGCCATGAAATGAAACCAAATAAGAGGAATCATCGTATTAATTGTGAAATCTACTTGCCTCAAGTCTAAATGAGAGAAATAACACTCCTCAAACAAAGCTCTAGGGTCTCAAGGTCTTCCATCTACAAAAGCCCCAAAATAAACTAAGAGAAACCCTAAAAATCTCATCCTCAAATCTCCAAGAAAAACCCTTTGCATTGTGAGTACTCCAAGATGAAAAACCAAGATCTCATGAAAAGAAAACCATTGCTAACCTTTGGTAGCTCAAACAAAGAAGAAAGGCATGGAAAAGTGATCTCTCCTAGCTCAAATCTCTTGCAAATGGGTTCTTTGGAAAGCTTGAATGGAGAGGAAGAAGATGGGACGATCAAATTGTTAGGATCTTTCTATGTTGCTAATTTGATGGATGGACTATCACTTTCACTTTCATCTGATCACACACTCATTCATCGTATGTTAGACCTTGATTTCTGAATCTTAGACTTGCATATTCAATTGATTTTCAAAGACCTCATCCTGCATGTTTTAGAACTTAAAACACTCTTTCGAAAATCTATTTTTTCATGCATGATTTTGTAAAATCAAGTTAATCATCGAGGTTCTTGGAATGCATACAATCTCATTCTTAAAATCCTTTTTAGCATGCATAAAACATAATGGCTGGAGTTCATGTTTCAAAAAAATCACTTTTTCAAAATCTGCACAGAACTCCTCCCAGGCCAGTTTACCCGGTCGACCGACCCCTGTACCCGGTCGACCGAGCAAACTAGCCGTTGGCAGAGAGCTGTTGGCTCTCCAACGGTCAGACTTCTGACCGTTGTTCCAGGTCGCGAGAGGGAGAGCGAGCAGTAGGTCGACCGAAGACACTAGCCGTTGGACTTTTTGTCTATAAATGCTCATTTCATTCCTTTCTTGGAGAGGTTGGTTGGGTGAACTTTTGGAACCATTTTGAAGCCTAAGAAAGGGGAATGAGCTAAGAAGGCTAGATAGCAAATGGAAATCAAAATCCTTAAGATTCAAAGGTATGTACCTCTAAGTTAAATTTAATTTCCATACTTTTGAAATCCATGCATGATCAAACTTTTGTAAATTCATTTTTGCATGATTGCTAGCCTTGTTGAGTTGTTTTGCAATATCATATCACTTTACCATATTGGATTGTTTTGCAAAACACTCATTTCCAAATCACATGTGTTTTTAGTATTTAAACTTTCATACAACTTGTGTTTAATAGGAATGTCTTTCCAAGTTGTTTCAATTACTTCATGTGATTAGTTCATCTCTTCAATCATTAATTTATGTGCTTAGAATTTTAAATGCATCAAGCATTCATTTAAGAGCTTCATTTTAGAAATTGATTGAAGTACACTTTCATACACCTTGAACACTCATCTTAGTTAATTGTTAGTGTATGATTGTAAATTGATTTTAATTTTTATATCAGCCTAATTAAGAGGCAAATGTATTAAGCTATAATTGTTTCTCTTCTAGTGTTTAGACACTTCATTGAGAAAGAAAAATCTATTGCTTGTAAAGGTTAGTGCTAAGCCTAAGAAAAGCATAGTGTAAAGGTTGTTGTTTAGCCTAGAAAAACATCATTGTAAAGGTTATTGCTTAGCCTATTGTAAAGCATAAATAGTGGAAATCCGGTGGGGTGTTGAGCACAGCCGGTAGTGGATGTAGGCATTGAGGCCGAACCACTATAAATCTTTGTGTTATGGTGATTGGGTTGTGGTGATTGATTGTTTCTCTTCCGCATCTATTGTCATAATCATCACATGTGACTAGTTTATTTTAAAGAAATTAAAATTGGTCATAGTTGGTCACTATTAGTAGATCACCCTATTCACCCCCCCCCTCTAGGGTTAAGATCCCTTGGACTTTCAATTGGTATCAGAGCAAGGTTGCTCTATATTTAGGATCAAGTGTTTGGAACTCTTGATTAGGTGTAAAAACCTAGAGTTTAAACCCTAGTGTGCTTGTCATGAAAATCATTAAAATGGACTCCACTATGCTAGATTGTGTAGATTCTCTTGTAGATTCTTCTAGACCCCTCTTTCTCTATTGGAGATTCAAACCTTGAATTTAATGAATCTAAAGTTGAATCAAAAGAAGAAGAAAATGATGATTATGAAGATGATATACATCAAGCCTATGAGGAATTATATGAACTATGTGAAGTCATAGCTAAGAAGAATAAAAAGTTAAGAGAGAAATCAAAAAGGCTCAACAAAGATTTAATCTCTTCAAATGATGAACTTAGAGAGAAAGAAGAAGAGTAATACATGCCTAGACTCTAAGTTTATGATCACTTTGCACAATCTATCCAATGCTCAAGATGAACTAAAAGAATGAAATTAAATCATAATGAGCTAAATAAAGAAAATTTAAACCTAAGAGATACATTATTAAAAGACAAGATGAAAACATTATCTATTTAGAATCCAAATTGAAAATTTCTAAAGATACTTGTCTAATCTTCAAGATGAACTAAATGTATCTAAGATAAGTTGTGAAGGACTTACCAGGAAAATTCATTCTAAGTGATCATATAAAAAATCAAGTTGAAGACATTGTCAACCTTGAATCCAAGTTAATAACCACCAAAGAGATTTATTCAATGCTCAAAGTAATATAAAACTTTACAACTTGGATCTAATGTAAATGAACTCAAACTTGAATTTAAAACTTGCTTATGAAAAAGTAAACAAGTTTAATGGAATTGGAATTGAACTTACAAAAGTGAAAATGAAAATTCAATTCTAAAAATCAAGTCACTCAACTTGAAACTCACAAACAAAAGTATGAGTGCAAATTTACCCAAGGCGAAGAGAAATTTGAAAAATTATTAGATTGGGTAAATCACAAAGAGATAGGAGGTATTGGATTTGATAAGTATACTTCTCATGACCCTAAAATCACCAACACATTTGTGAAAGGTGAGTCCTCAATCTCTAGCACTCACTCTACTTTGCCCAAAACAAAATGTCATTATTGTGGCAATGAAGGGCATTTCAAATTTGAGTGCAAATTAAGAAAAAATCATTTGTCTAAACCTATCTATGAACCTAAAATGGAAATCTAATTCTATGATGGTTAAGGCATCAAAATCAAAGAAGACTCTAGAAAGTTCAAGCAAGTCAAACCATTCCAACAAGAGTCTCCCAAGATAGATTTTAAAAGACTAAACAAATCAAAAGTAGTCAAATTAAATCTATCAAAAAGAAACCTCTCACTTTACCTCCTTAACCTTGGAAATGAAAGAACTTTTGAAAAATGTTGAAAGACTAAAATTAAAATTCAAAAGGCAAAAAGAGAGAGGAAAGCTAAAAGAAATGAGAAAAATAAAAAGAAACATCAACCACAAAGACTAATCATCAATCCAATTATGAAATTGTCAAACCTCAAGGATATGATGTCAAGAATAAAGAAATCAATATTTTATCCTCTAGTTGGTGGGATCTCATAATAGACTCCAAAGCTCAATACCTTAGATGGATACCTAAGGTTAAACTCTTAGACAAATACTAAGACCTCATAATTAGATTAGACCAACCCTTTCCCATAAGGTATATGTGTGTTGGGTCTTAAGTCTAGTTCCTTCTATCTTTCTTAGTATTGTCTCTTTGTTCAAGTATCATTTGTTTGAGTTTTACTTGTTAAAAATGCATGTTTATGATCAAATCTGATTTGAAAAAGAATTGCTTAAAGATACATCTTCTCAATCAATTGATTTGTTTTTCAAATGTGCTTTTATTTGAATGGTCGTAGTTACTCCACATTTGTCAAATCAAATACTATTGAAAATGAATTGTCTTGGACTCACAAGTTTTCAATCATTTAAATGGACTTATTTAGAATTAATTTGTAAAATCTCTTTTCCTATTTTGATTGAGCTTGTAGGATAGCTGGGTTAAGGGAATCATTTGTTCAGAGAGTTTTTCTTGAGTTGGCAAATTCTTCCTTAAATCTGACAGATACCCTGTTTCCCTGTTTACTCGGTCGACATTCTGGATTGGCCGGTCGACCGAAAACACGTACACAACAACTTAAAAAGTTTGCGCTGGGCACTATTTCTGTTTCAAAACAAAACCTCTGTTGAGCAGGTTGACACCTTTGACTCGTTATTCATCTTGCAATCTGCTCCTCAACTAGATTTCTTCCTCCTTAACCTTGGTTCAGCTAAAGTGGTAAGGTCATCAACATTCTTAGTTGAGATCAGCTCGTCCTCTGGTAGCCCTGCAGCCATTCATCATTGTCATTCATCTCCAAGGCAGCTTGTAAACTCGATCTCAACTCGACTTAGGAGTTTGCTAACCTCACCAGTAGTTCCTTCTGAGGCCTTGTTCAGTTCAAGCCATCAGATTTCGTTTTACTATGTCTGTGTACCGAGTATGCTTCCCAGAACTCGGTTTATGGGTCATGGTGGGGATCTAATCAGTGGGTGGATCTGTTATTGAAGCTAATATTGTCTGCATGCTTTTTAGGATCAATTGTAGTCATTTGTACACAGTTTCAGGCAGCCATAGTTTGTGGAAGTAATTCTGTCACGGAACATGCATTCCAAGGTTTGTCAAAATGACTGAAACCACTGTTACATCATAGTTAGCTACTGTCTTTGCTGAATTCGAGTGGGATCATGTAACATAATTCCATTCTATCATAGGAGCAATTCAAGCCATCCAAATGCTCCAACTCACTATTAAACTGACAGCTGAATTAGTGTGAGTCCCTCTCTTTCCCAGCTGATACCTTAGTGCCAAGTGATTACTTTTTCTTACATTCAGCCTAGCACTCGAGGACAGTCAGTACATATTCAGCTACTCAGTCATGGCAAGAACAAAGCAAACTTTTAGGCAACCTATCAAGAAGTCAAAAACAGGCCAAGCTTCAATTCTCATAGATCTCCTCCATCCTCTCCTGAAGCATCCCCTCCTCGTGAAGTCAGATTCAAACCCATCCCTTCTCCATCTTCGGTTGTCAAATCCTTCCGAAACAAAGGGATCATTGTGGAGAAGAAATGTGTGTAGTAG